>PVKU01002428.1:0-228638 GCA_004027475.1 Anoura caudifer
ACCTGGGATCTGCCAGCCGCTGCTGCCTCTGCAGCCAGGTCCACCAACCTCCACTTTTTCCTGCTGTGACTCTGCCCCTCTTACCAGTCTGTTTGAATGGTTGTTGGACTTCCATACAGTTCAATTTTCTATCAGTTCTGCTTGTTTTCTTGTTTCTAAATCTTTGTTGTCCTTAATTTTTGTTGTGCAGGAAGGCACAGTGTGTCCTACCATGCCTACATCTTGGCCAGAAGTTGAGAATCATTTCATTTTTATTTAGGCTAACATGTTGATATCTTTGCTTCAGTATCATGATATAAAAATCTCCTATTTCAGAATTACTCTAGGTGTTTTACATCTAGGCATGAGATGTGGAAAGAAAGGAATTTAGAATCAGGCAGAATTGGATGCAAATTCTGGTATCACCATTTAACAGGTGAAATATAAGTCAAGTTAATTTTTTTTAATGACCACATTTTTTATTTCCTTATTTGTAATATACATTTTTTTAAAAAAAGAATGATTCCTACCTCACAGGGTTATTGTAAGGCTAAAATAAAATGATGAATGACAACTCCATCTATCCAGCCCCCTTTTCTGCCACTTCCTGACTTATAATTTGCCCTTTCTTAATAGCAAGAGGATTCAAGTGCTTCCACCACACTACTTTGTAATTCCATGCCTTTCCTTGAGCAGTTTCCCCTGTCTGGAGGTCCTTCCTTTTTTAAGAGATTAATTCCCATGTGCCCTATTAATGTTGGTTTAGCCCCAAATCATCCTTTTTTGTATTCTCTTAGCAGCCCATGCTCACATTAAAATTATCTGTTTAATATTTGATATCCCACCACTTAACTAATATTCTCTAGGGACCAGAGATGAAGTATGTATTTTTTTTTCTTTTTCCACATTTTCAATGTCTACCAACCCCTGTAGAGTCAGTGTCTACATGCCTAGCATGTAGATGACATGCAACTGGTATTAGGGACCCCCTAAAAAAGTACACACAAATGAGCGATAGTGATAAAAAGTCTGCATTGCTGGTGTTTTCAGTCCCAACCTGTGTGCACACACAGTGCACATGCACTGTAGTCCTAGCTTGATGATTTTTCAACAAAAATAAACCCAGTTAATTCAGAGACATACAGTGATGACATGTGCTATGAATTCAGTATCAATTAATACCATAGTTCTCTCATTAGCTGCCTCAGAACGGGCCCCCTCATGAGCATTCAATTTAGATTTTAAAAGAGCAAGGAGGGGAGTTACTGCATGCTAATTAGCTATAACTTCCACCTTTACATGGTTGATTAGAGATGACAGGATAACTGCCAAGTGGGCAGAGGAGCTTCCCGAGATGAAAGGTGCCAGGAGCTCCAGTATCCCTACATCCCCCTTACCTTTCTGACCCAACAGTTTCCAACACTTTCACTCGTATCTTCAGTGTCACAGGGTCAAGATGATCTCACTGTAAACAAGGAACACCCTCACTATATCAGTCATGAAGCTAAGAGTCGACATGTGGCAGGTTAATTCTACCTTAGTAAGATAGTATGTCATCTGCCACTGGATTTGTCCCTCCCTCCCATCCCTCTGTGATTCTGTAGTGCCATGTATCTCCCTCATAAAAATCTCTTCTATGTCTGCTTCCTTCACAAAGACTATGTTGAGGCCAGAGACTGAGTTCTTAAAATTTCTTTATCTTTAAAGCTAACACATAGCAGATGCTCAATAATACATGTTTGTTTTGTTGCTGTTGTTGGGTAGATGATCAAACCTGGGCTGGACAACAACATGGAAAAGCAGAGTATGGGGGGCAACTGATAGGGGTTCTGAACCCTGTGCTGGATTGTACAACTGACAGTCATTGCATCCAGAGATGCAGAACAAAGGGCTTGCTCCTGCCAAATTCATCTGCCGTTCTTGATTAATTTTTGTGTCCACAATCCCTGCATGTTACTGATACCTGCTGACACAGACTGAAAGAATCACATGAAACCCATTTTCTTCTTTTTAAAGCCTACATCTAGAATCATCACATGATATAGATTTCTTTTCCTTACCCAGGGTTGAAGAGAATTCTAGATCAAAGGTATATCCATCTCTCAAATGAAGCTTCCAAGTCTTACTATTCAAAGTACCAAAAGAAAGTGAAGAAGAGAAAAAAATTAATTTGTATACATTCCTTTACTTTTTCATCAAAATTCTCAACTAAGATGCCTGGGTAGCCTGGAAGGAGGGTTCAGGAACATATACACCCAGAACCCTTTATTGCTTTGACACCAGGCAGAGCCCTCAATAAGGGGTTGAAGAAAAACAGAGAAAAGATAGGGTTGGTCACCCATTACATGGACTCCTTGAGACACACTCTCTTGTTTAACCATTGTAACAATTCTATGAGGTAGTCATTACTATTATTAGCCTCATTTTGTACTTGATGGAATGGGAGTTGAGAGAGCTTCCGTAGTTCATTAAAGGTTATAGCTAGTAAGCAGTGAAACCAAACCTTAAATCCATGCATGGTAGGCTTATTCTAAAACACATTCTATTAGCTACTAGACTATATTGCCCAAGGCAAATGTAGATGAACTTAGAAAAAATATTAAAGTAGTATATAAGTGCTTTTCTGTCTTTTTTCTGAGTTAGTGCCAAATTTGTTTTTGAAAGAACTGTGAAGTCCAATCCCCAAACTTAACATCTGCCAGAACTTTATTTTTTCCTTATATTTTCTTTTATTATTGTCATTTTAATTAAAGAAACTTTGTATTATCCCATCTATATCATTCTAGAACTTCTAGGTTTTGAGTGGATAGAGTTGGGAAGGCTGAAGAGATATCAAAGTATGAACTGTGGGTTTCATTCCTATCATGTCCTTCCTTGGCTATCAAGCAAACACATGGAAAAATAACAATAATAGAAGAGAAATGGCAATGTCTTAGTTTTGCTCATCAGAGAAGCATACAGACTTTGTGTAGCCACATCATGTTTTTATCCCACTGGGTTGCCCTGTCATAGTGAAAGAGCATGGCAGCATGTTGAAACATTACTGAGGATGATAAAAGGAAAGGAGCGATTGTGTGTGGCTCTTCCTTCTGGGTGGACAACTTATTAAAATGGATTGGTGTCTGATAAAGCACAGAGAGCCATGGAAGCTCTGGACCAAGTCCATAACTTCTCTGACATGACAAGCTCTAGAAATATTGGGTAATGACAGTAATGAGGAACCCCCACTGCAGTGATGTATACAAAGACATGGCCAATGGCACAGATATCTGAGAAAGATAGACAGCTCCCCATCAGCTTTTCTGGTGATCTAACAGGGTTTGTTTTGTTTTTTAATGGTTGTCTTGTGAGAAATTATTTTATACATGGTAGGTACTTTAACCAGACCCCTGGTATATGAAGAGAGCAGAATTTTCTCACTAAGGTGATGAACACACCAGTATGCAGCCCCAAGTGGTTTATTCTCCTGCCCCTCCTCTCTCTCATGGACACTGTATTCCCTACGCTTCCTCCGCTCTGAGCGTCTCACCCTTCCCTGTAGTGAACAATCTGGTACTTTTATACATGCCATTTCTTCTAATACAAGTGCCTTTATTTCTTCCTTTTTTCTCTGCTCTGCCAAACTTTGTGAATGAGTTTTCAATTTTAGGACCTGACTCATATGTCACCTCTCCTCTGAAGTCTTCCTCATTTCTCCATCTGAGTAAGATATACCCTCCTCTGGAGTCCCACTGTGCTGTTCGCATGTGACATGTAGCCTACCAAAATAGAACAAGCTTTGTTAATCAATTATACACGAGCCCTGGCTAGTGTCACTCCCTTGGTGAAGCATCATACCATAAACTGAAAGGATGTGGATTTGATACCCAGTCAGGGCACATGCTTGGGTTGCATGTTCCATCCCTGGTTGGGGCATGCACAAGAGGCAACCGATCAATGTTTCTCTTTCTCTGTTTCTCTCTCTCTCTCTCTCTCTCTCCCTCTCCCTCTCCCCCCCCCTCTCTAAAATCAAGGTCCTTGGTTGAGAATTAAAATAAAATAAAATAAAATCATGTATTTAATACACATTGATTACTATCAGGGATGAATTAAACAGAAATATCTGTCTTCATGATGTTTAGAATTTTAATGGAGAAGAGAGACAATAAATGAGTAAGCAATCAAATACATGATAGGAGGCTGGGTCTTTGTACACTGCAGAATGAAGAATGAAGCAATGTATATTAATACAGTGGCAGAGGGAAGGTGGCCAAAGAGTACGTTCGGGAAGGTGACTTGAGCTGAGACCTGCAGTGAGGGAGCTGCCCATACGGATATTTGGAAGAGCATAGTTCCTGAGGTAGTAGCATTTCTGGAATATCTAAGGAACAGTAGAGAAGACAGCATGGCTGGAGCTGAATATGCAAGGGGAAAGTGCAGAAGTGAGGTCAGAAGATGAGTCCTAGATATAATAAACATTGCCTTATAGGCCATGGGGAGGATTTTGAGTTCTTGTGAGTGTGAGCTGAAAGAACCATTAGAGGGCTGAATGCAGGAAGCTATCATGTGACTGAGTTTGGCTGCTGCTGGAGAATATCATAGTGGTGAGGACGGAAGCAGAGAGACAAGGTAGAAGGCGCATGCAGTGGTCTAAAGAGGAGCAGGGAAGCCAGATGGAGCTGTGCTTTTCAATCAGGGGTGTCCAACCCGTAGCCCATGGGCCACATGCAGCCCAGGACGGCTATGAATGCAGCCCAACACAAAATTGTAAATTTACTTAAATTTTTTTTTTTTGTTCATCAGCTAAAATGTTGGTCACCCCTGTATGAATCTGTTTTCAGGACACTGACCTTCTCACTGTTCTCAGATATACCAATCCCTTTCCCACTCAAGCTTCCCCCCTTGCTGTCCACCATTAGAATGTTCTTCCAGTTTGCAAACGGCAAATTCATTCCCATCTTTCAGATATCAGCTCCTCCAAGAAGCCTTCCTTGGTTTTTCTGTCTGAAGCAGAGGCCACCTCAGAAAGCTTCCATCTCACCCACCCCATGAGTTTTCTTCACAGCACTCAATGCAATCTGTGTTCTCTCTTGTTTATTAACGTGTTGCTTCATTCACTGTATTTTCTTCCACTTGAATGAAGGGGTGTGAAGACAGGGATGTTGTCTGTTCACTGGAATAGCCCCACTGATTAGCAGCCACGCCTGGTACATCAGAAGCACACACAAAAAAACTATTTATCTGTTGATGGATACAAAGTAAGTGAAAAAGTGATTGAATGAACTAATCAAATGGAGAAGGTGGTACGGTGCTCATGGGAGGCATGTTTAGCCTGATTCTGGAGGCTTAAGGAAAGGTACTTATAAGAGATTGTTAGTGATAGTTTGCAAACCCTAACTGAAAAAGAGTGGGTTTCAATTTGTTTTATGAGTTTTCCTCACTTAAGGACCTGGTGGAAGCATGTTTTTTTCAAATATAATGTAAAGAACACCTCCATTTACTCATCTGCTTCAGTCCTTCTATTCTTGGAAGGCTTCTTATTGTTTTTGTATTCACTGTTTGTTGTTGCTTCCTATCAAATCAGGCTGGGTTGCCTGATACCTATTTACACAAAGTATGTGCTTATGAATTGGTCAAGGATTTGCAAGTGCTCAGCTCGGGAGTCTTTGCTTTTTATCACTAGCTCTTTATTGGGTGCCATCTTTACTTATTATCCTGTGACTGCTCTAGCCCTGCCTCATTCTACATCCTGAAATGGGTTGTTATTTCCCCCCAAATCCCTGTGTCCAGAGTCAAACCACAGGAAAGGAGCAGATCTGCCTCACGTCAAAACAGATGCTTTTATTTCCCATTATATTATGCTATTCAGTGAGATAATATATCCCAACACTAATCTTGTGTTGTTATTTTTTTGAAGGGGAGACAATATGTAAAAGTATTGAATAAAGCTCTTAATGGAATCCAGGGTATATATTAAGCATATACTAACTCCTTATCACATGACCCTTTATCCCCTCCTAATCCTGAGTTAGAAAAGCTCACTTTCCCACTGGGGGGAAAAAACGTACACCATACCTAGCCAAAGCTCTCACAGCTGCTAAACCGGTGGGGGCACATTCCGTCCCTCTGTGTGAGACCCACAAAGCCCGCCTGCCATCACTTCTCCCCGTGAAAAGGCTGCACATATACAACAACCCTGCCAAAGTTCCAGTGCCTGTACGTGTCTTTCAATACTTTACCTAGCGTACTTCTTTTGTGATTCTTCGACAATTTGACTGCTTGCTCTTCAGAAAAGTATGAAGGATGTGTGATTTTCTCCCTGGATGTGTTTATAATATAATTAATCCCATTCCATTTGGTAAACATTGATTGAAAATTGATATGTATCAAGTAAATCATCAAGTAATGAGTAGTGATATTTAGATGAATGAAGCATGGTTCTGCCTCTGGAAGAGCGCGTATCCTACTGAGAGATACAGTCGTTGAAGCACTTAATTACGATCCATACGGTACTTAAAATAAAAATGCCTCAGTGTAGGAAAACAGAAAAGAATTAATTTTTCTAGAAGGAGCTGGGAAAATCTTTATGCAGCAGGTGTTACTTGAATGTCCATTGAGGGATAAGTAGAAGTTCAGCAAATGCCTTCTAACCAAGTGGTTTTACCGTAGCAAAGTACAGCCGTACAAAGGGTTAGCAGTGTTTAGGGACCATCACCAGTCCCATGGGGACCAAGTTGTACGTGTGTGTGTTTGTGTGTGTGTGTGCGCGCGAAAATAGAGGGGGTGTAGTAACTGCGACTGATGGCACAGATATGCCGGGGCACAGCCTGCACTGGCACGCTAACAAGTTTAGGTTTCACAAAAGCCCGGGGAGATACCCACCACCTCACACCTGTTAGGATGGCTATTCCCAAAAAAAGATCAGTGTTAGTGAGCATGTGCAGGTAAGGAAATTCTTATATTCAGTTGGTAGAAATGTAAATTAGTATAGCCATTAGGGAAAACGTTATAGAGGTTCCTCAAAAAATTAAAAAATAAATCTACTACATGATTTAGCAAGCTTACTTCTGGTTGTATATCTAAAAAAATGAAATAACTATTTTAAAGAGGCATCCCAACTCCTATGTTCATTTCAGCATTATTCTTATAAGCTGAGGTATGGAAACATCCTAAATGCCCATCCATAGATGAATGGATAAATAAAATGTGACACACACACACAGTGAAATATTATTCAACAGAAAGAAAGAAAGAAAGAAAGAAAGAAAGAAAGAAAGAAAGAAAGAAAGATCCTGCTATTTGTGACAATACGGATGAAACTGGAGGGCATTATGCTAAGTGAAATAAACCAGATACAGCAAGAAAAATAATGTATTGTATCAGTTATATGTAGAATTTTTTTCAGTTAAACTTACAGAACAAGGAAAGTAGGGAGGTGTCAGCCAAAGGGTACAGAATTTCAGTAATAAGATGAGTAGTTCTGAGGATCTAATGTGTAGCCTAGTGACTATAGTGAATACAGTATTGCATACCTGAAATTTTCTAAGACAGTAAATCTTAAGCATTCTCACCAGGCACACACACGAAAGATAACTAACTATGTGAGGTGAGAGTTGATTGTGGTAAATATTTTATAATGTCTATGTATATCAAATCATCACATTGTACACTTTCAATATGTACAATTTCATTTTTCAATTATACCTCATTAAGGCTGGGAAAAAAAGTTGAGGCTTCATCTGGAAGGCAATAGGAAACCCTTGGAGGTTTAGAAAGTGAAGGGAACCTGCGAAAGAAGTAAATACAATGTAAGACAGATGAGAAGCTCCTGTTCCCTTACATATTCTAGAAAAGTAGAATCATATGCTGTAGAAAGCTAGGGAAACATTCTCCCTCCTGACACCATCCCCCAGCCGTGCTGACCTTTTCCTACATGGCGGATCCCTTATGTTAGATTTGTACTACACGGTTGATGCTAAGATTTTGCCCACCAGAGCAGGAAAGCTTTCCAGCAGCCAGCATTCATAAAGTTTTGGTCTTGCTGTCCCCCTTGCCTTTTTTCCCCATTCTAGATTATTGTTCTTGCTTGAGCTTGAGAAAGTTCTGTAGCCCCTCAAAGCCTCATTTTTCTCATCTATAAAATGAAGATCATAATAATCGAGTATGGTGGTGGTGTAAAAATTAAAGGAGTTAACACATGTAAAGTACTGTGAACAGCACCTGGCACAGAGTACAGGTGGACCATGGAAATATTTCAGGTTTGGGACTAGACCACCACAACAAAGCAAATATTGCAATAAAGCAAGTCATACAATTTTTTTGGATTTCCATTGCATATAAAAGTTACATTTACACCATACTGTAAGCAATTTAGTGTGCAATAGCATTATGTCTACAAAATGTACATTAATTAAAAATATATTTTTGGCTAAAAATTTTAACCATCATCATCTGAACCTTCAGCAAGTTGTAATCTTTCTGCTGGTGGAGGGCCCTGCCTCGATGTCAGTGACTGCTGGCCCATCAGGGTGGCGGATGCTGAAGGTTAACATGGCTGCGGCGATTTCATAAAATAAAACACTGAACTTTGCCTTAGTAATTGGCTCTTTCTTTCACGAATGATTTTTGTAGCATGTGATGTTGTTTGATATTATTTTACCCAGAGGAAAGCCCCTTTCAAAATTGAAGTTAATCTTCTCATACCCTGTCACTGCTTTATCAGCTAAGTTAATATAATCTAAATTTTTGTCACCATTTTAATAGTTATCACAGCATTTTTATCAGGCATGTGGTTCATCTCAAGAAATGACTTTGCTCATCTGTAAGAAGCCACTCCTCATCAGTTAAAGTTTTATCACAAGAATACAGCAACTCAGTCACCTCTTCAGTTTCCACTTCTCATTATAGTTCTCTTGTTATTTCCCCCACACCTGCAGCTACTTCTTCCTGCCGGTGTGATGGAGCCCACAAAGCCACCCATGGGGGCTGGCTTTTTCCAACTTTTCCAACTTTTTTCAAACTCCTGTTAATGTTGGTATTTTGACCTCTCCCCATGTACTATGAATGTTCTTAATGGCATCTGGGATGGAGAATCCTTTGCAAAGATTTAAAATTTATTTTGTCCAGATTCATCATAGGAATGACTATCTTTGGCATCTAAGACTTATGAAATGTTTTCCTCAGATAATAAAACTTGAAAGTTGAAGTGACTCCTTGACCCGTGGGCTGCAGAATGGATGCCATGCTGTTGGCAGGCATGAAAACAGCATGAATCTCACGGCATGTCCCCATCAGAGCTCTCGGGTGGCCATTCGCGTTGTCAGTGAGCAGTGATACAGGGTGGACAAAAGTGGGTTTATAGTTCTAAGTCCACGAAACACAGGGTCTATTCTTGTATTATTACTTATGAAATAGTGTATTGTTTTTTATGTGGACAACTGTAAACCTACTTTTGCCCCACCCTATATTTTGAAAGCCATCTCTTCTTCTGAAAAGTAAGTGTCAATAATGGCTTAAAATATTTAGTAAACCATATTATAAACATTTGCGTTGTTATCCAGGCTTTGTTGTTCCATACTTAGTGCACAGGCAAAGTCCTTTTAGCATAACTCTTAAAGGCCCTAGGAGTTTCAGAACGGTAAATGAGCATTGGCTTCAACTTATAGTCACCAACTCCTAGGATTAGCCTCCAAGAAGAGAGTCAACCTGTGTTTGAAGCTTTGAAACCAGATATTGACCTCTGCTCTCCAGCTATGAAAGTCCTAGATGCTGTTTTCCTCCAGTACAAGGCTGTTTTATCCACATTTAAGATCCGTTGCTGGATTCATTAGTTATCTTCACTAGATCCGGATAGTTTGCTACCTGCAGCTTCCGCATCAGCACTCGATGCTCCATCTTGTACTTTTATATGACGGAGACAGCTTCTTTCCTTAAACCTCATGAAGCAATGTCTGCTAGCTTTACCATTTCCTTCTGCAGCTTGCTCACCTCTCTCAACCTACATACAATTGAAGAGAGAGATAGGACCTTCCTCTGGATTAGGCTTTGGTTTAAGGGACTGTTGTGAGTTTTTGTAATCTAACCAGATCACTAAAACTTTCTCCATAACAGATATAAGACAGTCACACTTCTATCATTCACGTGTTCCCTGGAGTAGCACTTTTAATTTCCATCAGGAACTTTTTCTTGCGTTCACAACTGGGCTGTTTCATGTATGAGGCTTGTTTTTGGCCTCTCTTGACTTTCAACAAGCCTTCCTCACTAAGCCTAATCATTTCTAGCTTTTGATTTAAAGTGAGAGATATGTAAAATTTTCTTTCACTTGAAAATTTGGAGGTCATCATGGGATCATTAATTGGCCCAATTTCAGTATTGTTGTGTCCCCAGGAATAGGGAGGCCCAAGGAGAGGGAGAGAGACCGGGGCACAACCAGTTGGAGCAGCCAGAACACAAAACATTGAGTGCCTAAGTTTACCATCTTAAATGGTTCATGGCTTCCTAAAACAATTATAATAGCAACATAAATATCACTGACCAAAGGTCACCATAACAGATATAATAATGATGAAAGAGTTTGAAATATTGTGATAATTACAAAATGTGACAGAGAGATGAAGCAAGCAAGTGCTGTTGGAATAATGGTGCCTATAAACTTGCGTAATGCAGGGTTGCCACAAACCTTTAATTTGTAAAGAATGAAAGAATGCAATATCCGCAAAGCACAATAAAGCAAAGGGCAATAAAATGAAGTATACCAGTAAGTGCTCAGTATTATTATTCTGGTATATAAATTGGTTATGAATTACGGAATGCCAAACTATTGTAATCTCTACCAGGCAGATTCATGTAAAGAGAATAGATGTTTGAAATACGGCTCTTATACTGAGGCCATTGTTTAAGCTACTCCCCAACTAAGGAAGATCAGTAGCATTTAGGGAGGAGCAGGTACCATATGCTGGGTGTATTTATGGGCATTGTGTTATTTACCCTACAACCACACAGTTACTGATACATAAGTATTTATTTATATGCTGCATAATCTTTCTTTTATTAAAAAGGAAAATGAGTCGCATTTAAGCCTCTTGCACAAGGTTACACACGTAGGAAGTCTCAAGACAAGGATTCTAAACGGGTCAGCCTGAGAGCAAATTCACTGTTCTCTTCACAGCACTACACTATCTTTCATGTTAAAGAGGTCAAGGTGCTTTAACTCTTTTTATCTTCTATGGTTAAAAATTATAGGGCTGGTACACACATGCACAAAACTGCTTTGTATCGTTTTTATAATTTGTGCTCCTTAAAGTTATATGACATGTTTTTTGAAACTCACACACCCTGTCCCATTTGTTTCTCACAGCGACATACATATTGTCACTGTATTTTATATACAGTAGCACTGAGAGACCGAGGCGGAGCCGCTTCCTTGGCCTTGTGTCATTCCGAATCCAGACTTCCAGGCAAGTACTAGGTCTTTCAAAGTGGGTTTCGATGATGGGCTATGCTTCATCACTATTGCAGACTCTGCTTTCTTGGTATTTTATGGCCATATTCCACATTTACACACTCTTGTTTGCTAGGGGTGCTAGACTTCATAACGGAAAGATCTGAGTATCAGAATAAATCAGAATAGTATAAGTGAATATGGCATCAAAGTAATAGAAACAGCCCTTGGGACAAACTCATCAAAAGCCAACATGACATTCCATAGGCATGAGACTCCATTTTCAGACT
The DNA here is from genome assembly GCA_004027475.1 of Anoura caudifer. Taxonomy (NCBI): domain Eukaryota; kingdom Metazoa; phylum Chordata; class Mammalia; order Chiroptera; family Phyllostomidae; genus Anoura; species Anoura caudifer. Next base: position 11,689 of record PVKU01002428.1, read on the forward strand.
CTAACCTCATGCGGCAGACTTGAGAGAACCAAACACATTTGATGGACTGACAGTAAGGGATAGTCCAGTTTCACCTTGTACATAATTACCAAGCGCTTCAAACCTACAGGGTCAAGGTCCATGCTTAAGTTGAGGGGGAGGGGTGTGTGTTTAGCAGTGCCCTCGAACTTTCTTATTACTATTATACGTTCTAGTCAGTGGCATACCGATCAATTTTCTAGAGCCCTATAGAAGTCACCTTTTGTGACATGCACTGAGAAGAAAAAAATAATTTGTGCTATAGAAGACAACATTGATTAGATTAAAAGCCACATAGTAAATATCTATGATCACTCTTATTTATCTCCCACATTAGTCACACTTATATTTTTGGATAAATCAATATAACATTCAGTTGTAGAACGTGTGCATACTTATTCTTGGACCTTTACCAAATTGGAGGATGTGATATGTCATAGACCTAAATCAAACTTTTTATACTACACCAAGATATTGTCACCTAATAATGCAAAATATGATTCATATGGTATAAGCATAACATGGCTTTTACTTTATTCAAAATACATGCCAAATTAAATTTAATAAAAATTATTTTAATACTTAATTGATTTTAATGAAATTCTCAAACATTTACTAAGAGGATATATTTTAATTATATTGGCTAAATAATTCTTTTATTCATTCATTCACCTACTATGTATGTGTTTATTTAGTAATTTCTACTATATTCTAAGTACCTAATATATACATAAACTGTCCTTGGTTTAATTCTTAAAAAAATAAACTTAAGTGGATAATATGCTCAATTACAACTGAATAAACTGATTTCCAGTGAAGTCTGGATTTTCTAATGCATAATTAAAAGCCACTGGTATCCAATATATGTTGGCAGTATTTTGTACTATTGTCTTTGTGAGATGACAGAAATTTTAGCAACAATTTGGACAAATTGACAAAAAAGAATCCCTCTGAGATGCAGCTTTTAACGTGGATTTGCTTTTATGGCATAAACACAGGCAGTGAATTCACTAAATAATAAAGTAGCTGAAGACCTGAAAAACACTGGAAATAAGGAAAAGACATAGCTTTCCCTGACTAACTCATGCAGTTGAAATTTTTTCATCTCAGGTTCTTACTGACTCAGAAAATACTGTGGAGAGTCTACTGTATGCCAAACACTTTCTGGAAGAATATTAGATGTAAATTAGAGGTTAAAAATCTTTTAAATGCCCTGTCCTTTTGAAGGTTACATGGTAGCAGGGAGATACAGGCAATAAACATATTGAGTAAAGGCATTAGCCAGCACAGTGGAATAAGTGCTATGAGAGGAGAGGGAGAGAGCACAGGACATGGGCCGTGCAGTTTTCTGAGACAGGAGTCATCGGTAAAGGAGTAAGTGCTAACTGTAACTAGAATAGTCTGAGTAGTTCCCACTGGAAAAATGACATTTGAGCACAGACTTTCAGGAAGTGATAACAGTAGCACCAAGGATATTGCGGGAACAGTGCTCCAGGATGAGGGATCAGCTACTGCAAAAGCCTCTGAGTTGGATTCATGCTCGGTATGGTCTTGTAAGTAAAGAGACCCCAGTGGGTTGACAGGAGTGTAGTAAACATGAATTCAAATGGGTAAGTGGGAGCAAATCAAGGAACAAACAAACAAAAAATCTTGTAGGCCAAGGCAAGCAATGTTTCTTCTCTTTGGATATAGGAGACACTGGAGAATGTGGGAAGATCTGATCTGTCTTTTAAAGGAATAATTCTGACTGCTAACTTAAGAAGAGGGTGCAGGGGGTGAGGGTGAAAGAAAGAAGATTGGAGTAGTCAGGTAAGAAATAAAAGAGAGTCTAGTGGAAGTGAGAAAGGTGGTCAGATTCTGGATATGTATTGAAGATAAAGACTACAGAATTTCATTACATAGTTTGAAGTGAACACAACTGAGGAACAAGGATTTTTTTTTTTTTTCTCCCGAGTAACTTCCCCAGTGAAGAGCAAGAGTTCAGTTTGGGGCATGTCAGCTTTCAGATGGCTGTCAAATGTCAGGGCAAGTGCCGAGCAGGTAGCTGGTTCAGGAGAGGGGTGTAGGCTGAAATCATAAATTAGAGAGGAATTGCCTGTGGATGGCGTTTAAAGCCACAGCCTTAGACAAGATCACCATGAGAGGGAGAGCAGGTGGAGAAGGCAGTTACAAAGCAGTCACAAGGATGTAGAGTAAAGCACAGAGAACATTGTTAATAATAATGTGATAACTCTATATGGTGCCAGGTGGGTACTGGAAACATCAGGGAAAAAACTTCGTAAAGTATATAATTGTGTAACCACTATGGTGTATATCTGAAAATAATACAAAATAATATTGAATGTCGACTGTAATTGGGAAAAAAAAGACAGAAGACCAAGGACTGAACCCTCAGGTACTCGATTCTTATGAGGTCGCAGAGAAGTGGGTTTACCTAGTAATCAAAATGAGAAGGAACATAAGTAATGTAGGAGGAAAAGGGGAATGCATGATATTATTATGAATGAGATGATGATGAACTGTTTCAAATGGTGCTGGTAGTTCATGGGAGGGAGGTAAAGGGGCTGAGAACTGACCATTCAGTCTGTATGTTTCACAATCATGAACTCTGACCTAATGCCCATAATCATGATTTAAAGGGAGACTAACCAGTCTCTGTGTGTGTTTTGTTCTGTTTTCTCTAGTCACAGTCAGCTGCCAGGTACAGGCCTAGAGTAAGTCCAGCACATCACAGGAGTATGGTGTGAGAATGGTGTGGAAATGCTGAAAAAGTGCAGGAAGACACTGAAGGCCTATGTGAGGGGTGGATGGGAGGCAGAGGCCTTGGGGGAGGAAGAGAAGCCAGTTTTCTGTTAGAGCAAAAAGTTAAAAAAAAAAAAAAACATTCAGAGAGAGTTTGAGGGTATAGGAGATTTGGCTGATGATAGAGCCTGCATTCCAAGGGTTTCAGTGGAGGGATTTAAAGATAAGAAAGGGAAAGGAGCAAGAGATTCTGCTTTATGGAGATGGGAGTGACAGGCATCTAGGAATTCTTGCGTTGGGGACCAACACAGTGATAGAAGGCATGGGGGTGAGTTCTGTTAAAGTCAAATCTGTACTGGCAGTGAGGCTGCGTTAGTGATCTCACAGGGTGTGTGACTGGGTTGTCCCTGGACCCTTGTCGGGGGTGGAGTGTACTCAGTCCCAGTGGGTGGGGGCACTTTTTACTCCCATTGAGGAGCTGAGGATATCTGAAGAGATCAAAGTTACTAGGATTGCGTGGGCACTCTCCTGTCTCTCAAACCACCTTTTGACCAAGGGACCCTTCCTCTACTCATCAGGTTGGATTACATCTCTGTCTTCTGTGCTCCTCTACTCTCTGTATATCCCCAGCATTGCTCTCAAATCACTTTGTTATAAATTTTCAACTTTAACTTATTTTTGCTCCAACATGATTGAAGTTCTTGGGAGCAAAGATCCCTTTAGTTGCCTCCGCCTTCATAGGTCTACATCAATCCCTAACACAAGCCTAGAACACAGTAGCCTTCACAGAAAGTTAAGGTGAATTATTGTAGTAATAAGACATATCATTTATTGAGATTTTAGTATGTGCTGCTGAGCACTGTGCTAAGGACTTTATGAGCATCATCATGTAGTCCTCACAACAAGCCTCTTTTATCCCCATTTTACAGAGGGGAAAACTATAGTTCAGTAGATTAAGTGACTTGCCCAAAGTCAAAAACTTCAGTAAATGCCAGAACAAAGGTTATTCTGTTTCATATTTATGCATTTAGCCTTTTTTTTATTTGCTTAGTTCTGGAGGAAGCTAACTCCTCAGATTTACAGTGAGTTTAATAGTTGTGACTATACTCTGAGATTCTCAAGCAGAATCAGATTTAGTATTTGTAATCCAAAGGCACCTGAACTGACAGGTTTAGATGAAACCAGGAATAGTCAGACTGGTAGGGTCTACCAGCTGGCTGCCATACATCTGGTGGGAAAGCAATCTGATAAATCAACCTGAAGATACGCCAGATGTTAGCCTAAATCAGGGAGAGTGACAGGCACTTAGCGGTCAGAAAGAATAAGATGTCAGCATCCAAATGCTAATGCACTGTTGCAAAATGTTCACTGTAGATCTTTTTAAAGGCCAGAATGGAAAATCAAACGAATCCAGTTTAACAAATGTAATTGAGTGCATACTATATGATGTGCCAAATTTTGTAGATATAAGCATTTTAAAAGCTGTGATCTCTGTCCTTGTGAAGGTCAGAGTTTAGAAAAGATGATGAACATGAAATAACTTACATTGTGATGATGGTATTGTTTTATTTCATGGATGTCATGCATTGGCAGCATCCGATGCTGCCTAAGAAAGATCAGAAAAAGAAAACAGATTTCATCTGAGCCTTGAAAGAAGAGTAAGAATTTAGAAGGAGGAAGGCCAGGAGGAATCTTCCTGGTGAAATGAATAGCATGAGCAAAGGCATACGGCATGAAGGACTCCGTAACTCTTTCGTTGCAGCTGGAACACTGGCTGTGAGAATGATGACTAAAACACCTATATAGGTGTCCTGGGACTTGCATGTTATGCTAAGATTTTGGACTTCAAAATCAGTTTAAATCTTAAACTCTGCCAACTATATATTTATTGAATTCCTACGAGGGCTATGCAGTTGCTTAGATCTGGGGGAGAATTCATCCAGGTAGAAAATGATACATCTCTACATACAATGAGCTTTGGTAGAATTTGGGAAGGAAAAATAATGGATGTAAAATACTTACAGAACAAGCTGAGTATGAAGTACATATTGTTCATGGGAGTTTCAAGGAGGGCAAATCATTATGACTTGGAGTCATAAGGAAGCCTTCAAAAAGAGCAGGGTTTTTGAACTAGCCCCCAGAGGTTGGGTAGAATTTGAGTAACTATACTTATGGTTAGTGTTTGTATAATATCATCAGCTCATGTACTCGGCATTTCCAGGTTCACTTCCCTGTCCTTATGCCTCTGTGATCTCCATAAAATAAAGATCAATACCACAGTGTCACACGCCCAAAAGCTCACCAGTTAAGATGCATCAGAGACTGGATCTCAGGGAAGATTTGTCTAATTCCATAGCCAGACATCAGATTTGTGTTCACTGGGAAAACCTCAGAAAAAAAATGATTGGAGTAGAGTGAAGAAAACACCTTTTTCCCCCTCACAGAAGTCTAAGCTCGCATGTATATGTGCACTTGTGGGCAAGTGTGAGCACAACTTTATTGAGAGAAGCCCTAGGACTCAGTGTGACTCCGAACATGCCACAGGCAAGGCTGGGTGTCCACCAACTGCCCTTGGAGAATAACGGTCAAAGATTTACAATCAGCTTTATAGGTCGTCTCAGTACCTTCTTGTATAAACAAAATTCAAACCCAGTAGCAAATCTGGCCAAGACAGCAGGAAACAGGGGATATTATTTTTGAAAGCCTCCTTCCACAGTCTTAGCAGAGAGGGAGACTTTCTAACCTTGGGACATACTCCTGCTTATGGTCAGGATTGGCTTGAACTCACTTTCTCACAGCCTGCATTTCTAATCAACTAATTGCTTCTGTACATTCTAGGAACCAGTCTGTAATTTGTAGTTGCATGCACTGTGCACTTGGCTAGATACCAGTATATTGCCTCTACCTCAGCCCTGGAAATGATTTGCATGTACCTCTCCAGCCCACCTCATGGCAGTCCTTGATATGTGACCACTACTGAAAAAGAGAAGCCAACATGTGGAGATGGCTAGCTCTCCATGCATTAACCATTTCAGTCCTCAGAATAACCCTGAGACGTGGGTGTTCTTATTATCTCCATCTGCACAGAAGAGAAAATTAAAGTTCACCATTTAAATGACCTTTTGTTGGTCATTATGGCCGGTAAGTGGTAGAACGTTGAAGGAACCCAGGTGACCTAACTCTATGAGATCACAGTATTACCACGTCTCCTAATACAAAGGAAAAAATGTACACATATGTACACGATATTTTTGAGATAACGTATCTTAACCTGCTAGCTGTATTTAAAATATTAACAGAGCGGAACAGTTGAAAACAAACAAAAAATAGTAACGAGATTAATGGACTCCTTCTGCACACCAGATATGGTAGCACATGGTCCTCTTTATGGCAAGGGAGTGGATTCTCCTTTGTAGAATCAGTTCACCAACAGATGCTGGACTGAGTGCAGGTTTCTTGGTTTCTTGGTCCAAAGAGCATTTATCTTTCTTTCTTTTTTTTTTTTTTGTTTTATGAGATATGATAATGTAGAGGACTTTATCTGCTCAGAAATAGGTGACATCAGCTAAGTCTTCTCTGAAGAAATCAGAGGCTGTAAGGGAAAAGGAGAATCCTAGGATGCAGGGCTGTCTAGGCAGTGCTAAAACTTGCCTCATGAGCTTCATCAATAGATGTGAGTGTGTTTCTGGTCCTCAATCACCCAGAACAGGTGAGTGTAAGAGAATTTCATGTTTCTTATTCCTGGCTGCACCTTCACCTCTGATTCTCTTCCTTCTTTCTTAGTCATATACTGGTAAATACATTGAACTATGACAGAAAAATCCAAATAAAAGTGGCTTGACTATAGACTTTTTGTTTGTCTTCTCTCTCATTTGCATAGATATCCAGAGTCTGCAATGACAAGGACCTGGACACCTTCCATTTGGTCTTCTATAATATATGGTTTGTTATTCCAAGACACCTCATTATGCAATATAGTGTCTGTAGCTCCAGCCATCACTTCCCCATTCCAGCTCACAGAAAGAATGGACGATGAAGGGCATTTCATTTTTTTAAAAATGCATTTCTCAGAAATAGCACATCTATGTACAAGTGATGATGATATATGCAGTACACATTCCAAATGTTTCCATTTTTTTTAGGTAGGAAATCTAAAGAGCAGAGAAGTTAAATAACATTACCAAAGTTACGCAGCTAGCAAATGGCAGGGTTCACATCCACACCTAAGCAATCTAGCGCCAAATCCCACAGTTCTAAATGCCAGACACATGCCTGTCTTCTGGATCTCTTAAGATGGTTAGTTAATGCTTGTGCTAAATTTGGAAGATGAATAAGGATCTGATCAGCTGAAGGAATTGGAGAAAAGAATGTCTCTGGACAGGAAGGATAGCATGTGCAAAAGAAAGATGGACTTGATGAACTATCTGTAAAAGGGAAAATGTGTCTCTTTCCTCACTGAATTGTTTTGAATAATCAGTAAGGTCACGAGGGTAAAGTCACACATCCCAGTGCCTGACGCTTTGAGAACACTCACTGAAATTGTGTTTAGAACAAAAGCTAAAAGTATATCTGCAAAAGATCACACAAGAGCCTTCTGGTGTATACTAACCTTCTGTTAGGGGACAACATAATTAAGGTTGTGTTAATGATGTAAGTGTTGATTTTACCAAAGTATTTGATGCAATTTCTTGTAAAAAATTAATTGCAGACTTAATTCCAATTGTCTTCCACAAGGATTGAAAGGTGGCTGGAGGAAAGCAATATAGAAAAGCTCACACCAGCAATCTGTTAATTGTAGAAAGGTGCCTGGGTGGAGGACAACAATGATTTTTAATTGTGTTCATTATCATTAGAAATTGTCAGTGTGGATGACAGTACAAAGTTTTGATTATTTAAAATATGAGGATATGAACAGGAAGACTTCCCTTTTCATGCCCTGTACCTCGCATTAACTCACCTGAGCAAATTTAATCATCTTTATGCTGGAATTTAGTCCCTTGGCATCTCTGCACTGCAACTACGCAAGCCGTAGAAATAAGTATACAGTCCTAGAAATTAAATCTGTCATCGAGATAATGTATTCAGCTCAATTATTTTATAGATGACCTTACAGGAGTCAAAAAATGTAAGCAATCCCTGAAACATCACATGGGAATCATTTAGGTTGTGACTATAGACTAATCTTTGGACCTTTGAATTATAGGCAACTCAAGAGATCCAGGACCAGAAATGAAGATATTCTTACTATAGTCTAGGGATCTTTTAATGTTTTCAAACCAGAGACCCCAAAGGACAGCAAGGACATGAAATCATGAATGCTGAGCAGAAAATAATATTAGGGAACATATATTCAAAGTGCTTTTATATGTACTTTTATAAAATTTTAAATATCCTCTTACTTTTAGATATACTTCAATGAGTTATGGTTATTTCCTTATTTTGTTGCTGAGCCTTTCCTTTTGTCCTGGTTATTTTTAATTTATCCCTCTAGATTCACAATTGCTGTCTGTTTTGTCTCCATTCTGCTCTGATTCCCAGAAGCCTTTCTGGTGTACTTCTCCCTCATCCTCTGGTCCAGCTGGGGTTTGGTTCAGCCAATAGAAAGTGCTGGGAGGAGGTGAGAGGCAGGCAAAGAGGGAGGCTGCATGACGAGGTTACCTGCATCCCTCTACTGAAGGCTGTACATCGTCAGGCAGCCCCCTTCTCGTAGCCACTCTCTCCAGGGTCTGGTTGTGCTTCTACCACTTGTTTATTTATGAGTACTATTTGCTGGATCCTGGAGCACTCCGAAGAACTTCAGAGGAAGTTTAGCCTGTGTTTTATAGACTATAGTAAAGTCTTTGATTGCTTGGGTGATGAAAAGCTGCAGATTATTCTGAAAGAAATGGGCGTACCTCAGCGCTTGATTGCCCTGGTGTGTAACCCAGATTGTGGGCAGGAAGCCACTGTCACAGCAGACTATGGAGGCAGAGTGATTAACTATAGCCCAAGGTGCCAGACAGGTGCATTTTATCTCACTATGTGTTTAATCTGTACACAGAACATATGCAAAATTCAACATTGAGATAAATGTCAGCTGTACATACATTTAAGAAATATTAATAAAAATAAGTAAGATAACTATTTTCCAACTCTCTTACTCTATATCATGGTCAAGAGTGGCCAGAGCCTATCCTGGTGGCTCAGGCCACAAGGTGGGAACCTACCCTAGGCAGGATGTGCTTCCACAACAATGTGCGTGTGCATGCACACACATACACACATGCACACACATGCACCCATGCACATACTCACTCAAACTGAAACAATCCAGACACGCCATTGTCTTTCATGAACATCTTTGGGATACAGGAGGAAACGTGAGGATGCAGAGAAAACCCATGCAGACATGAGGAGAATGTGACCCTGGCCGGGAATTAGTATTTTTTTCTCATCAATATTATAACAAAATGATGTTGAAAGAAACATTATCTGAGGACCTACTGTATTCTTCATTTTGTCCAAATCATTTGAGCCTGAAACTACTTCTGGGAATTGTTTCTTACATTAGTTCCCATAGTTTTCAAAACACTCGAAATAGGTATTGTACTTTCTGGGGCTTTTGGAGACAGGACAAGTGACTCTGAAGCTTACAATGTAAGAAAAGTCAAAACATGATGACACTTACAAACGTGGAGCCACAGGGAAGAGCTAGAGAGAGTGAGTTGCTTTGTGCAACTTTGTCAGCAATGTTGGAAAAGGTACTTATTCTTTCCTCTGTGGTGAGAACTCTAAGGGGACTAGAAGTAGCAAAATCTGTTATATTATTATGCATATACAATGTGGCCTGTCTGGAAAGTATCCAGCCATGTACTATGAAAAATAGAAACATTTACTGAAGATACAAGTTACAAGAAACCTTGTACATAGGACAATGACACAGCAGTCCCCTTCAATGTAGGTACTTTGGGACCTCACAATTCTCTCAGCATCATTAGCAGCTGAAGCGCGATGTTGTTTCTGCTCTGGTAGCAGAAGCCGTGGAACGAATTTTGCCACAACACATTTCATGCCAAGATCCTGTGACAAAATCTCAGACACAGTAGTTTTTGGAATCCCCAGATCAGCTTCTTTGTTCTGCGGTCAGTTGCCGATCTTTGTTGATTGCAGCCTGTACATGTTCAACATTCTCAGGTGCTCGGCTCAGGCCTTTCCAGAATGTGCATCACTTGCAACAGATTCTCAACCATCTTTAAAGGATGTGTGCCACACTTTTATTTTTGCTGCACTCATTACATTGTCCCCAAAAGCCTTCTGAATCATCCAAATGGTTTCTGTGGAGGAATGTTCAAGCTTAACACAAAACTTGATGCAGATTCATGGCTGTACTCAGTCACTTTGAATGTGACTGCCACACAGTGTACGTGCTCACTAAACATCATCTACCACCCCCACTGACTAGTACAGTGAAGTCATCATTGTTCACACAGGCACATTCCAGTCCACTCTCCTTGGCTTCCAGGTTACATTGATATCACATAAACCATTCTTGTTACATTAAAAATGGCTGGGCTTCTTCTTGACAGACCTTGTACAATAGTCCCATGTTATCCATGGTTTTGCTTTCCATTGTTTCAGTAATTCAGGGTGAACGCTGTCTGAAAATATTAAATGTCAAATTCTAGAAACAAGTGATTAATAGGTTTTAAAACACATGTCGTTGTGTGTAATGTGATGAAATCTCATGCTGTCCCACTCCACCCTGCCTGGAATGCGAGCATCCCTGTGTCCAGGGAACCCATGCTGTATACACCACCTGCTTGCTAGGCACTTAGTAACCAGCTGACGTTTCAGATCTGCTGTGGCAGTATCACAATACTTGTGTTCAGGTAACCCTGGCGGTAGCCTAGCTCCAGGTGACAGTGCCCACACCATTCACCTCCCTTGCTCTCATTAGGCAGGCATTGTATCTTCTCATATCATCACGAAATGGTGACGAGAGTACAATAAGGTATTTTAAGAGAGAAATAGAATATATTCACATAACTTTTATTACAGCATATAATAATTATTCTATTGTATTAGTTATTATTGTTAATCTCTTACTGTGCTTAATATATAAACTAAACTTTGCATAGGTATGTACAGGAAAGATCATGGTACACACAGGGTCGGGGACTATCCACAGTTTCAGGCATCTTCTAGGGCTGCTGCAACACTTCCCCCACAGATAAGTGTGGGCCGCTATACACATTTCAGAGTTAGACGTTTCTGTTAAATGTTTTAAAGATATATGTGGAATAAGGAGAAACTTTGTGCCAATTCGTGCAGAATATTGTAGAGGGAGAGCAGCTTAATGGTTTAGAAAGAGCCTCATATTTGAACTTAGGACACCTGCTTGATCGATGCATTTGAGAAATCAATTTAACATTATTTTGGTCCACAGTATACCCCCTCTGCTTGAGATGTATATGTCGCCAACTCAAGGATTAGATCTATTTCTCATTCAATTTAGTGTTTGGGTACTATGGGCTCTATACTGAGCATGAAATGAGTACCATAAATTTGGACTGGCATAAAACTCTTGCTATGATAGAAAAATGAAGACCAACATGACTGATAATTTAAGTGATATGCATGTGGTTTAAGTTCTCAGTCATTTCAGTTTATATTATTAGGAAATAGAAAACAATTGAATAATTCTTCAAAAGGCAAGGTGTTGTTTTTTTGGTTGTTGTTGTTTTTTGAAACGCAAGCAACATGGTTGCTATATACCAATAAATCATTCAATCTAGGATTAAACCTTGGGTGATATTGGAAAAGCTCCAACCCTCCTCTTCTTCCTTAAAAAAATCTTTAAAATGGGAATAAAAATAGCAGTGCTCCTGCCCTAGCATAGTGTTGATTAGATGATTTAACAAATGCAATACATATGAATATGGTACTTAGTAAATGAAAAATGGTAGATATTAGTTTCTGTTATCATTAAACCCATTATCATCATCTTCAATGCCTTTACAAATCATTCTAGTAATTTTAAGAATTGCTAGAAGCAGCAGGATAAAGCAAGAGATTATGGCCTGGCAGCCAGAAAAATTTAGGTCTAGCTCCAATATCTGCCACTTCTTAGCTATGTGAATTTGGCAAATTACTTAATGTGTTTGAATGTAGGTGATCACATCTATAAAACTAAAATAATAATTAATTTGTAATGATGGTATGTAGATTAATATATGTCTGTTAGCATGTACATGTGTGAATATGTGTATATAGTGTATATGAATGTGTATGAATAATTTAAGAGCTTAAAAATTAGTCCTTAAATTGTAATGAATCATACTACTAGCATGACCTTTTTTAATACATTTTATTGATTATGCTATTACAGTTTTCCCATTTCTCCTCCATCATTCCCCTCCACCCTGAACACCACTCCCACCCACATTCCCCACTTTAGTTCATGTCCATGTGTCATAAGTTCTTTAGCTTCTACTTTTCCCACACTATTCTTGCCCTCCCCCTGTCTATTTTCTACCCACTGTCTGTGCTACTTATTCTCTGTACCTTTTCTCCCTCCCTCCTCCTCCCATTCCCCCATTGCAAACCCTCCATGTGATCTCCATTTCTGTGTTTCTGCTCCTGTTGTAGTGGTTTGCTTAGCTGGCTTTTGTTTTAGGCTCTGGTTGTTAATACCTGTGAGTTTGCTGTCTTTTTACTGTTCATATTTTTTATCTTCTTTTTCTTAGATAAGACCCTTTAACATTTCATATAATAAGGGCTTGGTGATGATGAACTCCTTGAACTTGACCTTATCTGAGAAGCACTTTATCTTCCCTTCCATTCTAAATGACAGCTTTGCTGGATAGAGTAATCTTGGATGTAGGTCTTTGATTTTCATGACTTGGAATACCTCTTTCCAGCCCCTTCTTGCCTGGAAGGTCTCTTTTGAGAAATCTGCTGACAGTTTAATGGGAACTCCTTTGTAAGTGACTATCTCCTTATCCCTTGCTGCTTCTAGAATTCTCTCCTTCATTTTAATCTTGGCTAATGTATGATGTACCTTGGTGTGTTCCTCCTTGGGTCCAACTTCTTTGGGACTCTCTGAGCTTCCTGGACTTCCTGGAAGTCTATTTCCTTTGCCAGATTGGGGAAATTCTCCTTTATTATTGGTTCAAATGAGTTTTCCACTTGTTGCTCTTCCTCTTCCCCTTCTGGTACCCCTATAATTTGGATGTTGGGACGTTTAAAGATGTCCTAGAGGTTTCTAAGCCTCTCCTCATTTTTTTGAATTCTTGTTTCTTCCTTCTTTTCTGTTTGGTTGTTTCTTTCTTCCTTCTGGTCCTCTTCATAGGTTTGAGTCCCAGTTTTCCTCCCATCACTATCGGTTCCCTGTGCATTTTCCTTCATTTCTCTTATTGTAGCCTTCATAAGTTCATCTAATTTGTGAGCAAAATCAACCAATTCTGTGAGCATCCTGATCACCAGTGCTTTGAACAGTGCATCTGATAGGTTGGCTATCTCTTGGTCGCTTAGATGAACTGGCTCTGGGGCTTTGATTTGTTCTCCTGTTTGAGCCATTTTTGGTGTTGTTTTTTTTTTTTTTTTTTTTTTTGGCCTAGTCATGGCTGTTATGTAGAGAGGGGCGGAGCCTTAGGTGGGGCAGCCCAGTCAATGAGTTGTGACATTATATGTGGAGGTGGGGTCCGAGAGGGAACATTGGCACTTGCTCTGCACTCTGATTCCTGTCCATTCCACCACTTTCCCCAAGCAAATTGGGCCATTCTGGTGCTAATTTTCCTGTGGGTGGTCTTGTGTACGTTCTAGGACCCTGTGTATGTTCTAGGGTCTCTCAGACAAAATCTCCTGTGAAGCTGGGATTCTCTCCCAGCACCTCAACCCCTACAAGTGTTTTCAATAAGAACTTTTAGGCTTTATTTCCTGGTGCTGGGGCCCTGGGTGCGCATTCTGTCTTGCTGCTTGTTTTTGCCCGGTTTATCTGCATGCAAATGTATGACTGTGGTCAGCTGCCTAGTGTGCCTCGCTTGGTCTTCTTGTTGCCTCTCTGCACCCAGTAACTGCCACCTGTGCACCTGGGGTGTGCCAACCACCGCCTGTGCATCCAGGACCACTAGCCACTGCTTTTTCCTGCCGCCAGCCACCAACTTCACCCCTCTTACCAGTCCCTCTCCACCGGCCACAGACTCCACCCCTCTTACTAGTCTGGGTGAATTGTTGTCGGACTTCTGTACAATTCAATTTTCTATCTGTTTTGTGAGTTTTTTGTTTCTAAATTTTTGTTTGTCCTTAATTTTGGTTGTGAGAGGAGGCACAGTGTGTCCACCTACACCTCTATCTTGGCCAGAAGTCTAGCATGACCTTATTATAATTGTAAATGTGAAAGACTATACTCACAGAAATATTATGGTATATGTTCATATAAAGTTGCAGAATGAGTATTCAAGGTCAGGTTCACATCAATGCCAAGCCCTTTGTTCTCTCCACCATACCACAATGGCTTAGATAGTGTCTTTGCAGAGAATCCAATGTGGAATGAAGTAGAGGAAAGCTTGCAAACAATTCACACTTTTTACACATGTAAATTTCACGGTCTAAACCCACCTTAACTTTAAATTGCTTTAAATTGGTTATCTCCTTGGTAACTCACAGTCTTTGAGCCATCAAAGGCTGTGCACTTTTTTTGATAAAGGCTAGTGAGCCACAGGCCTCTATAAGTGAATTTTATAAACAAACAAAGAAATGAATACATAAGTAAGATATTCCAAATTCTCATTTTAAACATTATTTCCAGGAAAAAATCACAGAAATATTGGAGGTGAGGGAAATTTTCATGATAGTACACATACCCAACATTTATGGGATCTTAATATATACTGACCAGGTTCCAAGCACTCTACTTATATTAATACATTAAATTCTCACAGGCAGGCACCTTATGAGATAGGTGTTATTTTCATTTCTATCTTACATACAAGGTTATGAGGCACAGGGAGTTACATTTCTTGTCCAAAACCACATAGCTGGTAAAGGGCAGAGTCAGGACCTAAATCTTGGCAGTTTGATCTCAGAATGTATGCTTTATATCTGCCAACCTTTGAAGTAAATTAAGGAAATCAGGCTTATGTCTTTCTTAAGTATTTTCAACTCACTTCCATTGCATGATTACAACTGTGATTAGTTTAACTCTGACTACTATTTAGTGGGCACCTGCTAGGAGCAAAACATAGCTGCACAGGCCAGAATAGATAAAAAATTAACAGTACTACTTAAGGACTGGGTAGAAATGGATATATTAAAAAGGCATGGAATTCTAAAGTATCAAAATTCTCAATCCTAGGCTTTTTTCACCCTATGTATTTTGCTCCATTAGAGGAAAAAAATGTAGTTTGAAAAGCTATATTGCTTTCAACTAAAACAAAAATTGATTGGGAGCTTTCTTTCTTTTTTTATTTTGGTATGATAAGTGTGAGTCAAAATCAATACCCAGAAGGGCTCCAAAGAGAAAGAGATGTTCTCTGGGTACAAAATTCGTGAAGAGGTAATTCATTCCAGTGACAGTGGAACAGTCTCTGAGCGTAGCTTTAAACAATTCAACTTGTAGTAAAACCTCTTCCAAAAAGTACAAGATTTCAAGAGAACCAGGAAGAAGACAAAAAAAAAAAAAAAAGCCAACCTAAGTCATTCTTCTTCTGACCAAATTCTCAGTTCCTCTTTGCTTCCTGAGCTGGATCAACTGATTTCTAACCTACCAACTACAAATAATTTCTCCACCCATTCTCCCACAGCCTCATACTTGGCATCTGGGATTTAACTAGGTTGTATTACCCCATGGAAACTCAAAAGCACCTGGCCTTTGCTTCTGATGGGTTTTAGCCCTCCTTTCCTATCCCCTCATTCTGATAATGGCTGATGTCTGACATCTTGTTGTCAATTACTAACATCCTAGTCATTCTAGAGTGATTCTAGAACTTGCTCTTAAGGGTGCACATTCACAGGCACCACAGTCTCAGTTGTTTATTCCTGGATTCATTTGTTTCTTCAGCACCTCTTCGATGAAATATTCACTGAATACCTACTATACCAAATATTTTGCTATGTGGGAAAAGTATAGGAATATAAAAAAAAATAGACCTACTCTTCTAATTGCTCAAAGCCTTGTTGGCAGATCAACATAAGGAACAATTTGGGAATTTTGTAAGTTTCATGGTGGAGGGATGCTTAGAGAATTATAGAATCATAGAGGGATCCTTCTTGCTATCTTGAGGTTCAGAGAAGGCTTGATGTAGAGGGTGGCTCTCAAACTAGGTTTTGAATTATAAGTAGAAATTTTAGAAGCAAAATGAGTGAGGGACTTTATGTACAGGGGGATAGCATGTGGAAAGCATAAATGTGGTAAGAAATGTGATACTTTCAAGGAAAATAAGTTTATGTGATAAAGAATTTTGAGAGGAGAGGTTGGTATAAAGGTTTAGAATGGAGACTAGATTTAGTAGGAGAGAATATTATGGAGGATTCCATATTAAAATCTAAAGTTTGGAAACCTTTATTTCCATGAATCAGGAAATCATTAAAAAAAAAAGAAAAAATGCTGAGGAGTGCATGATCGTGGTTTGTTTCAGAAATTTGCTTCTTTAGAATTCGCTGTCATGACTAGAGATGTGTGAGCACACAGAGTAGAGACGGGCAGATCTGTCCTGGGTGTCGGCCCCTCTCTCATTAACTATTTAATCTTCACCAACCATGTTAGCCATTTAAGACTGAATTTTCTCATTCATAAAATTTGAAAATCTTCCATCTCCTACACTTGCTATATAATACAGTAATGATCTTATTAATTATTAATTTTCTAATGCCTTGTATTTATTTATTCATTCAGTTAAACAACAGCAAGCACTTGTAATGGTTATTTTTGTGTCTACTTGGCTAGGCTAAGGCATGCCTAGAAAGCTGGTAAACATTACTTCTGGGTGTGTCTGTGAGAGAGTTTCTGGAAGACTTTAGCATTTGAATTAGTAGACTGAGTAAAGAAGACTGCCCTTACTAATGTGTGTGTGGGCATCAATTGCTTCATTGAGGGTATGGACAGGACAGAAAAGTCAGGGGAAGGGCAAGTTTTCTCTCTATCTTTGGGCTGAGAGATCCGTTTTCTCCTGCCCTGGATATGGCTAGTTCATTTCTCTAGGTAACCCTGACTGATACAGCACCTACCCTTTGCCAGGTACTATTGTAGAGGACACAGTGGTGAACAGCAAAAAGACTTCATCTTCATGGCTTAATATTCCTCAGTGCCTGGCACATAGAAAATGCTCAAGGAATATGTGACAAATGGACGGTTATGCATTTTCTACTTTCCTCCCCTGCCCACATTCATGGGCATCACTTGACCCATATAAAATAAGGATAGACTTGGGTAAGATGTCTGAGGGTTTTGCAAACATTTTTGGAGAGCTGGTTTTAACTGTACTTCAAAATATTTTTATTGTGCTTGTAGTTCTCCAAAATCATTGCATTTATTCCTTGAAATGCATTTTGCTCTTTTAAATTATCTGCATTTTTTCCATTGGAAGTTCCATGAAGGTAGGTATGATACCATCATTGATTTCCTGATCCAATACACTTTAGCAGCAGATGAGTGGCAGGATCAGGTAGCTTTAAAGCTCCCTTCCTACTATGAATGCTCTGATTCTAAATCATCAGCCTCTGAAGAAACTTCTTTACCTTTTAGAAAAATGCCACTTCTCTAGGCACTCAAATGTTAGGAGATGGGGTACAGTTCCCTACAGTAGTTTGAGCACATAAAATGAATTATTGGGAGGGAAAGAAACCAACAGTTAGGGAGTAAATAGCCATGTAAGTAATACCAGGCCACCTTATATGTTCCTGTGTGAAATCAAATTTGTGTGGTTTATATGGGAAGTCTATCTGATAAGCTTAACTACTTGTCAGCTGTTAATATTTGCATATCAGCATGGAATATATACTCTAGCAAGGTCATTTAACAGTTACAGGGCAGAAACTTTCCATTTTGTTAATCACTTACAACTCTAATTTCACACTACATCAGTCCTTTTACTCTGGTCCACAGCCCTTCAAAATCCTATTCTAAAAATCCACATGAAAACATCTGTTCAAAATGTGCTACAAATAGCAGCTACTGACACACACATAATGTCAGAAACTTGAAGGCCAAAGTAACAGTGTACTCGTACAGTTTTCTAATTCCCATCTCTATCTGCTAGGTCTTGACTGTCCTTACCCTCATCGGCAATCTTCCATTCACCATTTCCAAGTTTTCTTTCAATCTGACCTCTGATGACTTCTTCACATCTATTATTTCTCAGTCTTGTCTTTTCCACTTCTCAATTGTACCTGTCAGCTACATTTCAAGGATTCACCATAGTCCCCAGGCATCATTAGTCAGTTGGAAACAAGTCTTCAGTTATGACTCAACCCTGTGGAACTCCCTCCAGTTGAAACCATGGAAAAAATGCTCCTTAGACTTCTGACCAGTTCCATCCTTGATGGGCTTGCCCACAGGGAGAAAAAGTTCTGAAAGAATGAGAGATCCGGAAGGCATGGACTCCTTCGTGACATGGTATGTATTTGACACATAAAGAACAGGTGCATGTCAAGTCTCTTTCCAGTCACTTAAAGGTCTCACAAATCATGCAAACTCTCCTCCCAGCTTTAGCAAAGGAATTAGAATGGTGGCTATTTCTAGATGTAAAACTTTGATACAACTTTTTTTTTTATAGAAGGCAAGAACACATGCAAAGAAAGAGCCAAGTCGGGAAATTAGACCAGTAAATCTGACCACTAAGTCAATGAGCATCCCCTTTTCATAGCACCCAAATAAAATAAAACAGCTTTGCTCCCTGTTCCCACGCTGACATTTTGCTTTTCCAGTTTCATTTTCCTGGCTTTATTCATTGCTATAAGGCAGGATCAGAGAAAGAAGATTCATCTGTATCTTGTCAAAGTGCATTTGTTGCCAGCTGCATCATGGTTCTCATTCCACAGTGATATCTTGATGTAATCTCATTTTTTCAGATAAATATGAATACCATCAGTTACCAATGAAACATGGATTGTGATGCCATCAAACCAATAAAAATATGTCCTTTATTTCTTCACTTCTTTCCTCTGAATTTTCTGTCTTTATTTTATTTTATTTTATTTTATTTTATTTTATTTTATTTTATTTTATTTTATTTTATTTTATTTTTGGCATGTGGACTAATTTCCTTCAGATCACATAATCATTGGTTGTTGAGTGTTATTACCTAAATTCTGAGCTCCTCTGGTGAAGAAGGTCTTTCTCATAAAGAATAAGAACCAGATATGGAAGGCTTTTAACCGCCAAAATTATAACATTGGCAATTAAATGGACAACGGTGTGGTACTTGCAGGGGGTGGGGGTTATAAGGGGACTAAACAGTAATGGAAAACAAATGTAAAGAAAAACACAGACTCATAGATACAGAGCACAGATCGATGGATGCCAGGGGTGGAAGGTGGTTGGAGAGATGGGTGAAAATGTGAAGGGATAAGAAATACCAATTGGCAGTTACAGAAGAGTCAGGGGGATGTTAAAGCATAGCATAGGGAATACAGCCAATAATACTGTAATAACTGTGTACGGTGCCAGGTGGGAACTAGACTTATCAGAGGGATCACTTCATAAGTATATAAATGTCCAACCACTCTGCTGCACACCTGAAACTCATATAATGTTGAACATCAGTGGTAACTTAAAACGATAAAAATTAAAATTAAAAGGAAAAAATACTCTTAAAAAAAAGCTGCAAGCATTTTTTGCAGCAGTTTTCTGACTGGGGTTGTGATAGCGGCTTCACAGACAGTAACTCACACACAAGGTTTATCATTCCCTGCTCAGTCCTACATCAGCACTGTTCACCAACAGTAGGTATTGTTAATCCTCTTTGTAACTCCGTATCATTTTTTATTGATTTGATTAAACATATAGTTTTAGGCACATTAATTACATATAGACCTTTCATTCACATAAATAAACTCATCAGCATTTCCCTGTGTGGATGTCTTCCATTTATCCCCCCAAATCTGCTCTGCAACTATTTCTATGATCGCATTGGATTCCATTCATGGGGAGCAACAGGCAGATATCAGATGGAGGAAAGAGTGAGTCCAGGGCAGTCATTCCAGTGGCCACTCCCTGCAAGGCTGCTGAAGGCTGGGCGACTCCTTAATCACAGCTCCTGTTGGGCCATCCTCTCCCTACAGCCCTTTGTCTCCAGGCCTGGTCAAGCCTTCTATTCTTGAGGGCAAGGAGGTAGTGGAGCTCCACTGATTTTAACACTGGGCACTTGCCTGCCCCTTGTTATATTCTTGGACCCTTTCCATACGTTTATGACCACATCTCTTATATTCAACCCTCCTCAAATAATCCTAACATATGTCATATGTTTTCTACTTGACCCTGATTGATACACTCCTCCTTTAACTTCAATGTTCTATGACCTTTAGTGATAGCTCCTCTGCCTCAGGTGCCCATGTGCCCTACACCATCTTTCATTCCAAACACTTCACTTAACCGAAGGTCAATGATTATTTAAGTCTCTCCAATACCTACCCACCCAGCATTCCTCACATTCCAAATCCCTCTTAACTTCCTCCTTATAAATATGTATGTTCATATATATATATATATATATATTCTCCTTTTATTCACAGGACATGTCATGTTCTAATACATTGTATAATTCAATTATTTATCATTATTATCTTTCCTGTTTCCCTGTATTGCAAACTAAACTCTTCAGGGCATAGAAATTGGTCTTTTATTCACTGATCTATCCTGAGCATCTCAAATCGTACCCAGAATTTTGTAAGTGTTCAATAAACATGTGTTGAATGGAGTTTCAGCTTAGAAAGTATTTTTTTTTCAAGAAGCTTTTCTCAGCCCTCCTTCATTTTCTTTCTGCCCTCCTCCAGCTTGGACCAGGTTGTGTCCTACCCACGTGCTTCCTTAAGCATCCTATACTTCCAGCATCATAGCACTTACCAGACTCTATTGCAATTGTCTATTCACTTCTCATACTAGGTTGTAAGTTCTGTGATGGCAGAAATCATCTGTGTCTTCCTCATAGTGCCTAGCTTAAGAAGTCCTCAGTATACAGGGGTTGGTAAAAATAGGTTTATAGTTGTGAGTATGAGAAACACAAGAGTTTATTCTTTTATTATTAATCATTGCATTGTTTTTCCATATGAACAACTATAAGTATACTTTTCCCATCCCTGTATTTTTTATAAGAAAACAGATGAATAAACAAGTGAAAAAGTCTAAAGTTCATACCCAACTGTTACAACAAATAACTTTAACAAACAGTACAATCAGCCTGTTCAGGCCGATAGGAGCATAGCGTCCTGTGAGAACCCAGGTGGGCATCTCTGTCCTAGCGTTGTAAAGCAGGGAAACTGAGAATGGACACTGAGAGGATGCTTCTCAAAAGAGGCAGTACTTGAGCAAGAAACTTGAAGGATAACCAGGAATTATAAAGGGCAGGTAAGTTTGGGATTAGGGAGACAGAGTTCCAGAGAGTGGTAACAGCCCATGCACGGCACTCAGGTGAAAGAAACAATGATTGGCTTGAGCTGGGGTGTAGGAGCATCCTGGCCAGAATGAGGCTGGATGAGGCTGGAGCAGTACAGGGGTAGCAAGTTACAGAAGGAAGACTTTGCAGCCTCTGCTAAGGCTTTTAGACTTCATCCTAAAAGTTAAGAAGAGAAAGGAAGATTGAAAATGATGGGAGTCAAGGGTGTTCTACCTGCTGCTTACAGGCCGTATGCAGCCCAGGATGGCTGGGAATATGGCCCAACACAAAAGTGCTAATTTCCTTAAAATATAGTGAGATTGTTTTGTGATTACAGGTCACAATGTGTTTAATATGTAGCCCAAGGCAGCTCGTCTTCTTCCAGGGTGGCCCAGACACACCAAAAGGTTTCACACCCTTCTAAATAAACCATAACTCCCTCTGATCTAAATAGGTAAAGCTCAAACATTTTCAAAATTCACCAAGAATTTCTTATTTCCTAATCTGATAGATATCTGCTTTTACTCATATGGGAAAACAAAAGATGGTGGCTGGCCATATATACAGGAAACCTTATTTTTCTTCTCTGTCTGTGAATGTTGCTCTGGTTTCCTCAGTCTACAGAAATTTTTTGTTTTACTTTCTCTTCATACACTTTTCCCCCCAGTGGTGCTGTCATTCCCATGTATGCCTTTGATCATGCTGTTTCTTCTACCTGGAATTCTGTATCTTCAAGCTGTTTTCTCCATGGAAAGCTCATGCTACCTTATCAAGACTGAATTCTGTTGCAAAGCCTTCCCCACATCTGCAGGGTACCACCAATTGCTCAGCCTTCTGTGCTCTCACGGTGTACTTCTACAGTCACTAATGGTGATTGCACAGAAGTTATTTGGAGATCTATTAGTAGGTCTAATTGAATATGTACCCATACTACCCACCCCAAAGATATCCAGTGCATAGCAAATGGTAGGTGGTATATAAATGCTTTTCAAATAGAAGAGTGAAATATAAGTGATACAAGGTGTTATCAGGTGAAGTTGCCAAAGGTGAATGCCTGAGTGTGAGGTAAGCACTCACAATCAAAAGGAGTGGTCGGACATCATGGCAATAGCTTATGAAGTCTCCATGACATACTCAACAGGGAGTTTGTTTCTCTTCTATGTTCGAATTACAAATTGATTGGATAATCAGTGGTCAGAGGTAAATCTGAAACTGGGGGAAGTATTCAAGAGTAAGTGATCTCCATTTAATTTTTATTTTATATTGAAAAATGCCCTCGTGTCTAGAGACTGAAATAGTTCTAGTGAAATCAATACAGAAATTAAACGCACATTGAACAGCAGAAGCAATGATGGTCAAAGAAGTGCGTGTTGGGTAGGGTATGAGGAAAGTAAAGTGGTAAAGTACATATGCATGCAAATTTCATCCTAGAAGAGAAATGAATGAAAGATGCAATTATCTTGCAAAGGCTCCACAGGGTGGATATTACATTTGCAGTTTCAGAGAAAATTGTGTCTTCTGAAAAAAAAAAGAAAGAAAGAAAGAAAAAGAAGAAAAGGGGAAAAATATATGTTTGGTTTACACAGTCACTTGCTGACTCAAATTTTCTATCATTGTTAGCTTAAAACACTATTTTCTTGATTGAAGTTTAATGCAAAACATGTTACAAAGAGAACATTTAGATTCCAGAAATAGTCATTGCATGTTGGTGCATCAAGCCTAATTCTGGGTGTTTTCCAACTCACTATTTCATCTGATCCATACAAGGTAGGCTGGGGTGGGGGTGGGGTTAGTGTCAGCTCCATTACACTCTTAGAGGTTCAAATGGAGAAACGGCTTTCCCGAGGCCTTGTAGGTAGTGATGGGCAAAGCGTAGTCACCAGGGAAGGTCTTCTGGCTTCACAATCTGGGCTCTTTCCTGAAGGACAACTGCCATACTTTTGTCAATATAATGGGAATGTCACTTGAAGCTTTAGTATTTTCATCTGCAAAGTGGGGTGAATAGTGCATAATACTAATAAGCATTATTATACCAACTTTATGAATGAAGAAATTGAAGTGTATAGCAAGACTAGGACCTTAGGCATGGTTACCTAGTGAAAGAGTTGGAATTTAAACTCAGGAGTGCAGCTTCAGAATCTGTGATGTTATCATTATACTGTTTCTTAGTATTTTATGGTACCCGACTTACAGGATTTTCATGAGGGTAAAAAGTTAACACAGCTTTTGGCAAGTAACTAAGCCTTAACAAACAGCTGTTGCTGCCGTTGCTGTTACCATTACATTGAACCTTGAAGCACACCAGGGTTTCCCCTCGTCCGTGATTTCACACTCGGCGGTTTGTTATGCATGGTCAACCTCCATCTGAAAATATTAAGTAGAAAATTCCAGAGATAAAGAATTTATAAGTTTTAAACACATGCCCTTCAGAGTGACAAAAATAAAGTCAAGTAACTGCTCCATCCAACCCAATATGTGACTCATCATTTTGTCCCGCATCTGCACGCTGTGCATGCTCCCTGCCCCTCAGTCTCGTAGCGGTCCTCTCAGTTATCAGATCAACGGCCAGGGTATCCCAGTGCTTGTGTTCAAGTCACCCTTATTTTATTGAGTAATGGCCCGAAAGAGGAAGAGTTATGATGTTGGTAATTCAGTTATGCCAGAGAGAAACCATAAAGTGCTTCCTTTAAATGAAAAGGTGAAAGTTACAGGGGTGTCCATCCTTTTGGTGTATCTGCACCACACTGGAAGAACTGTCTTGGGCCACACATTAAATACATCGTGACACATAATCACAAAAAAAAATTCTCAATGTTTTAAGTAAATTTACAATGTTGTGTTGGGCCACGTTCACAGCGATCCTGAGCCACAAGTGTCCGGTGGGCCACAGGTTGGACACCACTCTTCTGTCAACTCCAAGAAGACAGAGTGTGAGTATAATATATTTGGAGAGAGATAACCCATATTTATATTACTTTATTTAGTATATTATTATGATCTTTTATTATTATTAATCTCTTACTGTGCCTGAGGTGGACACTGGCTAGCAGTGTCTGCGTCATTATGGATGAAATGAAACATACACACAGACTATTGGGTCTGGTGGAGGAATAAGGACAACAGCATGGCTTTTCTCTCAAGAGGAGCAAAAGCCGTGGCCTCCGCCATGACAGGCCTTCATTCTAATATCTCCTCCCATTTCAAGATGGTTCTCCTTCACTATCCCCAGGTTACAACAAAGGAGCCAATGCCCCTCATTACATTACAGAAGAAGGATAGTAGCAAATGAAAAGGCAGCCAGTTACATTGGTCTCTGCAAGGTACTTGCAGGGTGAGGGGTTTTTAGCATAGAGCAAGCCTCAAAAGAGCCTAAGTATATTGCAAATCTGATTTGCCACGAGAGAACCTATCTGTGGGTGTGGGTCCTGTGCATCTCCAAGTGGGAGCTGGGCCCACGCCACACAGAAGGGTCTGCCACATGTGCCTATTTCATAAATTAAACTTTATCATAAGTATATGTGCATAGGAAAAAAACATAGTATGTAGAGGCTTTGGTGCTACTGAAGGTTTTAGGCATCCACTGAGGGTTTTGGATCATATCTCCGCAGACTAAGGAGGACTACTGTGTATGTACAGTATGTAGTTAATGGGTAAGGAAGGGTTGACCAGAGTTTAATTTCTGACCTTTATTTTTTAAAATTAGTATTGCAGTTGTGTCCAAACCATACAATGGAACACTAATCATTTCAGACAAAAAAAAAAAAAAAAAAAAAAAAAAAAAATTTTTTTTAAGTTTCATGATATGTACTTTTAGTGAGTGGCCCCAGCCTTTTTGGCACCAGGGACAGGTTTCATGGAAGACAATTTCTCCATGGATGGGGGGTGGGAACAGGAGGCGGAGCTCAGGTGACAAAGAGAGGGAAGCTTCCCTTGCTTGCTTGCTGCTCAACTTCCGCTGTGTAGCCCAGTACCTAACGGCCACTATCCTGTACCTGTTTGTGGCCCAAGGGTTGGGGACCTCTGTTTTAGTGTACTGAAAGCTCTGTAAATTCCTGCAGGAAGGAAAGCCATTTAAATTGTTCAAACCAGGGTTTTATGTGTGAAAAGGCCTATGTGAAGTCTTCAGCCTGGCCAATACTAATAACCTATAATGTTATCAGTTTCCTCATCCTGAACTGACTCTCACCAACCTACATCAGCCAAGGAGGCTCTTTGTGCGCTAGGCTACTACTGTGTTTTTCACTGAGAAGTGCTGTAGCTTGGAGACCACGACCCAGTTATGAATTCTCAGTGTTTCTCATCACTCCAGAAACTAAGTTGTGAGTCATGTGGTTTTCTGCAGAGCAGATAAGAATCAAGGGAATGGCATTGGCTGTCGTCGAGAAGTTGTCAACTGACCGGTGGTTGGTGCTAATTCATCACCAACAGAAATCCCTAATGCGGGTTTTGGTGAAGAAAAAACTATATTCAGTGTTAACAGTTCAACGGTAATACAGCATGGCCGGGAGGCAGCCCTGGGGCCAGGCAGCCCTGCGACCAGGCCTCTCTTCCTCTCTGGAACTCTGTGTCGCTCCACTCTGCACTGGTCTGCTCCAGCGAGGTATCTTCAGTGCCTCAGCTCTGAAGGCAGTGCAGCCTTCAGTCTTCAGTCTTCAGCGGAACGAGAAAGTGCTCTCCTAGAACCAGAGGGAAACGGGCTTATATGGATAGGGGTCTCTGCCCTGGTCTCTGATTGGTTCAAGAAGAAATAGATAGAAGCACAAAGCCCTGTCATGTGTATCATATGTGTATGAAAAGAGAGGTCAGATGTTTAAATGGCTGACTTTATTACTGTGTCATAATGGCCAAGTTTGATTGACTTGATGACTGGCCTAAATAATGATGAGGAAGCTGGGTCTTTTAAAGAATGAAAATAAAGTCATGTCAAAGAAACACAGCAGTCAATCCAGAATATATATTTATGTATGTCCTTTTTGTTCACTTCCTGATTTTCTGATTATTGACATGACCCCAGCCCAGCTTTGGTTTGTTTAAAATTGCTTGTTAGCTTCTAGATTAATTGGATAATACGATTATCCATGTGCAGGCTGACTACACATAGAAATCCAAAGTCAGGGCAACACCCTGAACTGCTTCTTGTGCATTCAAGTAATAGTCACCTATCTTGAGTGCCTACTATGTGTTATCACTAAACTAGGATTTTTATGGAAAAAAAAAAGATAGTAAACTTCTCACAATAGCCTTTGCAGATGGTGAAACTAAAGCTAAGAAAGGTCAGGTGGCTTGACGAAGAATATATAGGATTAAGTTTTATTTTAAATTTTTTTGGCTGTGGTATTTTCACAACACTTTGCAACTAAAAAGTAGTGCACAACTTAGCCACAGGCTCTGTTTCTGCCTCTAGAATATGTACCCCGTAGAGATGGAGGTTCGTTTTAGATATATCTCTATGTCCAGCTTCTATTACTTTACCTAAAACAGAGTGGATGTCAGTAAATACGTGTTAGGACGGCATCAACAATTGTAAAGCAACATCTCAGGGCAAGTTCTCAGACTATGACTATCTTTTCTCACTTTGGACTAAACAGAAGAAATACATTTCACAAACTCCATGCCACAAATGGGGTTTAAGAAAAATCTATATAGAGCCTAAACTTTGATCTCCAAATCAAGGAATTAAATCCTCATCCTAAAAGATCAACTTCCTTTGGCTTGTCTGTCAGAGACAATATTCACAGATTAGAATCAGGAAGAGCTGAAAAGATCCTCCTGTCTTCTTTCTTGACTATATACTTAAGGTTATGTATCAGTCAGTGAAGAACAACAATACATTTTACAGAATACAGCCTCAGAGAAAGAAGGGTGTGTCCTCCCTGACCTTTACTTCTTTCTGAAAATGGCTTGTCTTCTTGTAACCTTTTTTTCTGTAACCAGAAGATAGCAAGGTAACTTATACGAGTTCAGCAGAGGGAAGCAAGAGAGTTCAGAGACAGCCTTTATGCCATAGCAAGTTCTTTGGGTTTTATCCTGAGCGATGAGAGGAAATTGGAGGGGTTTGAACAAAAGTATAACATGATATGGCTTAAGTTTTACGTGGATTATACAGTTGCTTCATGGAAAAAAGGACTTTGGAGCAGCAAGGGTAGTGGAAGAGTAGCTAGGGAGACTACCGCAAAGCCCTGGGCAAGAGGTAGCGATGGCTCGCCAGGTTCCACAGGGGGTTGTAGCAGAGGCGGTGAGAGGCGGCCCTTTTATTCTCTAGGCTTTAGTGGTTTGGAACACCACGGATAGTCTGTTCTTCTTGTGGCATGTCATATGCCTAGAGAAGACAGGGTAATAAATTCAAAATGTGCTGAATACTTGAATTGAGGGTGGGGCAGAAGAAATGAGAAATTATCAGAAGAAAAGTCAGTCTTTGAAAACTGTCTGCTGCAACTGTAGGCTCAGTGGAGGCAGGCAACGTGCTTCTGTTTTCATTGTTTTTTCCAGTACTTGGTATGAGGTAAACATTCAATTGCTATTTTCTTAAATGAAGAGTAAATGACTCATAGTGCCATATGGAACAAACCATCAACAGAAAAGACATTTAGTCTAAATAAACTTCAGTCCTTTTACTTCTGATTGATTTCCGTTGCTCAATATTGTTATATATCTCATTCAGTCAGATCAAAGGTCAGATTAAATTGGCTGCGAATAAGAAAGAAATTTCTGAAATCCATGGTCCTGTGATATCTGTGATATCTGATTAAATCACAACAATGGTTCATAGAGTATTTGGAGGGGATGGTACCCATCTGGAGTGGGGCTGAAATGACCTTTCTCCCCAGCCTGTCACTGTTGTGGTTGGGGTTTAAACTTTCAGATGAAAACACTAACATCCAGATGCATTGTTCATTTTCCCAGGGAGACTCAAAGGGAATGTGAAGGGAAATCTCTTCAGCGTTAGTGTGGTTCTCTCCTAGGCTAATGGTGGCATCTGGGATTCCAGATAGAGTAAGGATTTGGTGCTTAATTTAAAATTCCTTTTTGATAAAGTACAGTGTTTTTTATATTCCTTGAAATATAGCTCAAAAATAAAAGTTAAAGATGTTATGCAAAGATAATTGGATATGAAAATTTTAAGCAATTTTATTATTTATGGATTCTGCATAATTTTATAGATAATAACAAATAGATATCATTATTATCCTTATTATTCTTTTTTTTAATTTATGATGCACTGATTCCTCTCCATGTGGTTATGATGGTCACTTGAAATATCAGGAGAATCTTTTCGCTATACTATTTTATTATCTGATTTAAAATGATTTCATGACTTATGTCTTTCTTTAGAAAATGACCCATGAGGATTACATACAATTGGTACACTTCGTGTTTACTTTCTGAGTTCATCACAGATTCTAATTAATTCAAGGGTATCTGTTCTTTTAAAATAACTCATTGTGGAAAGCAGCAACCCATATGGAACACAGGCTTTCATTCAATTCAGTGACCTAAAGTAAAGCTTAACCGTGCTATTTACTAAAATTAGGTGACCTTACGCAAGCCAGCTTTCATCTGAGTTGCTCAGTTGGTAAGACAGAGAAAATAGGGCCTGGAACACAAGGTCCTTCCGAGGAAGGAATGAGATGGTATCGGCACAGAGGTAGGGGTGCAGAGGTAGGAGTCACCCTGCTGCCCTGCAGCTGTCTCGCACGCACACCAGTGCACGCATGTGCTGGTCATTTTTATAACCTCTGGACAAGCCATTAGAGCTCAAAGAACACTGCCCTGGTCTGCTTTCTTGGTGATAAACAATAATTCACATAAGGAGGGATAAAAAAAGACATATTTGTGACAGTGTGGAAGGATCAGGCCAAGTTAAACGAAATCAGAATAGAGCGATGTCTAAGCATTTTCAAAGTGTCCTCATTTAGTCATTGAATTCATGAAGTTTGTGGGCCAGCAAAATGCTAAGTACTAAGTCAATATATGTATATGCATGTGTGTGTGTATATATATTCACTGCCAAGACAGAACTTTATCACTGAGGATTCTCAATTAAAAGGGAATTGTTCAATTCTTTGGCTTCGTTAAACAAATTGTTTTTCAGTAATAATTAGCCCCTGGGCAGGGCTGTAATCCTGGGTACTCTTTCCCTACCTTCAAGAAGTTCACCATGTAGTAGTAAGGGGACTGAGAGTGAAATCATATGTTTCTCAAATGCACATACTGATATGCATATACTGATATCTTCAATTTTGGAGAATCACCGTGTTTATAACCGCACTTGCAGGAGCAGTAGGCTAGCAGTGCCGTGAAGACAGCAACAGCAAACTGTGGACCATATACAAGCATTCATCTCCTAAACCACCTCTCCAGGCAGCTTGAGGAATCGCCACTTTAAGAAGGCTGTGCCTCCCCATTTCCGCTCCCTCAGCCAATAGGACAGATTGTCTAAGAGGCTCAGCATCGTCCTTTCTCTTTCAGCCCTACCTTCCTGACATTCTAGGAGATAAGATTTGGAAACTTCAGACACTTTTTTTGACTTTTCCTATGTCCCATTCATGTTCATAAAAGTTACCGATTTCATTAGACCATTATTGGTGGCATCTCAGGATGGCACCACCTATTCACATAGAAATCTTTATCGTGCTCAAGATTTGGAAGGTATTTCCCAAGGCTTGATAGCCTCTCACATTGGCCCAAATTTTGAAACCTTTGGCAAGTTATGCTTTTGAAGTTTTTGATTTGATATTTTATCATATCCTTGTTTTATTGAAAAAAGTGTTCCTGGATTTCCCTCTATATTTGTGTTCTTTTGCTGTTTTTTGAGGATTTCAATAGAGAAGAATAGAGTAAAAATGCCTCAGTGCCACCTTTTTTACAAGAAGTTTAAATAGAACTGAACTTAAAACTTGTGTTCACCACATCTCTCCTCAGTATGTAGAAATGTGGTTTCCACACACATGCATATTTACTTCGACACAAATTATAGCAGTTTCTCTGAAGTATGCTACTTCCTCAAAAACCACCCATTGCAGAAATTAACAGGTGTATGAAAGCTTTGATCTCATCTATGTAGAGTTGGCTTCAGGAATAACCTTATTTTTAAAAAAACCTGATTTTTCTCTAGCACAGCACTACAGTACAAAAATAATTTTCACCAACAGCAACTTATTGAACATCTGAAACAATTATTTGGGGCAGTTTATGCTCCAGTTTGCAGATGAAAAAACTGAGGTGCAGAGAGGTTTTCCTGAGATTATTCATATAATAAGTGTCGGAAAGCTGGAAGAGTAATTTTGTAATATTTTTCTAACATATTTGTGCTCTTTCCGCCATGTCACAACTGGGTTTATAGCTGGGATGGAACTAGGTGAGACCCTCAATGGGTTTCCTGGTGAGAACCATAAAAAACGTTATAGTCAAGAAATGCTTTTTGACAACACTGTTAGGCGTTTTATTATATTGTTCAAGTAAGGCTGTGAATCATTATAAAAAGCAATTCACTGTTATCTCCTTTTTTTTTCCCCCATGACCTCCAGTATTACAGGACCTACACAGGTTTAGGAGAAATATTCTGAAATCTGATTTTCAGGTTAGTTATCTTTCTGGTAGCTTGGAATCTGGACTGTTTCCCTGCTCACCCAGTTGTGAGCATTCGTTGTCAAGCTTAGAAATTTGAATGAGCTTAGATGATGGTTCTATAATTTAAGTTCCTGTTCACAATCTCGATTCATTAGTGTTCAGCTAGCATAAAATATTTATTGAGGTGCCAGGTACAATGTACATGATCAATCAAACACAGGAGGAAAATAGGGATGGCAACGTGAAAGGGAAAACTCAGAGGCCTCCGGAGACTGACAGAATTCTTTCTCTTCTGCGTCAGGCTCCATCAAGCACATCTATAATACACGAATCACACCTTTCATTCCTCTCTTCTAAGTTCAATTATTGTATAAGAAAAATAAAACAACTCATAAAACTATCCAACTTCTAGGAAAATTGTCTTTTTCAGTCCAGATTTACTACTTTATATTTTATTTCCAATTATTGTATGTCAGTACTGCACTTACAAGCAATCGTTTTGAATGCACAAAAGCGGATATCTACTATTTACTTAGCATTCTAATATTTATTAAGACCTTTAAAAATATTCCATTATTTTGATTCAAAAGAGTTATGTAAAGTTTTTATTACTAAAATTCTAAGGTAAAGTGGTTAAAACCAGGGCTCTGCAGGCCTCAAGGTCAAACAAGATGCCGGAAAGGTGGACCCATTAAATGGCTACATTTTTCGTTTTCCCATACCACATACCCCAGATCTAGGCACATCTTCCCCCTAAAAAAATAATTAAAACAATTTCTAATTCTACTCATTATTGGGTTTTTCTCTGGAGACTGAGGTCTATATTATAAGACAGAAAGAATTCAAATAATTGTCTTTCCTTTTTGTTTGTTTGTTTGTTTATAGTTAGGGAATGTTTTATAAATTCCAGGCAGTGTGCAATATTTTGAGTGTAATCTGTTATAATCTACACTTTATAATTGGGAAAAACAGGGCTGACAAAATTTCACCTGCCCAGGACCTACTAATAAACGGTGAAAGCTGGATACACACACACAGGCAGCTGCAGCCTCGGTTCCTACCACCAGGCTCCTCGCTGCCCGCCCTGCTGTCCACATGCAGTCTGATCGCACCACGCTTTGTTGTCACCAGGATGACGAAGGTAATGGTAGGACCCCCGGACATGGAAGAGATCGGGGTCAAATATAAACCATTCAGACTTTCACACTTCACCTATCGTGCTGCTCTTTGGTGGGTCTGAGTACAAACCTTCCTGAATCAGAGACAAAATCTTAAGAATTCTCCCACCTTCAGCACAACACTGCAATGGTTCCCAACTGAGCAATGGATTAGGTACTCGGATGCTTCTTACGACATAAATGTCTAGGCTATATCATTGATCTTTAATTGTACCTATGGAGCCTGAGAATCTAGGTTTGTAAAAATACACAAATGACTTTTTCTGATGTGTGACCAACATTTTAGAAAGCCAAGCTAACACAGGACACAGTTATACCAGATCCCCAAAATAAATAGTAGTATGAATAACTGTAAACGAGTACAAAAATGAGTTATCACTTTAGTGTGTACATTAAAAATGAGGTACTTCTTTGAAATTATATATGATTTCATATATTTACTTCTCTGTTACATAAATGCTCTTATTTAAACAAAACAGCTATAAGACAAATTGGCATAAGACAAATCGGCAATTGGTAGTAATCAATAGTATAACTAGTTAAATAATATGGATGAGAAAATCTAACAATATTTTAGGTTTGTTTCTGTCCTCTGATACACCAATTTATTTTAACTTTTTAACTCTGGATTGGAATTTTAAATTTTATTGTTTATATTTTGTGTATTCTTAAATTGCATAAATGTATATAGGTATATACAACTTCTTTTTTTTCTGTAACCACTGATTTTCTTTTTTTATTGTTGTTCATTTATAGTTATCCCCGTTTTCCCCCATTACTCTCCCCTGCCCTATGTAGTCCCCTAGATATAGAATTTCTTAAAAAGAAAGCAGTCCAAAAAGTCCTGTAAAGTCAATATCATTAATAGAACTTCAGCCTTTAAGACATATTTCTTCCCTTTAATGTTGTGGTCAATCAAACACAAAATTTCTCTAGCACGCAGTTCTGCTTGTATCGAGCCCTCGGTGCTGTCCTATCTGCTCTCATACGACTGCAATGATGTCACCTAAATATTCTCTAGATAAAGCATTTGCACATGAAATAGGATTTTACCCACTAGCAATAGTAGAAGTTTGGACTTGTAAAAATTTGTTTTCTGCTCTCTCAAAGTATCTATCCACTTTGTGTCTACAGGCTTGTTTTGATAGACTGTGTTTATCAGCATGTCCTTTGCATCTATATACTCATCTTATATGCTATTTATATCTAAAAATATGCATCACTTTGTAAATACTCTGAAGTACATCAGGTGCCATCCTAAGTTAAACTTCCCTTTTCAGGAAAAATGGTTTATGTGCAAAGGTAATTTGAACTTCTGAAAGCGAAGTTGAATTCCAAGTAAGTTACAGTTTTCGTGAAGAAACTTGGAAACAGCTTTTTAACTTGACTGCCCTGTTCTGGTGACTTTAATTCTAAAGCAGTCCTATTTTCGAAATGTGAGTCATTCTTTTAACTGTAAGAGTTTTCATTGTAGCTTAAATATAATGTCAGACAACTTGGTACAATCAGTTCATCTTTTTCTAAGCTCCTTATGACCTTTCCAAAGATTATCACCCAGCTTTGGAGAAACAATACATACATCTCTGTGTTACTGTATAATCCTTCCTCCATCTTTATCCTCAATCTATTCCCATATTAGAAAAGGACAGCCTTCTTCAAACTTTGAAAATAAAGGCAGACCAATATTTTAACATCTTTTCTAGGGCAGGCATCAATAGTCATTTTGTAGACACACATCTAAAGAGATATTTCCTTCCATTTCTATGAAGTCAAAAATTTCATTAAGAGCTCCTGCACATTTTGAGGAAACTGAGGAGGGATCATAAACCTCCATTATGAAAGCCTCTGTTTCACAGGTAAATAAATCATACCCCTCCTTATCAATGGACAAAAGGTGTGCAGGACATAAAGGTCCTTTTACTTTTTTTGATAAGAAGTCTATTAACTGAAGGGAATCTGCCCAAATCCATATTTGCACTGTTCGTTGAACATGCAGATTGTGGAGCAAAGTCTAGTTTGCATTTGTACAAGATATCGGGAATCTTTTGTTCTGTTTTCCACAGTGTCATCAACATTTTCATACAATTAAAAAGTAATTTGCACCTACACTCTTCAAATCAAAGTGCATCAGAGCTGGGGGCAACTTAATTTTTGTTGCTGGAATTCAATGTATCACTCTCCCCATACTCAGCGGAAAACACGACATGATTGTTGTTAATATCTCACAGTAACAGCTCTGCTCTGTAAGGAGCCAATTTCCCTTCTGTTTGTCACAGGACAATTTAGTTGCAATCTGTGAATCAGGAAATGTAACTTCACTAAGTTTCATAGAAAAATCAAGGGAACAATAAGATAATGAGTGTTCATTCATAAAGTATTTCCAAGCTAATTCAACAGCCCTTATTTCCCCCTGAGTATTGATATGTTTTTGGAAGATTACCAAAAAAAAAAATCATTATTTTAGAAATACTTGTCTCGCTGATCCTGAAATTGTAAGACTCAGTCTCACTACTTCATATCTCTTTTTCATCTCTTTTTCTACTGTGCCCAAATTCCAAATCCCTGTGTATTGTATATATCCTATAAATAGTCTTTTCTGTTTATTGTTCAATATGCTTTGTTTGGATCACTTTCCTCCCTAATTCAGTTGTATGTGTTCCTCCATCAGTCATAAGAAGAACACAGTTGTTTAATTTTTATTTTTGGTGTCTGGGTCATGCTGGCATTTATGTTGTGATCCATTCCATTTTCTTTTTCATTATCTGACCTCTTAGAAAACATGGTCATGATATTCAAAATGTTAAAAATTATACCAGCACTATCTTAATGGAAAGCACCACAGCCATTTTTCAGGCAAAGCCCTAGATAGACTGTGAGCAGTCATGACTCCAATGCATTTGAATTGCACACGTAAGTCACATACTCATTGCACAACGTGCACTGCTGGTCATGGCTGCCAAGGTCAGTGGTTGGGGGGAATTAGCAGCAGCAACTATGAAAAACACAACCTATTCCCTACCCATTTGCCACTGACAGTGTATTGCTTTCATCACCCTCCCCCTCTTTTTTTAATACCACCATATGGGTTTTATACTTTCCCCTGACCTTTTTTAAATTTAATCTTTATTGTATTTTTTCCATTACCATTTAGTTCTCTTATATCCTCTCCTGCAACCAGTCACCACACTATTGTCCATGTCCATGAGTCCCTTTTCCTTTTTGTGTGATCCCTGCACCCCACAACCTCCCCACCCAGAGCTGTCATCCTGCTCTCCATCTTATGAATCTGTCCCCATTTTCCTTGTTAGTTCAGTTTGTTCATTAGATTCCACATACAACAAGTGGAATTGTACTGTAGTTTTCTTTCCCTGACCTTTTGTACTCATCTCTGAATAGTGTGGCTTTTAAGTATTCTGGGAAAGGATTTCTAGGGACATGGGACTTTCTGTACTAAGAATGGAACAGCCCTGGGCTACCGGGAAAATTGGTCACTCCTGTCCGTTAGTCAGCTCGGTATTACAGCCCAGCTGGATTGTCTATCGCTAAACTTCCCGGCCCTGTAGTAGTCCCGAGCTGAGCTCCTTGTCCAATGGTTGTGGCTGTCATATGATTTCCTAGTATCAAGTAGCCAAAACATCAGCTAAAAGAAAAAAGGGGGCTGTCAGGAGGGAGCTCTGCTGGGTTGTGAGGCTCAGACAATGAATTTGACTGGTTCAGACAAACATTATCTAGGAGATGGTAAAGATACTTATGATACTCCATTACTTTTGAAATTATAAAGCCTCAAAAGGTCAAAACCCTACTCATTGAGCAGCAAAGAGTAAAGACTAGACTTAGCAAGGAACCAATATTGTTCTCTTGAGTTAGGCTCTATCTACCTCCAGCCTTCTCCTCAGCCTTGACACTTCCGCAGCCCAGGGTCTCACACAGTGGTCTTTGGTTTCCCCCGGTACACCACGCTCTCTCTCTCTCCCGTCACTGGGCTTGCAATCCTCTCTCTCCGAATCCTCTCCCTTTCTCCTTGGTTAACTTCTACCCATCCTTGTTCTGTAGGTAACAGGTTACTTGCCCAAGTAACTCCCTCCTCACCCCAACCTGGTATGCATGCTTCTCTTACTTACCTAGAGTCTGTGCTTATTATCATCATAGAGCTTACAACACGCTGTGATGATGGTATGTCTCTCTTCCTAGATCCTGAAGGCATACACTCTGGTTTTCATCATTGTACACCAGTACCTGGGATTACTTGTGGCATGTTGTACGTTCTTATTATGAATGCTTGGTGACAGTTTTGAGTGAATAAATGAGTGAGTAATTAGATAAATGCATGAGTGAATGTCAAATACAGTTATCAACTACCATAATGATGTGAGAATTTTTTATTTCCTGAACACACATGAGGTCTTTAATAACCTATATATAACTCATTCCATAGAACCTTTCAATCATTATGACTAAACTTTTTAAAAAATTAAAGCCCTGTCTGAATAATCTTTTTTATTAGGTTTAACCATATAAAGCAACAGTTTTTTGTAAGTTTTAAATGGTTGAATACCAGTATTTCAATATTATTTAATATCATAGATATTCTTCAGGAAAAGTACATTAATAAACATTAGAAGTCACCATACTTAAAAAAATAATGCTCCCTTTTTAAAATGCCCCAGAACTTTCAAGGTGGAATATTGTAAACCCAAATGTTACCCTAAGAATATCATTAATAGCAAAAATACTAGCCGTGGCACTACATTCTGGATAAATACATTGATGCTGCCTCCTCATTTAATACCACAATTACTCAGAAACCCTGTAACAGTCATGGCAAGATTGTCTAAAAGCTTAAGAACAGCAAAGATCGAGGATAAGCACATACATGGCATTGACTGTATGATCGGGTCTATGTAACAGGGCTTGAGGCCACCACACGTGGTCTGTTTCCTTGTGCTCGATGCCATATACCACCTTCAACCAGGAGCTCAATCCAGATATTCTGGACTTTCAAAGTCTAGGCCCCAAAGGGAGAGCACAAGTTTATTCTTTCACTTAACTGTTTATTTAATAATAGTTCATGGATGATTAACAAAGGAAACAATTGCCTCAGGAGAATGTGAATTTTTTATTATGATAATGTATTCATTATCTATTATCACTATAACAAATTATCCCAAACTTCATGGTTTAAAAAAACACCTATTTATTATCTCTCAGTTCTATAGAAAAAAAGTTTAAACAGGCTCAACTGAGTTACATCATAGAATGAAATCAAGGTGTTAGCTGCATTGTATTTCTATCCAAAAGTCAAGTTTCTTTTCCAACTTCTTTCAGGTTGTTGGTAGAATTCAGTTCCTTGAGGTTGGAGGACTGAGGCCTGTTTCCCTGCTGGCTGTCAGCTGGGGCTGCTTTTGGCTAATTCTTATCATTTCTTCTCACATGCCTCATAGCATTTTCAAATCAACAAAGGCATATTTATGACTGCAAAAGCAAATTTTTCATGCTTGGATCTCTGACTTCCCCTTCTGCCACCAGCCATACAAAGAAAACTATCTGCTTTTAAAGGATTTATGTGATTAGACCCACCTGAATAATCCTTATGATTAACTGAAAGTCTACTGATTATTTACCCTAATGTCATCTACAGAATTTCTTTTCCCAGTTACTAGTAACATAATCAAGGTGTGGTATCTCATGGAATACCACAGTCTCAGGGATTAGGCTGGGGAATTTTGGGGGGTAGGATATTTTATAATTATGGATGGCAGTGTGGGATCCTGAAACCCAAGGTAGGCAGACCAAAACAGCACTACTCTTCAGAGAATGGGTATGAGACTGAACAGAGGTGCCCTATTTGAGTGGATCCTGTATTTCAATGGTAAACATAAGACATGAGACAGATGGTAATTGCAATGACCTTGTAAGTACAGAATTCAATGGCAGGGGATGGGAGGGCTAAAAATGGATTGTACATGCCAGGCATAGGGCAAGCCTGTGTTGATGAAGTGACCAGTGTACTGTATGTAATATTATCTATTTATATCTGTTTATATTCTCTCGCTCCTTCTCTCTATCTCTCTCTCTCTCACTCACTCACTCACTCACTCTCCCCCTCTCCCCCCTTTAAAATGACACAGTTAGGACTACTTTTCATTGACTCTGTATTTCCCTCACTGAGCAGAGTGTCTGGCACTCTCAGCAAGTAGATGAATGGAAGTACTAACAATGCATGATGTGATGAATCACTGAACCAGTGAATCCAGGAGAAAGCAGCAGTCAGAGAGGAATGCACCAGGCTAAGCCCAAACCAGGTATTTCTCTAACCCAAACCTTCTGAAAGGCCCAACCCTTTAAAAATACCACTGTTCAAGGATACATGACAACACTGTTTTTAAGAATTGTAAAGATCTTTTCTCATCAATTTCTCCCTACTATCAAGAGAGGGATGTTGTTCCTACTCAGGAACCGTTGCTCTCTAGCACAGGTGTGAACATGACATCCTCGGAGTGAATGTTTTTCTGTCTTTGTGCACTCAAGCCCCTATTCTGCTTGGTTTAGGAACCTAAGTTCCTAAACCTTTCACGTGCGTGCACGCGTGCGTGCGTGTGTGCGTGTGTGTGTGTGTTTTCCCTTAACCTTTCTTAATGGGAATCACTTTGGGCACTTCTGTGTTAGTTTTCCATTGCTGCAATAACAGATTACCACATGCTTTGTGGCTTAAAGCATATAGTTTCCAAGGGTCAGGAGTCTGGGCGGGCTCTGAATCTCAAAAGGAGAAAACTGAGGTGTCAGCCAAGCTGTGTTCTTCTCTGGAGACTTTGAGGGAGGATATGATTTCAGGGTCATGCAAATTGGAGGCAGAATCTAATGTAGGTGAAGGACAGGTCTCAGTTTTCTCACCGTTTGCTGAGGGCCACGCTTATCTTTCTTTCTTTTTTTTTTTTCTTTTAATTGTTGTTCTTGTACAGTTATTTGTCTTTTACTCCCATCCCAGCCCACCACCCCAACCCAGAGGGGAGAGGGGAGGGAATTTCAGGGGAAAAGGGGAAGGGTTTGAAGTAACAAGTATGAAAGACACATGGACAAAAACTGGGGGGGGGGTGCATATCTTTTAGAGACCTTGCTCTGGAATCTGCACATGGCCCTCACAGCCCAGAGTCAGCAGCTGTGTGTATATCTAATCCCCTCTCTCTGGCATCCACTTCTGCCACATTTCTAAGGCTGACGTGATTCAACTGGACCTGCTTGGATAATCCTATTTTTAAGGTCAATTATAACTTTATTTGTGTTTGTAAAGTCCCTCTTACCTGTAACATAAAGTATTCACAGGCTAATGTCTTTGGGGGCCCTCTCTGTCTATCCTACCTGCTAACTTCTGGAGCAGAGAGAGGGAACAGCAGGTAGAGATGGAACAGGTGTGGCGGTGCTGATCTGGATCTCCACACTGACTACATCCGCACCTTCCTTCTGTCGGTATGACCTGTTGATGAATCTTTGTGGGCTGGCTTGCCAGGGCTCTGTAATAATGCTTCCCCATTCAATATTAAGTACTTAATGTTATTTCTGTTGTTCATTGGCTTGATCAATATATACTTGAACACCTACCATGTGTCAGGCACCTTAAGGAGCTTTTTGGATAGAGTCTCTGCCATCAATGAATTTGTAATTCAGTAGAGAAACATAAGTAACTAAATGTTTATAATACAGTGTGTTAAGTGATATGCTAGAGTTAAAACATCATGGACCATGGGGACCCACAGCAATGGCAGATAAGCCACAGAAGTGTGTTGGATGCCAATGATCATATGTATGTGTCAAAAATATTATGCTTTGGCAGGAAGTTGGCTATACAATAGTGCAGCTGGTTAAGAGAGGAACCTGACAGATTGTAAGAGAACTATTAACCAAATATTTTATGCAGTGTTAAAGGCACAGAACAGGGACAAGCACAGAAAGGCCAAGTTCTTGCTCAGAAATAAAGGCAAACACAGCTGAACATGTGACGTCTTTCTCCTTTGGCATTGCATGCATTCACACACTCCTGATGCTCTTTTCAAATCAGTTCATTCCAGTGTTTTGTTTTTTTTTTCCATTTTTCTCCAAAGTATTTTGACTTTCCATCATGCAAAACTAGTTTGCATTTGAGGAGTTTAACCAAATACATATAATTTAGTATAATTGGTGACTCAATAATACCATACATGACAGAAATATTTATTATGGCCTCCAGGTTAAAGTTCCTTTGACTAGTCTTTAAGCAATTTTTATGATTAATTATCTGACAACCTTGGGCACACAGTCTGTTGCAGATGATACCCTGAGAAAGTTACTCAGTTTGTATAAATCTCAACATCCTCATTCATGTTGGTACAGTTATAGTCATCCTTCAGGGCCTTCATTCTGTGGAATATTATAAGTATTATAATTATTGAAAGAAACAATTCTTGACAAAATAGAGCATATTATGACATTCTATTGGCACATAAAAGTCCATGGTATGCACAAAAATGCAAAATAAAAAGTCTCATATGAAAAAGATGACTGTAAATTTGTATGCCTATAAATATGTAAGACTTCATTGTGACATATGAGTCTGTTGTAATATACACTCACTCCCAAACCTCCTGACAGACTTTTCAATTATGTTGGCACACACACATTTGGGACATAAAATTTCAGAAGAACAGATTTTTTTTAATTTGAAAAAAAAAATTCCCTAAGGCTCTGATGTTATGGATACACTGGAATTAAATATTTACTGAGTCTCTCCTGTATGCACCAGGGTCTCCTGGGCACTGCAGATACAAAATTGGGTGAAGCTGGAACCCTGACCTCAGGGGCAGTCACAGGCTGGAGCAGAGGGTCTGTGCAAATGCACACCATGGGCTTTCCACAAGTAGTCGGTAACCTAGGGTAGTTGTGTGTAACTCCAGAAATTCCGAAAGATCTACAGGTGTGTATTATAGTGGACATCCAGAATTTCCCCCAGAAGATTGGGGACCTCAGCTTGGTGAATTTGTTTTTAAAAAAGCCTGGGATGGCAAAAAACAGAGTTCCTTTTCATAGCATGTTTTATTTGAATCATCTTCATTACTATTAGTCACTTTGACAATTACATGTCCTAAATATATCGGCAGGCCTGCAGTCACACTGTGTTGCAGTGGGCACTATGTGTGTCACTGAGATGCTATAATGAACAACGTAGGCAAGTTTGCGGCCTTCATGGACCTTATTGTTCTCTCTCTTTTTTTTTTCCTTTTGGCTGTTGATCTCCAAGAAAAAATCATATAAATGCACATGCTAAGTAGCAGGTACACTTTCATAAATACCTACTCATGCACACCTGATACAGAAAGTAAATCTGGTTACTTTCAGATAAATGCAGCCTAATGCAGTGATTTTTTAGCCTACCAAATGTATCACTTAATCACATTCTGTTTAGACTCCTTCTTAGGAGATTCTCCCTCCAGGTCCACCCTGGGATTGATGGCAAGCTTCAGAGGGCTCGCTCTGCTGCTGATACAGTGCTGTCTTGGAGGATCCCTCTTTTCTGGAAGGTCATCTGCCTTGGCCTCATGCTGGTCTTCCACTCTCAATGCAATCCACTGTGTACTCAGTATAAGGAACTGAGTAACTACCGGGAAGCCTTTAGGTACCCAGAAGGCTCCCTGGTACTGATGCCTTGTCGGGATGGCACAGTGCCTTCTCCTGAACCACATGGGGGACTAGTCACACCACGTCTTTTTGATATGCATTTCCTTGGCGTAACTTGCCATGGATTTTAATCTCAGGTTCTCCTATATCATTCAGTCACTTACTTGCTACAAAAAAAATCCAAACTCGTATCAGAGACTCAGGTCACTTTAACATCCCTCATGGACATACACCTATCTGAAGTATGTAAAAGGCTAAAGAAGGCTGAAGTTGTCTCTTTTTTCTAGTCCTCCAAACTTCAGTGGGAAATTTTCTCACACTTCTGCACTCCT
The DNA here is from genome assembly GCA_004027475.1 of Anoura caudifer. Lineage (NCBI taxonomy): Eukaryota > Metazoa > Chordata > Mammalia > Chiroptera > Phyllostomidae > Anoura > Anoura caudifer. The sequence continues at coordinate 53,743 of PVKU01002428.1, forward strand.
CCCTCCTCGCCTGCGCTTCAGCCTGCGCTTCAGCCCACCACAGGGGGTGAGGCTGCGGAGCAGACCCCTGTGCTCTCTGTGTCCTCTTCAGCTCTCACCTCACCTCGGCCTAGAAGGGTTTCTCATCTGCAGCTGTTGAAGGGGGCAGAAGCGGGACTTTGTCCGTTCATCTTCCCTTTCAAACTGGTTCTTTTTTTATATTTCGATAAAGGCTTTTGATTTTGGAAAGTCCCCGTTAGTTTTTTTATTATTGTTCTAGATTAATGGCAACCTCATTGTCACATCAGTATGATAGACGGTTACAAAGAGGATGACATCCTTAAATAACTCACATTATTATTTTACTATTATCAAAGCATAAAGAGTTGTGGAAAGATAAGAGACTAAAGGTTCCTCTTTTGTGTTCTCACAATGTCACATCCACATTTTTATTAGTCATCCTGTTTTATTGAGAACCTACTTAGTTTCCACCCCTAAACTATAATTCCTGCAAAGACAAGGGGGTGTGCCTTACTCACTTTTTTATCCGAGTGCGTAGAACAGAGCTTCGCATGGAGTAGGTACTCAAATTGGTAGTGAGCTGTAGGTGAGTGCTCTGCATTGGGTTGAGGGCTTTACAAGCATGCTGTCTTTCGACCCCCACAACCCCATGAGGCAAGTAGTATAGCTATGCTCTGCATCTGAGAAGCAAAGAGATTGCAAGGAATGAAGGCAGAGATCCAACCCAAGCTTAACCTCTATCTCACACTGCCTCTAGGTTACTATTTGAGTATGTAGAACCCACATTCTAAATCTGAGTTCTAAGTATCTGTCCCTGCATCAGACAAGATGTTGGTCGTATCTGAGCTGTAACAGCTACATTGTTTGATTCAAAAAGTTCTATCTCCATACCTAGCAAAATGGTTTGCTGTAGTCATTTTTTCATTAATTCAATTGAATTCACTTATTTTATATTAGGATACTAGAAATGACTTCTGATTTTGGGTTCTTCTATAATTCTAATTTTCTACCCCATTTAAATTAATTAGTTTTTATTTCAAATATAATTTATGGGTCGCTATGTGGATATAAAAGCCAAATCCAAGGGAGCTCATAGACTAGCAGTGGAGATAAATGTATAAACAGAGTACAGTAAATGTTTAAATGCAGTCAAGAACTTATATGCAAGATAGAAAGCTAGCCCAAAGGAAATTTCACTATATCTGAGGTGGGGAGGATGGATGTGGTGGTCAGAAAACGCCCCCTGCAGGAGCAGATTCGAAGAACGATGCAGGCAGAAATATCAAGCAGGGCCTTGGGAGCCCAGCCTTCTCTGCACAGCAGTGTCCTAGGGAGCCAACCGGGCGCTGCCTCTTGCTCCGTCTCAGTGATGTGAGTGTGTGTGAGTTGATTACTCTAAGGGTCCTGAATCAAGGCTGCTCATGGCGACTTTACTCAAGCACAGTGTTTAGTAGTAAATAGACAGTTTATATAATATTTATTCTATGTCTTGTTCCAGCCACTACTTAAGGCACCTTACTTAAAAATATACAATTGTAAATATACAGAGAGAAAAACAGAGAGGAAAAGGAGGAATGGAGATTGAGATGAAAATATGATAATATTGATGTCCTACACAAGCTATTCTGCTAGTTAAGTCCTGCGTGGTTTCCACAATTGTGCCACAAGTGAGATTGTACGCTTTCCAGTAGCCAATACAAAGAGGGAACCACAAAATTACAAGTACCCATAAAATGAAAATGGAACAGGTACTCAGGAGCAACATCACTATTTATTTCTGTTATGGTGACTAAAGAAAATTCAGGCTCGTGTATAATGTGACGAACGTTTTCTACAATATTCTCATGGTGCATATTCTTAGTTGAAAAGTTGGGTTGTCTTCACATATAATTTGTCACCAAATACTGGTGGAATCAAATTAAGCCACAGTTTAATAGATATATATCTGCTAAGAGACAAAGTGAGACAGTTCTTGCTACACACATTCCCTGCTCCTTCGGACTAACCCAAGAATGGATGTCAGTGGCCAGCGGCAAGCGTTAGGCTCTCTTCCACAAGCACCATTTCCTTTCATCGTGCTCTGGGTAAATACTGACAAAAAGCATATTTAAGGTTGTATTTCCCGAATTACCCCCTGTGCACATCTATTTTATGTTTTTGGATGAGTTCAGATGTCTTAATGCATCTCTGAACTGGAGGCGGGATTCCATTCACTCCCTCTCACGAAAGAGGAAGACCTGAGAGAGTCATGGCCTAACAGTACAGACTTCCCACCTCTAATTAGAGATTGTGAAGCAGAATCCATGGGTGAGGTAAGGACATTTAAGATTTTTCTCAATCATTAAGAAAAGATTGGATCAAATCTAGAGTTCCACATCAAAATGATTCCAGTATTTGCTCATTCATTTAGATAGTCATTCAGCAAATGGCATGCTTTTAGCATCTAAGATCTGTACATCAGGTGTTGCTGTGCACTCCCCACTGAGGCCATCCTATGTTCCATAGAATGATTCACTTAACAACAGAATGCCCTAATATGCCTACAAAATAAATGGATTGTGAAACGTACAGCAATGCAATTGAATCAGTTACACTTCTGAATGGGAGATATCTACCTAAATTGAGCCTTTACCTGTAGATCATGGATTCTTTCTGGGAATCACTGGCCAACAAGCCAGTCTGTTCATTTAGATCCTATGTGGTTGCTGAGGGTGAAAAGCTAGCAGGAGTGTCTGCTGGTGGCCCGGGTACCTCCTGCTGACATTCTGTGGCAATGCACTAAGACTGGTAGTTCTGCCATGCTCCCTGGAAGGGACTGTGCAAATCACACCCTCCCACCAAATCAGTGGGTGCTGGTCGTCAGTGTTCCCAAAGTTGTATGGAACTCCCTCAGAGAGCTGGCAATCATATGCAGATGCTTGGATGCCCAAGTTCAGGCAGATTTTTCTCATTTGTAAGAGAAAGAATACTCATAAGAAAGAGTCACTGCTTCATGCTCCTGTGTCCGACTACACCTGGCCCAGGGACAGTTTGCCACCGTATGCCCAGCAGCTGGTTCACTGGACCCTGCATTGCACTCAACCTTCTGCCAATAAATTGTAGGCACCTGACACACTCCCTGGTGTTTGCATAAGATTTTTTCTTTACAGAGATAAAACTAAAACATTAGTTGTGTAGCTCTCAAGAATCGAGAGTTGTACATTAGTTTATTGGGTATAACATCAGGTTATTAAAGCCAAAAAAAAAGAAAAAAGAAGTTGAAAAGACCAAGAGAAATTTGATTTTTCTCATTCAAACTTATCTTATCCTTCAAAAGTCCTGTGAATCTAAGTGGCATTAGCATGCAAGCTTTTGATAAACATCAAAAAATAGGGAACAGTATGTATGACTGATACTTCTTAGCCAATTGACAGGCCTGATTCAGAAGCTTCTATTTAAATGCCAAGAAGGCTTTAATAAAGCTATAAGTGAACTCTCATGAACCCTAACAGATTTTACTGTGTGGTTGCAAAATGCATGACAATGTCGGTAAGTGTAACAGCCAAGTCCCTAACACTGCAGTTTCTACTGTGTACTGGCTGAGAATGCCCTGGACGGCAGGGAACCGACCCACAGTATAGGAAAAACACCTGCGGCACCAGGGCAATCGTTTGTGTGAAACAAAGGGCGCTGATGTAAACAAAAAGAGGAGAGAAAGTATTTCGAGTTGAAAAAATTATGAAAAATCCATTAAGGTGATTTTTAAATAACTATTAGGACAAAAAAACGGCCCTGGTTTTTAAACTTGAAGAGTGTGTGTGTGTGTGTGTGTGTGTGTGTGTGTGTGTGTACACACACATTATATAAATAAAATATTTTTTTTCTGGTTGCTTTATTTACAATACACTAAGCTAGTTTCAGGACCCAAGCACAAAGCAGTCCTTAGTGGAGTGGGCTTGGTGGGACGGATACAAACTCCGGACCACAGGTGGGACAGGAGCAGAGAGAAGAGGATTCTAAGGTGAGATAAGGGGGAGGCCTTTGGGAACATCCTACAAAAAGTATGGTGTTTTATTTATCTGAAATCCTTCGTTTATGATACTCCCTTGACTTGTGAGGAAGGCAAGGAAGAGATAGAAGTAAGAGAGACCAGCACAACAGAGAGTGACCAGAAGGATGCTCCCTCTGCACTTCCGCCTTCCGAAAATTGGAGAAAGGAGTCCTGGGGAGGGATTTCCATTTCAAGAGTTTTCACAAATCCTCAAACAAAACGTGATTTTTTTTGTTTGTTTCTTCCCTCCCATGGAGTAGTTATTTTCCTTCCAGACCAAGTATCTTTCAAATCATATTGTGCAGAGCGAATTCAGCCCGCAGCAGGAGGTCTGAGCCCATCTAATGCAGGCATGTTTGTCAATGAGCAGGCGGTGGCAGAGCATCTGGAGTTAGATCTGGGTTCAGGTTTGCTCTCCTCCAGCCTGAGAGCTGCGTGGCTGAAGTGCATTGCTTTGCCTTGCCTTGCCGGGAGGATAGTTTGCGAGAGTCATGTGACCTTGCTGCAGAGATATTATCAAATAGAGTGTGCAACAACAATGTCTCCTATTTAGAGACCTATGGAATAAATTTCTCTTATACGTGATCTAGCAAAATAAGAGGCTACCAGTTATTCACTGTGGCTAGCTGAAAACACGGGCCTCCTCTTAAATTTAACCCTGGGCCATTCCAAAACTTAATTTCCTTTTCCTAACATGAGCACACTAATTCTGGTATAGGATTGTTGTGGACAGTAAATGAGATGGTGTTACATGTTATATACCTACAATTTATTACAGGGAAAGGATACAAAACAAAATTAGCAAAAAACAAACAAAAGTACATGGAGTGAAGTCAGAGACAACCAGACACAGGATTCCAAGTGTCCTCCCTTGGTGGAGTCACATAGGACACACTTGATCCCTCCAACAGTGAGTTGTGAGAAGTGTAAAATGTTGTCCGATGGGGAAGCTCTTCAAAGAGTCAATGCCCAGGAATTTTATTGGGAGCTGGTCACATGGGCACTCTCTGTCCAGCGTGTGTCCGAATTCCAGAAGCCCAGTAGGAAAGCGAGTGTTCAGCATGAACCATCTTTTTTATAGACTGTGAGTCCCAGTGAGACACTCTCCTCAGTCCGAGAGCACTCCTGCAATCCACCTGCCCAGAAGCCAGCCAAGCAGCCACCTTTGCATGCAGGCCTTTCTAAGGATTCCGTCTCAGGCCTTCTTTGTTAACTCTTCTCATCAGGCCTCCAATAAAAATTATTTATAATTTAAAGTAGCAGTCTCCTACCTTTTTGGCACCAAAAGCCAGTTTTGTGAGAAAATTTGTCTATGGACCAAGGTGGGGCAGGCGGGAGGTGGCTTGATACAGCCTGCCCCCAGAAGCAGCTTAATTGTTACTTGCTCCTCACTGATGGAGTTTTGATATGAGTCTACAGGCAATTGATTTACTACAGTCTCTGTGCAGTCAGACCTCTCTGCTACTGATGATCTGTATTTGCAGCCCCTCCCCAGTGCGAGCATCACCACCTCAGCTCCACCTCAGATCATCTGGCATTAGATTCTCATGAGGAGCATGCAATCTAGATCCTTTGTATGTGCGGTTCACAGTAGGGTTCACACACCTGTGAGAATCTAATGCTGCCCCTGATCGGACAGGAGGTGGAGCTCAGATGGTAATGTGAGTGATGAGGACCAGATGTAAATACAGATGAATCTTCGTTCGCTCACCTGCCACTCACCTGCTGTTGTCCGGCCTAGCTCCTAACAGGCCACAGACAGCTACCGGTCCACAGCCCAGGGGTTGGGGACCCCTGATTTAAAGAATGTTATATTGGGTACTGGTTTTTGTCCTAGTTCACCTTTATTTTTACATTGCTTGTATTTCCACATTTAGTTTACTTATGTCTTTTTTTTTTTTTTTTTTTTTTGCTGGATCTCAAAGCTGCCTCATACCTTTTTTTTTAAATAGTAGGTTCATAACAAATGTTTGTTGGATGAACATGTGGAATAAAACTATGCTGTATTAAATAATAATTAGATATGTGACTCTGGGCCATGCATAAACTCTGTTAGTCCAAGCTCTCTGATATATATTTAAAACCACACTATCTCTCTTATAGGACAATAGTAATAAATGTGATGACAATAATTATTTTTCATTTAAAATAATCCATAAGGTTAGTTTGAATATCAAGTGAAACAACAATACTAAACATTTTATATCCATAAACACCTATGAGCTATTATAATTATTTGTAATCTGAAAGTCTTGGGTGGGTCACCTAAGAAAGTAGCATAGCTGATCTTCCAGGTCACGAGGAATGGTTCACCCGGAAGTTAGAGGACCTGGGGTCAAAATCGGCAGATGTAGGCAGGTTCATAGCTCTATCCTTCCACTTACTTGCTGGGTTAACTTGGGAAACTTTCTTGACCTTTCTTTTGTGTTTCAGTTCTGGAAAATAGGGAAAAATAATACTTGTCTAGTAGGGTTATTATAAGGAAGAAGTGAAATGATACTCACAAAATCCTTAGCTCAGTGTGTGATGTATAGCGAGAATTCAATAATATGTTACCCTATGCTGTGTTTATCTTTGTCACACACTTTAATTATTGGTTCTTAAGCAATTTGTCCATGTGCACCAAATCTCAAAAGCCCATCTATACCATCTGCATGAGGCGAGCTCTGGGGTTCCTTTTGGCTCTTACATACAATGGAATGTAACTAGGACACAACTGTCCTCCCCTCTCGGTCCAGTTGCAGCACAGGTTCCAGGCCAGAACAGTGCAGAGGCTCAAGAATCTCACTGTCCAAGATTGAATCCTAGCCTCACTCCCAACTTGGCTAATTTACTCCATCTCACTAAACCCTGGTTTCAGTCTATGAAGTGAGGATGAGCCCTCATTGCATTTTTCCAAGTTTAACTGAGAAAATGCACATGTTTTAGATACTCACTTAGGACCTACAATATTATAAATGCTTGTTGATCTTTATATTATCTTTTCCTACTGGAACTAAAACATTTTGAGAATTTATCATAAATTATGATCTTATGATTTTTAGAAATCAGCATTCTCTTTTCAAAATAAGAACCCCTCCTTACCCCAAATATGGGGGAAGTATCCTAACAGGAAGCTTTGACTCATTAAATTGCTTTTCAGGGTAAAATTTTGACCAAAAAAAAACATAGATAAAGGAAACATTTCTCTGGGAAGATAGGAAGAGGTGCAAGTCATCAAAAGCCATCCTATGATTCTGATGTAACTTCCAGAAGTTAACACCTTTATTTCATTTCTTTGGCCAAGTGCTTACTTATTATTAGAACAGAAATTGCATAAGTATTAAAGTAATGTTTGTATTTCAACACATTCTACATTCAAACATTAGCTCAAGAGGTACATTCCTTAAGCCCTCATGTGTGGCTCCATTCATACCTTTACACAAGCCTTTAACCAGTCTTCCAGTAAGCATGGTCCTAAATCTATTATTATTCTCACTGGACTCAGATACAAGTATTGGTATTTTTAAAAGTCAGAGGTTGATATCTCAAGCACTCGCTATTAGGAACCCAAAACCAAATCCCCAACCTCTCAGTCTCAGTTGCCTTATTTGTAAAAGGGAGATCATGATAATGCCAGTCTCTAAGGCTCCTTTTTAGAATTAAGTCCAACAGCAGTATAAGTGGGGCCATAAATGCTGTGAGCACAGCCACTGTTGATCTATGACTAATAATTTCATATTTCAGTAATAAATTTTACTTAATAGGCTTCACTGTCTTGACATATCTACTATAGTGTTGCTCACAATCCACCCATAAACACCAGAAAATAAAATTTCTTTTCTTAGGTCTCTCTCATGTCTGTAAGTCTATAAATACCTAGAGGCTTGTGATTCTCTTTTGTTTCTGCACGTGCACTGAATTCCTTTGAAGATGGCTGTGGACTAAATTGTTCCTCCCCCAGCTGCAAATTCATGTCGAAGCTCTAACACTCAATCTGACTTTATCTGGAGATAGGGTCTTAAAGAGGTGATTCGGTTAAATGATGTTATAAGGATGAGGCCCTATTCCAGTAGGACTGGCAGCCTTCTAAAAAGAGAAAGAGAGATGTCTCTCTTTTGCTCTGTGTGCACATACTTATATGAGGACAATGCCAGGAACCAACTCTCTCTGCTTGCTGGACCTTGATCTGGGACTTCTAGCCTCTGTAACTGAAAAAAATAAATTTCTGTTGTTTGAGCCTCCTATAGTATTTTATATTGCCAGCCCAAGGTAACTAAAATAAGCACATAAGGCCCCCTAACAAGATAGATAGATAGATAGATAGATAGATAGATAGATAGATAGATAGATAGATAGATAGAAATACATGATCAGTGGAGCATGAAGCCAGGGCTAAGACAAAGCTGAGAGTCTCTAGGGTGATGACAGGTGTCCAGGCCTCTCAGTGTCAAGCCTTCGTCCACCCATGAGGCAGGAACCGTCACTGCCACATAGGCACCCTGTTTCTGTTGTTAAATGCTTAATAAATCTAGGCTATATATCAAGTGCTTTGTTTGCATTATTTTCTTAACTCCTCTATGTAACATTTAAAGCTATGTATAAATAGAACCAGTTTACAGAAGAGGAAACTATGACTCAGAAGCATTCTATATTCTGCCTCTTGCCAGAGAGTAAATAACAGAGAAGGAGTCTGAACGCAAGTTCATTGATCTTCAAAACTCTGCGTTTAATCATTATGCTAAGCTATTCAAAAAATAATCAAATGGTTGTCATTGTCATCATCATCATTTTGTAACCTTTGTATAGAAAAAGCTGATTCATAACAATCAAAACACAGATTTATTTGCCTTCCCCACCATCCCTATAAAAGTTATTTAGTGGAGCCCTGGCTGGTGTAGCTCAGTGGATTGAGCACAGGCCTGCGAACCAAAGGATTGCGGTTTGATTCCCAGTCAGGGCACATGCCTGGGTTGCAGGCCATTTCCCAGCAGGGGACCCACGAGAGGCAACCACACATTGATATTTCTCTCCCTCTCTCCTTCCCTTCCCCTCTAAAGATAAAATAAATAAAATCTAAAAAAAATAAAATAAAAAAATAAGTTATTTAGTGGAAATTAACTTTCCTTCCACTGCTAGATGAAAACTTATCAGTTCCCATAACTCTTATGCTCACAATCAGCTATTACAATCATAAAGTCATTTTAAGTTACAAACACAGTATCATTAAGTTTAGTTTAAGATTTTTAACAAAATGCATACTTAATTTAGCATTAAATCATGTCTTAAGCTTTCTTTAGATGGAAGAAGCTTTGGGAAATAGTGATAAGAAGAATTTGGAAGTAGTGATAAGGCAGGCTTCTTTATTTCACCACCCAGCTACCTAGTCACTATCTGATAATCGAGGGTTATGGAGACGTATTTTACTTCAACTCCTCAGTTCTTAAGTTGGCTTCATACTCTTCAGACTTGCAGATGCTTACCTGTGGTGCTTTCTCTCATGGATACTTTTGTGATTCTGCAGTGATTCCCCTTACTGAGTATTTTTCTCCTGCAGTTCATTTGACATGGGCAAAGTTGTCACTCTTTCTGTTGGTCCTTTGGACTTTTTAACTCAGCATTAACGAGCCGTACTCAGTATCCAGGTGCTGAAGTCTCTTTTGCTTTCCCTGTGAGTGAAGTCTGTTTAGACCACAAGACAACTCTCACTTTAGCATTCCCTCCTCTTTAACCCATATCCAGGCCACGGAAAACATTTGCACATCCTTTGCCCTGATCACTGTTGGGCTTGCAGGATAGGTCCAGTGCAGTGGTACTCCACCCATTCTGAAGGAGACAATCAACCAGGCTCTAGCCCAGAAGATGTAACAGTCAGGAGTAAGGTCCCAACTCAGGGACATACACAGCAAAGTCTTGAGTCAGCCTATTCATCCTTTATTCTCCAACATTGAGGCAAAGGAGATGGAATCCCTCCAACATACACATACACGCACATTTCCAATTGAACTCTCTCTTCCACACCCTTGTTCTTTTTTTAACGATTTCCAAGCAAGTAAAAGGGTTCAAATGCAATTAAACAGATTTTGTTCTCCTTTTTTTGGTAAATTTGCACATGATGATTTGTCTCTCAGACATTTTGACATCTAATGTTGATCATGCTGACACTTCAGTTGAAGCTGCCGTTGTCATTACGAATTGAGCGCTTATCAGCACAGATGATGTGCTAGATACTAGGCTGCAAAGATGAGTTCTGATTCTAAGACATAATAACTGTATGACCTTGGGAAATTACTTAAACTCTCTGTGCTCATTTTCCTCATCAGATTTATAAAGATAATATAAGTTCATTCATTAAGTAGTTGTAAGCATTAAATGAGCTATTGTAAACAAACTTTAAAATAGCATCTTACATATAAGTGCAAATTAAATGTTTGGAGGAAAAATGCATAGTTCTTTTATGGTGAAAAAGAGGATGTAAATGCTAATATAATTTTTTGAAACATTGTCATAGAACAGGGGTTTATACTCAAATACTTGTCATAGTAAAATCAAAATGAGTAAAGTGGGTCAAATATAAAAAAGTAGAGAGTAGTCTGATTTCCTTGTTGGTTTTTTTTCTATTTAGTGGAATATGTGTCCTAAATTACTGTTTTGAGAACAAATGTAGAATGTAATGACAGAACTGGAATACCTGAGATATAATAAAACACTAATCTACTTAAAAAAACAATTCTGTCATATAAGTAGTTATTGCTATGGGAAAATATTTAATTTTACTCCTGTTTGGTCTCAGCAAACATTGATTCTGATACTTATAATGTAAAAAAAAAAAGTGGTTATATTGGCATCAGGAAATATTGTCATTTATTGGCTTAAACATGCATTATAAAGAATCTTTTAGCGATTTAAAAGGATCGTTTTGATGATGAACACTAATTTCATATTTTGATTATCCCAGTAAGTTTAGCTTGTTGCTCAGCAGTTATGGGCCTTTATAAAATAGTTGGTGATAGAGTCTTAACAGGGGCTAATGGGATTGCCAACAGCTTTTGCCATGTGCCTTCAGGAGCTCCTCACTGATAAATGGCATGATGCCACACAGCATAGGTAACAGAAGAACACATATATTTAATTATTTTAGCATCAGTATAACCTTTTCCCTTTGTTGTAAAGAAGGACTTCTATAAGAAGCATGCTTTAATTTATGTTTCGCTGTATTTCAGTTCTACTCTGAAATTCCCAATGTCTTGTGTTTGGAAAGGCAATCTGAGTAGTCATTAAGAGCAAAGTCTTCAGTCAGGCACACCTGGGTTTCAGAATTCACTTCACCACTTACTATATGGCATTAGGCAAGTCGCTAAAACTTTCTGAGCTTCAGCTACCTCTCCTATAAAATGAGATCCATGAGAATACCTTCCCAATGATTTGATAAAAGGATCCACTTAGATTGTATTTATCAAATATGTAATAGGGTGCTTGACATATGAGGAGTCTTTATTGAATGATAGTTGTTGTGATGGTAATGATGAAGATTAAAGAAGAGGAGAAAGAGGAAGTATCTATGACCCTAGAAATGAACGTACTATAAAGGATAGAGGAGATAGGTAGGTGGTCCCCAGGAGGAAGGGTGTGTCTTTGTCTAAGATTCATATTGTTTAAAACAAAAGGAAAAATGGTGAAAAAAAGTATGTAACGTTTCATGCAATAATCAATGGCCATACCAAAGCTTTACTGTCTTCTCTCTAAATGAACCAAGGAAATTTGGATATTGAGTAGAAAAAAAAGTGCTACTTACAAATTCAGAGATTAACTGAATTAGTCCAGCACCTTTATTTTGGAGACAAGGAAAGTAAATCTCAAGAAAATGGAAGGACTCTCTTAGCATCACTCAGATGAACCGCGGTGGATTTGGGAAGAATCCTAGCTCTTTGTGGGCCTGGGTCCAGTTTATTGTATGTTTTGATTTCTTCCATTCATTCATTCATTCATTCATTTAATAGTAAGAATAATTTGTTTCCTGGTGCTGGGAAACAGTTACAGGTAAAACAGATACAGTTGCTATTCTCTTGAGCTTATAGTCTAGTGGAGGAAACAGACTATAAAAATCAATTGCAAAAGTTAATATAATTGTTGATAGTAAAATAAATGCTATTCAGAAACTAAAGAGGATAAATCCTTACCTTAGCTTGCTCATTTACTAGCTCTGTAGCTTGAAAAAACCATGTGAACTACCTCAGCCCCAGTTTCTTGATCTACGAATAAGGAGTGATAATTATTTCTTTTTCATGGCTCTTATATGGATTTGAGATAATGTCTGTAAAGTATATCAATTGCAGTGTTTGCCTGAATACATCATGGTTATTAATATTACTATCATTAATGTCCAGACATTATTCAAAGGACTTCATTTTTATTTTATTTTATCCTCACAAGAAGCCTATGAAATGGATATTATTATTAATTCAGTTTTTAGATTGAAAAACCAAGGCAAAAAAAATTAATTAACTTGCCCAAAGCCACGCAGCTAGTAAGTGGTGTATTCAAAATTCAAGCCCCCATGATCTGACTCCAGAACTCCTAATGAGAGTTTGAAGCTGTGCCCTGGATGTGGCCACAGGTGCTGGGGGAAGAAGTTAGTTTCCTGAACTTAATTTAACAGGGAGTGGAGATACTCAAAACTTTTACAGGTTTTTTTCCCCTAAGCTCCAGAGTCCTCATTATTTATAAAACAGGAATATAAAATCACTTTAGGTTATTGCAAGGTTGAAGTGGAATAAAGTAAATAAACTTTACGTATATTGTTCAGCAAATAATAAGGGCTAAACACATATTCCGTCCCTTTTTCACCATTTCTTTCTGACTTTCCACATTTTTCACTGTTTGGGGGAATCCTTCAGTTGGCTCATCAAAGAGTGATTGACTATCCATCCCATAGAAAGCACCAATCTGGCACGGTGGGGGCAAGAGCAAGTAAGGAGTGGTATCAAGATTGACCTTGCACTCCTAGAAAAATTTTGTTGGTGTTTTGTGCCTTTTCAGGCCAGTGGTAATAATTGTATCCTAAAAAGTGCTGGCCCATCTGTTTTAAACCTGCTAAGAGACTGTAGGCTAAGCCTCACATGTGTGTCGTGGCCCCAACAAAACTGACATATATATGAAAATATCCATTGTGTGTGTGCTTACAAGCAGAGGAAACTGCACCCTGGGAAATTGCGATGCCAGTTGTTAAAAAAGACAACTTCTTCATATTAAGTACTCAGTGGATATTTGTGAAGGTTATCTCCCCCATCCCGACTCAGAGTGAGTTTTTATTTTTATTATTTCCATAGCTGTACCTCTTTTATTCCAGAAGATGCAAATGGAACTTCCAAACTGATCACAATCCAAACCAGTGCAAATTGTGGGGGAGGGTAAAGACCAGGCAAGACAGGCATGACAAAACCCATCCTGCCAGCTACTTTGTTTACGCATCACGGGCTTTCTCACACGCATGGCCAGCCCCGCTGTGTGCATGAGACAAAGCCGGATGGAATAGGCTGGGAGACAGCCTGAGGGAGACTGGGGTGGGGGCCTGTGAACACACAGGCCCTGCATCTTTTCTAGAGAGCATGCCTGGCTGCTCAAGACACTGATGAGAGCTAAGGGACCACTGGCCCAGTGAGCACTGCAGGGCCAATGCCCTCCCCCGCACCCTCTGCTCCCAAAAAGCTAAACTAAGAGGTACCAGGCTCCTCCATGATTTGTCTGCTCTTCAGTTTATGATGTAATCTAAACAGAAAGCTTTAAAAACGTTCAAGGAGGTAAGAGACGGGTAAGAGGCACAGTAGTCTGATACGCAGCCCTGGTGGCCAGGCAGCCTGGGGCACCACTTGCCAACTGAGCATCCTTAGGCAGATTGTCTCTTGTTTCTAAACTTGTTTCCTAGTCTATAGGTTAGTAAAAAATCCTAGTAATCACCACATAGGAGAAGGAAATAAGATAACACCAGTAAAGTGCTGGTATATAACAAAAAACTAATAGGAATTACACCTATCCTATTTAACATTTGTTATTAAATTGCATGAAGGTATGAGCCAATAATTGTGATGCAGTGTATTTAATAAAATACAGAGATGTATGCAAATTCTGTTCATGGATGCCTTAGGGTTTCAGGAGAGGTTTAGAGGAGGAGACACGTGTATTGCACCTGAAAGAATGTGTAAGATTTAACCAGAGATGTGGTAATGTTGGTGGGGGAATGGGAGGAGGCAAGCTCGAAAGAGGCAACTTCGTCTGTGAAAGCATGAAGTGTGGAATGTGGCAGCATAGTCAGGGAACTGTCAGTTGTGTGAGGTGGCCTGAGCCTGGGATCTGAAATGGCCAGGCATGACTGGCCATGTGGCCACGGTGGGCAAGAGCCAGAGCATGCAGTGTTTTGTCTGAATGTATCCGTATCTCATCCTGCGCACCAGGGAGCCTGCGGGATGAAAAACACAGGACGCATGCTACCTTGGACAGTTACACAGATTCGTGACGTTAGACCACTTTCTCACCGCTCTATTTTGGTCAGTTTGTGGACATGTCTCCTTTTTTAGGTGTGGGAATAACTTCTAAAAGAGAAGAATATAGAGTTTTGAACGAGACTGCATCTTGGCCCACTTCTTCTGCTGGGCTTGCCACGTCACTCACCGCAGCACCAGCCGCACAGACAGACAGCTCCTCCGCGCCTTGCTCTCTCTCTCCCTTTGCCGCGTGGGCACTCCGCCTCACTACTCTCGGCCCAGCATCGCTACGCCAGTCTTCCATAACACGTTGTTTTTTATAATGTTGCCGTCCAACCTAGCACTTCCTCACAACAGACCTGTAGTTAATAAATACAAAACGAAAGAAGAAAATAGAAAATCCACATTAGTATTTATACCACAGTAATTAATGTTGCAGGCAGAATTTTCCAGTGGATGAAGGTTTGAATAAAAATAGGATTTGCGTTATCCCAAAGTATATTCCCCATGATACCAACTACAAAGAAAATGATAGTAACTTGACAGTGAAGAAACACAGGAGATGCCAGTGTAACCAGGTGAACAAATTAACCTCCCCAGTAATAAGATGTGACAATATTGCGAACCCCTTGAGTTGGTGCACTGAGAAGCACAAAGCACGGTTTCCGACAAAAACTTCCAACCTTACTGTAATCACTAGAAAACCTTGAACAAACTCAGATTGGGGGTGATTATACAAAGTATCTGATCACTACTTTATGAAAGTGTCAAGATTATGAGAAACAATGAAAGACTTAGGGATTGTCATAGACTAAAGGGCATAAAGAAAAAATAACTGAGTGTCATGTGATATCCTGGGTAGGGTCCTGAAACAGACAATGAAAGACATTGGTGGAAAAACTAGTGAGTTTTGAATAAGGTCTGTAGTTGACCTAATAATACTGTACTTATAAAACTATCCATTCTCGATAAGTGCGCTATGCTTGGGTGAAATGTTAACATTAATGGAAAAAAGGAGAGGGAAGCAAGTTAACTCTACTATATTTGCAATTTGAGTATATCAAAAACTAATTCAAGATAAATTTTTTTTTAATTGATAGACTCTGCACTTGTGATTGTATGACAGAGAACAAAACCTTAATGTTGCCTCGGGATCAAGTCCCTTCACACTTCTTTGAGCTCATTTCACACTCCTCCACACCTTCTCCCTATTGTCTAGAGTTAAAACACAGTTCCTAGAACATAATTCTTACTTTCATATGTGTATGTTCTCTACAATTACGCTCTCTTTGCACCTAAACTCTCATCAGAATGTCAACATTCAACTACAATACCATGTAAGTCAGACAAAGAAAGACAAAAAAAAAATGATATTACTGGTATGTAAAAATCTGAAAAAGCTAAACTCAGACACAGAGACCAGCATGGTGGTTGCCAGGGCCTGGGTAGGAGGGAAAATGAGATGTTGGTCAGATGATATAAACTTTCATTTGTGAGATGCGTAAGTGGAGCATGGTGATTGTAGTTAATCACACTGCATTATATACTTGAAAGTTGCTCAAAGAATAGACCTTGAATGTTCTCACCACACACACAAGAGAAATGGTAATTATGTGACATGATGGAAGTGTTCTATAGTAGTAATCACTTTGCCGTATATAAGTGTATCAAATCAACAAGCTGTATACTTTAAATGTGCCAATTTGATTTCAATAAAACTGGTGAAAAGAAGAAATAAAATAGAAACACAAGACCCTCAGAAATTCCAGGCACATAATTGCTGGTCACACGACAGCCCATGGACAGTTAGAGAGTTGATATACTTACATCTGTTTAAAGCTTTAATACCCATCTTTTCCTCCAGGGGTGTGGCAGTAAGTGGCGAGAAGCGGGTAACGGGTGCGTCTTCTGCTGTGACCTATTCCTCTCGAGGGGATGAGCAGCAAGCACTTCCCACAGCCTTATCCATTTTGTTTATGTTTCTGAGCAAACAGGCGAATGTAAGCAGGAACAACCTCCACTCCTAAGTTAGATGTTTTGCCCATCTCCCTCTCTCCTCTGGGGAGTCAGACCTACATAAGCATAATAAAACCTAGAAGTTCCCCTTTATTGTCCTTGAAACTAGACTATAATATCACTCAAACCTGCATTTGGATCCCACCTCTGCCACTGGTGTAACCTTGTGCAAGTTATTTAGCCTCTTTAAACCCCACTGACAAAATGTTCCAATAACACGAGGCTTCCTGTTTTGTTGTGAGGATTTAGAAATAATGTATATGAAGTGCTTAGCGCAGTGCTTACACATAGTAGTGTCTCAGTGAATGGAAGTCCTTTCTCACTTACCAGCCAAAAGATCCTAACCTCTGAGACACTCGAGTTTTCTGTTCCCAGTTCCTTCCTGCCAGAGGTTACACCTGTCAGTCTTATTATCTCACTAAAACGGCAGGTGGGAAGGTATATACACAGGGTGCAGGTGGGAGGCAGCACCCACACCACTATTCTGAGCAAAGAGAGTACTTAACATAAAATCATTGTTACGTAGACATAAAATCCTTAATGCGATAACTGAAAAGGCAAAGAGAAAACACCAAAGTATCACAGAGGCTGAAACTGCAGAAAGGGAAGATGTTGGAATATATTTTTTTAATTTTTAAATAAAATGTATTTGGGTTACATTGGTTAGTAAGATTATACAGGTTTCAAGTATACAATTCTATGATACATCATCTTTATACTGAGATTGGAATTTTTAAAAGCTTGGAGGAGAGGCCCTAAGGTGCTGGGATTCAGACTTCCAAGAAGAGGCCACTGCTCTGCTGGTGCTGAAGTTCCTGAGCCCAAAGGAGTCATTGTGAGGCCAGGACCCCTACGACAAGGTTACGGTGGTCCCCAATGCTGGTGTGTCTGAAGGGGGTGTGACTCAGCTGCAAGGGCCTGCTGCAAGCTCTGCGAAACCTCTAACCCGAATTCAGCTGCTGCTCTGGGAAAGAACAGCTGCTGGTGGTGGGAAGAAATGTTCCGAGAATGTACGCGTGAGAAATAGGCAGGCAGGAAGGCCACCGGAATGGGAAGGAGTATGTTCCTTCTTCCTTCTCCAAACTCGTAGTCTCCTTCCAACACCCCCCGCTATCCCCGCTTAGCAGGGGGCAGCTGGCAGGACAAAGCAGTAGACTGTAGTGCTGGGAAAGGGAGCAACGCAATGGGAACCTTCTTGGTCTGACTCCGATGTCCTTGTGATGAGTCTAATCCCACGATTCTTAACTGAATCTTCCATTCCCAACCCATGTTCTACGGATTAGTTAAGGGTCTCCTTGCTGAGGAGCTTGGCATAAGTGAGGGCAACTGCAAGACATCCTCTGACATGTTTTCACTGGTGGCAGTCTTGACAGTGAGGACTGCTCCCTGCTTACATGTCTACCATTGGGCAGCACCGTCTGGTGACTGCATAAAGTAACAAGGGGAGGAAGTCATTTCTGTACCTGTTATGGAAACCAGGTCCCTGATCTTGGAGGCAGGGTCCCTGGAAGGAGAGGTGGCAGATGCTATTGCTTGGTGTTAAAACCAAAGGTGGTGCATCATATCTCTTGAAGGTGTACAGTAATTTAATAATTAACTACATAATGTATTACAGCCAAGTATGAATATTTTTATGTATTATTGTAGTCATACCTCAAATGATTCTGAGATCTGGCTAATGATAACAACTATACAGGTGAGGAAACAGAGATTTAGAGCATTTCTATGACCTGAATATGCTGAGATGTACAGAGGTTGAGTGGAGATGTGGAGTGCCACAGGAAAAAGAGCATGAATTAGAAGTCGGACCAACACGCGAATCTCAGTTCTATCAGTTACCACTTGAGAGGCCCAAGACCCAGTTTTGACCTAAAAACCAAAGGACACTATATTCCTGTTAGCACTGTTATGAAGTTCAAGTGATATAAGACATGTAAAGTGAACTAGTACAATATGTGGCATAAAGGAGACAGTTATTGTTAATTCCATTGTTGTTTGGTGATGGTTAGGAAGATGACGATGGCTCACTTGGATAAAACCTGAACCAAGGGCTTTTGTCTTTAGACATTACGCCCTCATAAACGTGCAACTTTCCCCACCTACCCCAGCATCTGTCTCTGTCAAGTACCAGGCACCAGTTTAAATTTGGTTTTTATCTACTTTTAAATAAAGTTTATATGTTGATATCATTTACAACGCTTGGAATGGCAACACCATCAGGCAATCTCATATCAGTGTTTACATGCGTGTGAAGGAAGACAAGGGCTAACTAGCTCCACTGCATAGAAAATAAAACCAAAACAGCTTTCCAGTCTTGCAAGGTAAGCAGAGAAACTCCATTAGCAACTGCACTCAGTCACTCAGGCAGCCCAGTACATCATGGTATGTAATCGAAAGTGCTGCTGATACTGGAACCAAGGTGTCTGAGTTATGTTACTCACTTTGTGACTGCTAAGCACAACACAAAAATTACCTGTAGATTACAGAAACAATGTGTAAATCCTGAGAGACATAACAAGGAACTTGATTTCATAAGTAGGAAAAGAATGGATGAATATAACTCAGGCTAAATCTGTTTCTTTTAGCAGTTTTAACTGATCAGGCATTGCTAAAATCTTCATCCAAAACAAAATTATAAGTCAAGTCAGTGATACACCAGGCAGCTCACACTAATAATTACCTCTCTTCCAGTAATGACTTGGTAGCCAGAGCTTTCACTTTCTATTTGCTCATTAGAGGTTTCAAAAGGTTATGTGTGTTATTGCATTTTTTAGGCGCTGAAATGGTACTGAGCTGTTTAACTGTTTGTATAATTGAGGCTCCCTTTTATGAAATATTTAATCAGCCCCTGCAGCAACAATAACACCTGCCGTTTGTTGAACGACCAAAGGTATTAGTGTATATTAGGATCCTCTCTACGTATTTTCCCTAATCTTTAGAATGACCCTTCTAGGTAATATGATCTTTATTTTTTTTAGATAAGGAAACTAACTCTTGGTGTTATGGAACTTGCCCAAAGTTACATACTAAACAGGAAATGTAGGAGTCAAACCTATCTCTCTCATCTCAAACCTGCATTCTTCATACTCTTTTCTTTTGGTAAAGTCTTTTTTATTATTTTTTGGTTTTGTTTTTGTTCAAGTATAGTGGTCTGCATTTACCCCTCACCACTCCCCTCCACCCCAGCCATCCCCGCCTCCCTCCCCAATCCCACTCCCCTCTTGCTTTTGTCCAGGTGTCCTTTATAGTTGTTCCTGAAAACCCTTCCCCCTTTTCCTTCCATTATCCCCTCCCACCTCCCCTCTGGTAACTGTCAGTTTGTTCTTAATTTCAATGTCTCTGGTTATATTTTGCTTGCTTGTTTGTCTTGTCGACACTCTATCATATTATTGATAGGCATATTATGCCCCCAATGGAGTAGAAACAAATCCAATAATATAGTTGTATCTGTGTCATAAGGAAGCATCTTTAAGTTCCACTTTTGCCCCTCAAAAATGAGCTTTGCATCCATTCAAATTCTTGCTCCACCAGTTACCAGCTAGGGAATCTTGGGCGCATTTCTTTCCTGAACTACAGTATGCTGCAATGCTATCCTGGAGGACTGCGGTGGGCATTACATGGGAAAGATCTGTAGGGTGCATTTACCATCTGTTCATTCATTCACCCCTTTAACAAGCCTTCAGTTAATTTCCTGGGAGCTGGAAACCGCGCTAGGCACATGTCTAACATGTTCTTTTCCTTTGTACTTTCATCCCAGAAATTTATCGTTAATTGACAAGAATTCCATCATGTCATATTGACCATATTACTCAGTTTAGAGATGGAATCCCAAAATCCAAGATCAAAGAAAGAGGGGTTTTGATGAGCAAACTTGTGTGAAGGGGAGAGTTGTTCTTTGCAAGTTCTCTCCACCCAGAAAAGGTCTATTCACTTTGCACTGTGCACGTGAATGTTTAGTAATACTGAAAAAACAATCCATGTCAGAGAAAGGACTGAGGCATTGTTTCATCAAGCTTAAAACTGACTCATATTTTGTAACACCAATTTTTGGCTAAGATCAGTCACAAATGGAAGCATTTTGAACATTTTTAATGGTTTAGTTTTGAGATAAAAATATTCTGTGTGATAAATACGCAGCCATTATATCTGCATGGTGTTGCATCTTAAGTGTTTTGTGTCACATTAGTCACTGGTTTATAAATGCATCACAGCATTTTTCTTCTGGCCATGTGAACACATTCGAAAGCTCCAGATGAGAACTTCAAATCTGTAACATGCTGAATGTGGAGCAAAGCATTCTTTCCTACTTGGATCCTCACGTGTCAAAGCTCTAAAGGGAGTGCATTTGGAGGAACAGAAACCCTCACTCACGCTATCATAAGGCCAGAAGGGATGTGATGAAACCATCTGTTCCAACACCTCATTTCATAAATGAGAAATCTGAGGCCAGAGAGGCAACGTGACTTATTCAGTCCCACAGCTAATCCCACAACAAACTTCCAAAATTCGGCAATTTCAGTGACAAGAGTAAACAGATCAAAATATGCAGTTACACCAAAGAAGTAGGTGGGGGGGGGAGGTGCAGAACAGGAGAGAAGAGAGGAGGGGGAGGGTGTAGACCTGGACCTCCGCCATCTCCTCTGCTGCCGAGTGGCTCTGTGTGGAGTGAGGGTGGGCTGATTCACCAGCTGATATCCAGGCCTTTCCATTGCACCACACTGCCTCTTCATAGGGGAAAATTCCAGGTCCTAATTGCTTAATTTTAGACCCAAATGCTGTCTCTCACTCAACTTTGTAAGCCCAAACCTCTTACTCTGTTAAATAGGCTTCAAAAGTCAGAATGGCAAAAATGCACTTCTTATATTTCTCAAGAGCAACGCAATGGAGACTCGGTGGCTATTACTGCTTATTGCTGCCCTGCCCCTAATGGGTTTGGTATTTGCCATCACTGGCAGGGACCCCACTTGCACAGCAAGACATGATGCCTTCCTCAGAAGAGAGCAAGAAGGGGAGGATGCCTGGCCAGCAGAGCCTACCTCTATATAATAAATTTCTCAGTCAGTCACTGAGAGCAGCAGATCATTAGCATTAAGGATATTTAGCAGCAAGGAATAAGCATATGTCCTGTAAGCTCATAAGCAACTAATGGGCCTAATTACAAGTAACCCCTTCTCAAGTCTTGGGTTCAGAGATATGTCTGAAATCTTGCCTCAGAAGCCCCTGCCTTGGCCTGGCTGAGAGTGTCTTTCAAGGAAGTCAAGGCTTGGTTTTGGCTCCCAAAGAGATTTTATTCAGGATACAAGGTGAAGTCAGGGTATTGTTATAGTACATCCCTAAAAAGCGACACCAATATCTAGAAGTTTAATTTTTTCCTTTCACTCACATTCCACACCCACCCAAATCACTGAATATTAGGATTTTTCCTTTGTATGTAAGCAAAGGGATTTTAGAGTCAAAGAAGTACATTTTATTTTATACTAGAGTGGGCTCTTGACTCAAATGACCTGGATCCAAATCATGGTTTACTGCTTAGTTATCAGGTAAGCTTAGAGAAATTATGTAAAAATACAAAAATCTCAGTTTTCTCACTTGTTAAAGGAAGATAGGAATGCTAATCTCTTCATAAGATTGTTAGGAATGGGTATTAAATATTAAATGACATTAAAAAATACTGAAGACAGTGCCAATCACATTATATATATTATTACTTTTTTATTATAACTATTATGGAATTGTTTTATTATACATATTTTATATAAGTTCAGAACCTGTAGTAATTAACCTCATTTACAAAGTGAGAGCCAATATACCCACGTCCCAGGTTTGTTGTAAGGAGTATTACCCAAGAAAGTAGTGAATGGATTTAAAGTGTAACCAGCTTATCCCAGTCATTTATCCTCAAGCTACCTAAATTCAGAGACAGGGAAATATTTACCCTCCAGATATACCATCCGATTTCCTACACATGAGTTGTGTTCATGTTCTTCTGTCCAGGGCAGCCCCGTTCAACAGAACGTTCTGAGTGATAAAGGCCACCTCTGTCTGTGACACTCCATGTGACAGACACAAGCCGCATGTAGCTTTTGGTGGAGCATGAAAAACCAGGATAATTTAAATGAGGGACTAAATTTTAAATCTTCTCTTATTTTAATTAATTTAAATGTAAATATTCACAGGTGGCTAAGGCAATGGTATTAGACAGTTTAGATACAGACTCTCTCTCTTTATGTCCCAATCCTTCATACCTTTGCTTAAGGATACAATTTTCTTCCTATTTGTGAGCACAGTATATGCTTCCATTTTATTGTTATCAGCTCCAATTTCTTTCTTCAATGTCTTTTCCTTCTCTAAGTACGTCTTTTACCCCCTTGGCTAAATTTATTTCTAGGTATTTTATTTTTGATGTAATTATAAATGGGATTGTTTTCTTAGTAATACTTTCTAATAGTTAATTTTATCGGTGTATAAAATGCAACTAATTTTTTGAATATTTATTTTGTTTCCTGCTAATTTACTGAATTCATTTATTCTAGCAGTTTTTTTTTAGTGGAATCTTTACAGTTCTTTTATATAGCATCATGTCATCTGCAAATAATGACAGTTTTACTTCTTCCTTTCCAATTTGTATGCCTTTAATTTCTTCTTATCTGATTGCTGTGTTGATGACTTCCAGTAATAGGTTGAATTAAGCGTGGAGAAAGTATACATTCTTATCTTGTCCCTGATCTCAAGGGAAAAGCTTTTAGGTTTCTATACTGAGTATGATGTTAGCTAAGGGTTTGTCATACAGATATGTTCCCTCTACCCCCACTTTGCTGAGAGTTTGTATCATAAATGGGTGCTGGATTTTGTCAAGTGCTTTTTCTGCATCTATTGATATGATCATAGGGTTTTTATTCTTTATTTTGTTTGTGTGGTGTATCATGTTAATTAATTTGCTGATGTTAAACCAAACTTGCATTCCAGGAATAAATCCCAATCGATCATGATGTATAATCTTTTAAATGCAATGCTGAATTTGGTTTGCTAATATTTTGTGGAGGATTTTACATCTAGGTTCACCAGGGATATTGACCACATTCTTGGCTTTTTTTTTTTTTCAATTAGAGTTTATATTCCATATTATTATGTATTAGTTTTATGTGTGAGGCACAGTGATTAGACAGTCATATTCTTTACCAAGTAGTACACCCAATATTTCAAGAACCTCCCTGGCCACATATGTAGTTATTACAACATTATTGACTATATTCCCTATGCTATAACCCCTATGCCTGTTACCATTCTCTGACTACCAATTTGTATTTCTTAATCCCTTCACCTTTCTCACCCAGCCCCACAACACCCCTCCCCTCTGGTAACCATCAGTCTGTTGTCTGAGTCTGTCTCTGTGTTGTTTTTCAGAGGTAGGACACTAACATACTTCTTCCCAGTTAACCATTTATTACTTTAAAATTTGCTAATGATTTTTACTATAAACCTGCCTAAACAACTTATAAAAGAACCCTTACTAGTATATAGAATGAGCATTGCCCTTGGAACTAATTAGATATACAATAAGTAATTAGATATGCAATAGCAATTTTTCACTTAATAAATGATTTTTTAAATAAGTAAAAATATATATTTGTTTCCATACATTTAAGCTTGTATATATGCAAAGTCATATCCAGAATATATTAAGAATCCCTGCCTGCAAATCAACAAAGAAAATACATATAAATCAACAGAAAAATGTGCAAAAAGATTGAACAGACACTTAACTTCACACTTGGGATAACCAAATGGTGAGTAAGCAAATGAAATTTTTCTCAATATCATCACTCATCAAGGAAATGTGAATAAAAACCACAGAGAGACACCACTGCATCCCCACGGGAGTGGTTGCCATCCAAAGATAAACAATACAAGACTCCAGAGTTACAGTAAATAAAAAAGATGTGGTGCCTGCCCTCTCTGTGCATAGAACACATGGGATGATCTACAAAATAAAATAAAAAACAATATACCAAATGACCTGTTTTATAAGGGAAAAGTACCAACTGCTATGAAAAGTAAGAAACGATAGTAATTTACTTATTTATTTCTGCTGCAGAACTACCAGGTAGACAATTACGGACAGAGGTAGATAATTGTCAGAAAACTGAAACTATTCTTTGCTAGAATTCCACCTTGGAATTCTCAAACCATTCATAATCTTATAAGTAATTTCCTAATATTATAGACCATCAAGAGAGCTCTGGTAATTTCAGCACTCCATCAGATTTTTTTTTTAACTAAGCTACTGCTGCAAAATGTGTTCAAGGAAATGAGACGTCAGGACGCGTACCGCAGCCCCCATTGTGATCATTAGGGAGCATTCCTGCCTCCCTGGTGCCTCCTCCCTGCCTGTTGGCCTCCTCTGAGTCCCAGCTTGTTTCATGTTCTTCCCTGAATCCTTATTGGTATGAACTCTGGGAATAGATCATTGTGTAGAGAATAAAGAAAACTTCCTTTTGCACTTTTAGAATTCTTAAAACTAATTTATTTGATTAAATCAAGTTTAAATCCATTCTCTTTGTGGGGAAGCACTTCTACTTACTAAGCAAATACTTCTCAGGGTTTCCAAAGGCTACGGCCCTGGTGAATGTTGTGCTCAAACCCAGGAATGCCTGACCTCGAGGCCTAGAATGGAATGTAGAAGTCACTCATGTCACTGTGGCTGTCCATACACCTTCCCAGAGCTGGTGGGTTGGTCTCTTCTGCCATCCAGGCTGACCAGATGGGGTTCTCAAAGTGAAGTTTTCACATTAGAGATCTTTTGTCCGCCTTCGTCACTTCTTCAGGATGTTCTGAGGGGACTCTACATTCCTTAGTGACCACCAATTACTGTGTTAGTTTATTTAATTCTCACATCCACCGTACAATAGGATATTGTCCTTATTATGAAGATTAGAAAAATAGAGCTTACAGGTTAAGCTGCGTTGCTCAAGATCACAAGAAATAACTCACAGAACAGCTATGATTAGAAACTATATATCAGCCTAATTATCTTCACTACTACGTGCTGCTTGTAGAGAGAACATTCCTGGAAAAGTGTTGTTCCCTTTTGCATAATTAGAGTGTATTCTGAAATTCTTTCCTCCAGAATTGGCTTTGATCAACTTGGCACTCTATATTAATACACCAGGACACAGGGGTTGGTTTTTAAGACACACTTATGTGAGTCTATTTCTTTATGAACTTTGACTCTAGATTCTAGTGGTACCCCATCCATATTACAGAGTTGGGATGGTTACAGTTCCTCAAGAAAGCATAAATGAATTGCAGATTTATATCAGATTGGCATAGGGCATTTTGAACATACTTGATTAAAGATGTTTTAAGAAATGAAATATTACTTTCAAGCAATTACTTGCATACTTGAAAATAATAGCATAACCCCTCTTTTCAAACACAATGTTATATAAGGATCTCAATATTTAAAACAAAATAAGGCAGAGCTGCTCTGTGGGAGTAGGGTGACTTTATGTCCCTGGTCACCCAACACTCACCCCCAAACCCCAGCTCCTTCCAATATACTTTCTCTGAAGCTTTGGGTCTCCATGGACAAGAGTTTGAAAATTACCTACTAACCTCAAGTATATCCTAAATTAGAATGTCTTGGAAGTGTCTACTGATAACACCTACTACCTCAATATGATTCTTCATTGACTCTATAGGTTTATTTTATCTGAATTTGTCAGCCATTACAAAAACATATGCCTTTCCCAACACTTCTTTCTTCTGCCTGGCTGTCTTTTCGTGTGTGTGTGTGAAGAGAGAGGTTGATTTAAATGTGCTCTTCTGAGCATAGAAGAAGCTGATCTGTTTATTTGCCCAAATCCTTAATTCTCACAATTGTCAAATTTCAGGTCTTCAATAATTATGCCTAAGGATTCTCTGTCCATCTCTCTGTCCCTGTGTCTCTCTCTCTTTCTGCACTCTCTGTATTTCTCTGACCTAAAACTAAAATTGAGACAATGTGACTAATACAATGTCAATTGACCTTCCTCCCTGTAACTGCATTCTACCATCTAGAACATTCACCAGGCTTAATCAATGCCTGAATCCTGAGCCCTCACTGAAATCCCAAATCTTCCAGCTCAGGACACTGAGAAAAGAATATTCATAAGCCCTGATCCCCAAAACCCAGCAAGTCTTATTCTGCTCTTTTCAAAATCCTGCTAAATCTTTTTTCTTTAATTGCCTTCAATGTGATCACTTAACCAAATATACCCAACACTTTTTAGATCAGTCTGGTGATTCTTTCCTCATAAGAAGAGAATATAAAGAAATTGTTTTTCTCTAGAATGAATAATTTTCAATATACAATTATTAAGTCACATAGGGGGAGTCTCTACTTCTCTAGGCTTCAGTTTTCTTTATTTGCTCAGACTTTCTGAAGCCTAGACTGACCCCTAAAAGCTGCACAGGGTGGGAATGTGTCTAGATTGAGAATTCTTTATCTTGTCTGCAACCATCAAAAGAGACACATAAATGGGCTGTAGGAATTCTGTGAACCCTCTGAAATTATATATATGTGTGTGTATAATTATAACTATATTATATATTATAATAACTATATTATATTATTATATAATATTATATTATATAATATTATATATTATATAGTTATAATTATATAATAATTCTTTATTATATAAATCTGTTCTTTAAAAGACCCTCCTAAAGGACAGATTTCCTGTGCAGATGAATTAATGAATAAACAGAAGAACTATCTGTGTTTTACGTCTGAGATAATGAATGAATAACTGGATACAAAGTGTTGAGCAGCAGTGAGGAAAATCCTTTGTTGACGCCTCCAGCGAATGACTAATCCCCAGCTTGGTCAAGTTGTCCGGTCTAGGCTTCAGAGCCTGGCTGGTGTTTACATCCCTCCCGTATCAGAGAGAAGCAATGTGCTGGCAGAGTGTTGCAGTGTTGTAATTAAATCACTTGTTTCTCTGAAATTATTCAGGATGAATACCATTTGTTGCCATATTTTTTTCTTACCCTATGGAGTTAGCCTGTGCCGTTGGTTAAGATAAATCAGGTTACCACAGAGAAGGAACATATTTTATTGACGCGTATAAGTCCTTGGATAGATTATTTAGCATTTTAAGCCTCAGTTTTCCATTATGCAAAGTGGAGAATATTTAATATACTTCTCAGTTTTGTTATACAAAAGATAATGTATGTAAATCAGTTAAGCTCAGGGCCCTGCATAGGAATATTTAATATTATTACTATAGTAATGAAATATTATTATTGTAAATGAATTAAATAGACATTTTAATAAAAATTACAGTTTACACAGATAAGATTTATAACCTGCTTTTGTTTCACTGTAAATCTATGATACGGGCAGATGTGCTGATCCACCTAGTTTATAATAATACACTGTGGCTCAGAGTAGTTCATTGACTTTCTCAGGTCATTTCTGCACACAATAAGCAGCAGAAGAAGCCCTTTAACCAAGGCTGTCAGTGTGTTCAATGTTCTTTGTCTTATTATACAACAGTGTGGGGCAGCGGTTTTCATCTGCATGCTGCAAGGATTTTTAAAAATGCACTACCTGCCTATTTAGTCAGGGGCACTGACCTCTTTTCCCTTAGATTGTCAGATAAAAAAAAATGACAACAGCCAACACCACGATAGCTGTTTGATGTGAATGAATCAAAATCATACCTCTTTTGTTTTTTTGTCAGACTGGCAAAAAATATAGTATGTAGTATATTTGTTGGTTGCCGCAGAATTTCAGTAATTAGTTTATGTGTGCCATAAGGTGAAAAAGGTTGAAAATTGCTGGTTTAGGGGAGCAGACATCCATCTGGGAACCAAATTGAAAATAACAGGGTGCAACAGTTGTTACAGAACGGATGAAAAGTGAAGGTCCATGCTGAAATGAAGAGGAAAAAGGCAACACAGACAGTTATTTTACATTAAGATCACAGTATGGCTGCTTAATTTGGGTCCAAAGGGCACAGAATACAAAAGTATCTGCTATCCTGCTAGATAGACCTGTGTTCAAATTCAACGATACATCATTTATTATCTCATCTGAGTGAATCTCCTCACTTTTTCAGGTTTAGTTTCTTTTGTTGAATCCAAAATGGGGATAATTGTACCTCCTTGACTAGCTTATTGTTTGGTTTAAATTAGACAATTTATGTAGAATATGTTAGGGGAGCAATAAGTGTTCGCTGTTTTTCTCATGACTGTTTTAGTGAACAGTTCCATTCACTTAGAAGTAAACCTGAAATTCTGCTTTTACTTTTCACAGCTGTGTCATTTTGGACAACTGAATTTTTCGGAAACTTTGTTTCTTTGCAGGGGGGAGGGGGCAGCAGGGAGGAACGTCAGCAATATGAACAAAAGCAACCACAAAATACCTATCCTGACTACATTTAAAAATGATAAATATAACATGACTTAATGGATATAAAATTGCTTTTGAACAGATAAATCATTGTAGAAATGTAAGTAGTTATAAAATATGTCCTAGCATAGAAATACTTCCCTTAAAAATTTTTTTTCTATTGTCCGTGGCTCTGGGCTCCTGAGCTGCTAAAACCAGAATGTGCATAAACAAACTGTGTTAAATGGTAACTCCTTGCCTTTCACATAGATACATGCAACATATAAATGAAAATAACCTTTGGAGAAACAATTTTCTTATCAAACCTGAACACACCAGGCCACTGAAAGGGGAGCACAAATCACCTGTACTAGGAAGACTTTTGCTAATTATTTCCAATAATACTTACAGTTTCTTTATGATTGCAAAAGTAGTACATGATCTGTGCAGAAAACTAGGAGGAAAAAAAATACATAACAAAAATCAACTGACCTCCAGAGCTAGATAATATCTGTTTTGCTCTAAATCCCCCCAGGCATTATGACGACTCAGACTGAGGGAGTTAAAATAATTTATTTTAGTGCTTAAGGGTGAAAAATTAACAGTCGAGTTGCTGCTCAGTGGACTACAGCATTCTGTGGTTTGTCTTCATGTCCCCACATGATCCCAGTTGTAAATGGTTGGGTCTCTCGACAACACGGAAGCCATTGGGAGAAGTTCTTGTTGTCTCCACTGCACAAATGAGGAAACTGAACCTCAGAGAAGTTTAATGGCTTATCCAAAATCACACAGCCAGCAGGGAGAAAATTTGGGATGTGAATCTACATCATTTGACTGCGATTCCTAGTCCTCCCTACCGGGTCATTTTACCAAATTTACCCAGCATGGTGGACGAAATACGGGAGCAACAGAAACGTTATGGCTGGCTTCAGAATTTCACAGTTGTGTCTGAGAAATTTCTATTTTTACTTGCTCAGCTAGCAAACTTTACCTGTTACTCAGATGACTTGGTTGTTTCTAGAACTAACTTATAGTTACAGCTGTGTAATTTGCACATTTCCCAAGTACCTTTCTGGGCCTGCCTTGGTTTAAACATCTAAGAAACTGATATAACTTAAATGAGTTCTCTTTTATTTGGATCTTGTTGGCCACATGAACTTTAAAAAGGCAACTGCAATAGTTTAATCAATAAATAAATGTATTGTCTCATGTCACATTTGTATGAATACAGAATAGTTCCAAGGTTGGACCATATCCTCAAAGACCTCCACACCCCCTACACACACACACACACACACACACACACACACACACACACACACACACACACACACCTGTCTCATTTCTGCTCTGCCCGACCAGTACAGCACTCCCCCGATTTCACAGTATCAGCCCACGAGAATCACTGGAAGACAGGCCAGCTATTGGCAGAAGAATAAGTATTCTTTCTGTAAGCCCCTTCTTAAAGAAAGGCAATAATTTCCAGATGGTTCTCAGAAGATTTTCTTTCAGGCCTGTTGACAAAGATTGAACCATATATGATTCCAAAACCAATTACTGGCATGGCAAATAGTGGTCTTAAGGTATATACACACTCAATTTCAGATGGCACTGCAGCTATGCTCTCTACAAGCTTGCAAGTTTTTCTGGCACATTATGCTTTTTCTAGCAGAATATAAGAGCCTTTTTTCACATTCACTTCCAATTTTCTAATTTTTCCATCTAACAACTATAAAATGGTAACTTGTAGTTGTTGTTTATACACACCCCCACCCCCACAGACAATGCATACACATATTTTCTATCAGATGCGCAAAACTACTGAAATTTAAAGCACATCATACACACAATCATGCAAAAAGAACAGTGGTATTAACGTTGGTACAACCTGTATGGGTTGGTGGTATTAACGTTGGTACAACCTGTATGAAAGCAGTTGGGCCATGCATTTCAAAATTCCATTGCTATGTACCCTTTGACCCAGACATTCTTTTTTTAGTTTTATTAAATTTATTGGGTGACATTGGTTAAAATAAATTGTATAGGTTTCAAGTGTACAATTCTATACTACACCATCTGTATATTGCATTGTGTGATCACCACCCCAAGTCAAGTCTCCTTCCATCACCATTTATTTGAAACCCTTTACCCTTTACTACCCTCCAACCCCCTTTCCCTCTGGTACCTGCCACACTGTTGTCTGTGTCTATCAGGTTTGTTTATCTTCTGTGTTTGTTGCTTTCAGTTTTTTTTCCACATATGAGTGAAATCATATGGTCCTTGACTTTTTCTGTCTGACTTGCTTCTCTTAGCATGATATTCCCAAGCTTCACTCATGTTGTCCAAAGGGCATTATTTCAGCTTTTCTAATGGCTGAGTAGTATTCCACAGTACAGTCATACCTTGGTGCTCATCGGCTTCAGAACTCCGCAAACCCTGTATGCACTGCATGTTAACAAGAAAAAAATGTTTCAGCACTCCGTGCTTGCTCCTCACTTGGTGCCTCTCTCTTGTGATGGAACAGAGGTCACTGCTTCAGTCTTGCAAACAGTGTGGTACTCGTGGGTTCTGGCACTTGCCATGAGTTCCAGAACAAATCAATGCTGAGTACCGAAGTACCATTGCACTTATGTACCACATCTTCTTTATCCAGCCACATATCAAATGACATTTTGGTTGTTTCCATTTTTGGTCATCATGAATAATGCTGCAATGAACATTAGGTTACACTGTATATCTTTATGAATAAATGTTTTCAAAATTTGGGGGGAGATACCCAGAAGAGGGATTGCTGGGTCATATGGTAACTATTTTTTGAGGAACACCCATACTGTTTTCTGTAGTGACAGTACCAATTTACATTCCCACCAGAAGTGTATGAGAGTTTCTTTCACTTCACAACCTCTCCAGCACTTAGGGATCTTGGTTTTAAGGAAGATTTTATAAATTTGACCTCAAATACAAAGGAAATAAAAGCAAAAATAATTGAATACTATATTACACTAAAAACCTTCTGCACAGCAAAAGAAACCATCAACACATCATAAAAGCAACTGACCAAATGGGAGAAGATGTTTGCAAATAACGCCTCCGATAAGGGGCTAAAATCCAAAACATACAAAAACTCATACAACTCAACAACAACAAAAATTATCCTATAGAAGAATGTGCAGAGGACCTGAACAGACGCTTATCCCAAAAAGACATACAAATGGCCAAAAGATATACTGAAAGATATTCAACTTCACTAGCTATGAGGGAAATGTGAATCAAAACCACCATGAGGTACCGCCTCATACCTATTAGAATGGCTATTATCAACAGACATTCTAATTGAAGCGATGCATTCTCCAGATGCTGTGAGTACCAGGATATGGATTTTAAGATGTTTGTTCAGAACCTACCATTGACTAGGCAATATCCAAGTTGTTAGGGATCTATTGGAAACAAAGTTGAAAAATACCCACCCCCTTTGGAGCTTTTATTTTGGTACAGCATTACTATCCAACAGTAAAGCACTGAAGAATGTCAAAGACGGAAGCTACCACTCATACATTTATTGCACGTAAAGCTACTTTCTAAGTAAAGGACAACTTCTGTGAGAAAAGGCCCTTTATTCTTTTTAAAATATTTATAGAATTTTGCCATGTAACTATAAGATAACTTCATTAGCACGTTCTCTATTGAGAATATTTAAAAGTATTATCTGGAAATATGTATTGTTCTGTGGACATCCAACAAGTAGTCATTACCACAAGTTTTTAAACACAACATGAGAAAACTCGACAAGCACTGATATAGAAAGATCTCTAGGAGGTATTGTTAAATTAATATTAGTGGGAACAACATTTGTATTTGCTATATAGTGAATAAAAGGCTTCTGGAAGGAGATAGAAGAACTTAACAACTATTATCTAGGACATGAAGGCAGGAGAACTGCATAGCTGTGGGACTGCAGAGAGAGGAAGACTTTTCATCATAAATATCTTTTTGTAACTTTATGATATTTAGAAAAATATATCTATTACTTAACTATATTTAAATTTGGGAATATAGTATACATTGTATGTTTACCATTGTAAAAGAATGCATTTATTTTCCTGTTACTGTAATGAAAAATCTCAACTTAAGCTTATTAGCCATTATGTGTTCTAATTTGTAAAAGGTACTTTGTATTCTTTTTTTAAAATTTTTTAAAAATTATATTTTAGGTACTTTATATTCTGATAATTATTTTTATTAAGGTTAGGTCATTGAAATATTTTCACCAGTCTTTTATTTGTTTGTAATATTCTTTGCCCAATAGGAAACTTTACTTTTAATAAAATACAGAAAATTTTTCTTTAAACTTTTATAATTTTTTAAAGTTTTGTTTAAGAATTTCTTCCAAACCCCAACACCATGAAAGCAAGCAGGCATTTTTAAGAATCTTATATTATTATTAATCCACTTTAAATTTACTGTTGTGTATGATTTTAGAAAGGGTTAGAAGTTCATCTTTCCTAACACATTTTACCAAACAATTGATTGTGTGCTGTTTGCACCCAGTCCCTTGCGAGCCCCAGGAGGGTGGTTAATCCCTGGTTAATTTGTCACCATCAAGCCCCAGGATCATCTGTGCTTCCTGGTAGTTTTTCTCCCAGCCTCCTGTAGCTTTCTCACAGACATGTTCTTACAAAAACTCAACTGAAGACTCCAGGGACCTTCTGCAGATATTGAGTGCTCCACTGGGCAGCTTTCCCCTCTCCGGGGCTGTGTACTGAAAACTCTAGCCACCTTGGTGTCTCAGACTCCCAGCTTTGGCTCCTCAATTCAGGGTCCCAGGAGGCCCTCCTGGGTTCCCTGTCTCTCAGGGCTGTGGTCTGGAAGCTCTCTCCAGGCAGAGTGGGCTCACTGTGTTTTTTCCTGGTCCTGTGCTGCCTGATGGCCAAGTTCTGAAAACCCTTGTTTCATATTTTTTATTTATTTTTCCTTCAGTTCTTTTAAACAGAAGAATAAGCCCAGTTCCTGCTACTCCATCTCGGTTGGGAGCAGAAATATCCTATAATATTTCTTAATATGTGATAAGGGAAGTGCGCAACTTTGTTCCTATTTTTAAATATAATCTTAGTTTTCACTGTGTTTAAGACATTTGTCTATTGTCCTTCAAAAACACCACTGGAATTTTGAACAAAACTACATTAAATTGATAGATTAAATGTAGGGGGGAACTCATCTTCTCACAAGGTTAGGTAATGATATCCATACATAGTAAGGGCATTTATTTACTTAAGCCTCCTTTTAAGTCTCTTATTTGAAATGTACCTTATTTAATCTTCTTAAAGTGATTATTCTTTATTAATTTAATTCTTAGATACTTCAGCACATCTTTGGTTATGTTGTAAATGGTCTCATTTCTTGTTGAATTTTATGGTTGGTTATTGGTATAGAGGGACACTCTTAATTGCATATATTTAATTGAATGTGTAGACAAAAATTTGGTTTATGTTTTCTAATTAGCTTCAAAAATGTTTCTGCTGATTCTCTTTGATATCCTATATATATCTGTGATCTGCATCTAATTGTACTTATGACTTTCTTTCCAATTTTAAATTTCTTATTTCTTTCATTTTCTTACTGAATTGTGTCCTGTCCAGTGCACACTAAACAACATTAGTGATAAATGGAATATGTATTATGTCTCCAACCTAAAAGGAAATTATCCTATATTTTTATATTTAAGTATGATGTTTTCCTTTTGTTATTAGTAGGTAGCCATTAGCAAGTAAAGGAAGTTCCCTACTCAATTTTCCTAGAGATTTTTTTAAATTTAATCAGATAGAGACATTGACTATTACTGGTAGGAAGAAAGGAAGGAAGGGCAGAAGGAAGGATGGACAGATGGAAGGAGAAAAGAGAAAACAAGGAAAGAAAAATAGAATGGAAATAAGGAAAAGGAAATGAAGAGGAAGAGAGGAAGAAAAGAATCTAGAAAACAAACGGCAACTCGGCCTGATGGAGAACGCTCTCAGTAATAACCATCCAAAGAACTAGGCGGCCCTGAAAGTAAGGAACTCCTAATCAAGGACAGCCCTTAGTTACCAGCCGGAGGACCAGATGACACATAGGCTATAGAAAGAATTGAAGCTCCGCAAAGGAAATTGAACTTGGATGACTTTTAAGGTCCCTTTCAATCAAAGGAGTCTATAATTCCCTGATACAATATCTTAAATAATAAGGACTTGGGATAGTGGGGGGCAGGCAGGAGGGGTGGGCAATAGAACTAGTACAAGGGGAGAACAGTGGTTAAAGCATATATACGGGTATTCCAGTGATTTTCTTAGCCCTCCCTTATTTGATAAACATCCATAGGGAGCAACCATGGTCTCAAGAGTAGTTTAACTCTCACTTACTTATATTAGCCAATACACTAAAGACATCAGGAAGCTTCTGGAATAAGACAACCTTGAATTTTTAGATGTGCATTTCAAGCCTTAGAAAATGAAAAGAATATGTGTGTCAAATTCAAATTCTCTCAGCCCCTCTGAGATCTTAATTCTCAACATAATAAGGCTTTTGATATTTGTTTTGCCATTGGCAAAACAGTACCTCTGTTGCTACGAACTTTAGATGACCTTTTTTAAAATGAGTAGATTTTTAAAAACTAACATTTTTTTGTATTTAGTACAAAGAAGTTAGGACTTTTCAGGCCTTTTTGCCTTTTGAAGTAGGCATGAATATAATACTTGTTGGTTTAAGTATATAAAATAGCATTTCAGGTGCTTTAAATGCAAAACTTCAGAAATCAAGCATTGAAGTCTTTTTTCAAATGCCAATTTGCCTAGAAGTTACTGTCCTTTTATTTGCTCTAATGTACAGAAACCTCATCATATATGACAGAAGTGAGACACACTCAAGTATTAAAACAATCTGTTTACCCATTGCAAAAAAGGAGAGAATCACTACATAACGATTGTGTGAAATTGAAAAGATTGAGAACAAAATCCCACAAGATATCAAGATACAAATTAGAACTTTACCACTTATCTTTGTTAGATAACACATCCTCATTAACATTTGCAAACACTTAGAATTTAATCTGTATTCTAAGCACAAGTATTTTAGTTGTTTCGGCATTTCCAATAGATAGGTAAGCAGTCAAAATTGAGATGTGTAGATGTGAACCTGTGGCTTAGAGCAGGCGTGGGGTGTGGAATTTCTCATTAGAAGGGACACGGCACCTGCAAAGAAGCACTTTGCATCGACAGTGTAGGTTTCTCTGGTGTGCCTTAACTCGGGCGTGACAGGACTCAGTCGAAAGCTAAAGCCATGGTTCCCAGGCCCGCATCTTTTCTTGGTTAGCTTTGTCAAGATTAATTTCCTTAAAGTACTTGGCATGTTAGTGTGTATGTGTTTGTGTGTGTGTTTGTATGCATGTGTGTGTGTGAAGAGGCATAATTATATGTGGATAGTATTTTATAAAGTAAATTCATGTTTATTTTCTTATATAATCCTGAAACTTACCTTGAGAAATAAGGATGGCCTATTTTAAAGATTGACATAAAGAGGTTTGCCATGGCTACATGACATATCCAAAGTGATTTATCTATTTCTTATCATAGTTCAAACTGAAAACCACATTGTTCTTCCACAAACTTGTCACTGAGCCTCAGTTTATTTGTGACTATACTACCTCACAGAGTTTCTGAAGGATTAAATGAGAGCCCATATAAATGCACAGCACATTCTAAGTGCTCAAAAAAGTGACTATTAAAAAATTATTCTTGCCCTGGCTGGTGTGGCTCAGTTGGTTGGAGCATTGTCCCAGAAACCAAAAGGTCATGAGTTCGATTACTGGCCTAGTCTTGACTGAGGTGTGTACAAGAGGTAACCGATTGATTCTCTCTAACATCAACGTTTCTCTCCCTCACTCTCTCCCTCCCTTCCCTTCTTGCTAGGATCGATGGGCCTGTCCTCAGGTGAGAATTAAAACAAAATTCTTTTTTCTAGGCTCCCTCCAATATACCAGATTACATTTTCTAGATCAAATAAGTTTTTTATCCGTTATTGTATTTATTGGATCCATGTAGACGGTCACTTTGAATGCATTATATCTACTTTGTACTTGACACCTGGGTAACAGCATTGATTCTTTTTCCAGGGCTGTGTTGCCCTGCTACTGCCACCACAGCCATCGGTACTGGTCGGCCACTCATTTACAGAGAGGAAACTACACCCCTGAACGCATTCTGCAAATAACAAAGAATAAGAAGTAAGAGTCAGCAGAAGAGAAAC
The DNA here is from genome assembly GCA_004027475.1 of Anoura caudifer. Taxonomy (NCBI): domain Eukaryota; kingdom Metazoa; phylum Chordata; class Mammalia; order Chiroptera; family Phyllostomidae; genus Anoura; species Anoura caudifer. The sequence goes on from PVKU01002428.1 coordinate 90,902, forward strand.
AGCCACTGACCCTTTGTCATTTTTCTCTGTCTGACCAACTAGGTTTGTCTTCTGAGAAATGCGGCTAGTTCCTGACAGCAGTCAGTAAAGGTCCAAGGTGGAGGCTGGGGATGAGAGTTGAATCTTATTGCAGATGTTCATGTCAAGTTACATTTGGTGTTCTGTCTACTGCTCAATCTAATCCTTTCTGGAATGATCATTCTAGTTTTCCAATGCTAAGGCATTTGCTGGGGTGTGGCACTTTCAGTGCTAAAAACAAAAGTCCCAGGCAAACCTGGATGACTGGTCGCCCTGTGTCCAGCCCAGTTTGTTAACACCCATCACCTGATGCCTCAGGTACCACTGGGAAGCTTTTCACCTGTGTTCATTGAGCAGCCTCAGCTCAGGCTTCTAGAAGCCCAACACAGGACTCGTCTGTATAAGATGACTGGTTTCCTGAGTTACGTTCTTCTCATTCACACCCTCTCATAGTCTGCAGGGAGCAAGAGGGTTAATAAATAAATATTTATGATCTCATTTAAATTTTTCTCCCATATTTTTTCTTAAACTTTGGCACCTGCTACCACTTGTCTGCTAGCAGAAAACAAAAGGAATCAAAAAGAGCAAACAAATGTTAATGAGAAAACTCAGAAACAGCTGAGATGCTTAGTTTTCATCAGCTTTCTTTTTCCATAAACATGTGGACACATAGTTTTGATTTTCTCCTGCATATTTATAACATGCTTATTTTTTTTTTCTGATAGTAAAGCTATTTTCACTTCTTATAGTTGACTGGAAAAGTAAAGGCTAAAAATAGTGCTAACGAATACTATGGTTTCTTGAACACCTACTATGTGCTAGGCACTAGACTGAGCATTTTTTATTTAAATTATTTTATTGTTGTTCAATTATAGTTGTCTGTATTTTCTCCCCAAGGCTGAACATTTTAGTCAGATTAATTTGTTTACTCTGTACATTAGCTTTATGAATTAGGTATTATATCTGCTTTACATCTGAGCAAACAGAGGCACGGAAACATTGAGTGATTTAATCAAACAGTTGGTGAAAGCAGGGAGCTATGTTTTTCTGCCCAAGTGTTCTCAATGGTCCACCCACAGAGCCCAGGCCGCAGAACACTCCCTAGGTGACAGCTTTAGCGTCATCATCTTCAGGTCCTTGGCTATGGGCTCAACCGTGAGAGCCCAGGCCTGGCGTAAGTGTCTGTGTCTAACTAACCCTTCAACACCTTCAGCCTTTGTAAACTGAGAGCATTTCCCACCATGTGCCTGGAAACTCTCAGAAGAGACAACACGTGAAAAAGACAAAGGGTCTCTATCCCCTCCCCTGCACATACATATTTTGGAAAAATGAAAGTCCTACAGAAACCTAAAATACACAATGAGATTATAAAATATGTCTCTTCTGGGACATTACCGTACCCCTGCTGAAGGGCACAGTAGAAAGGGCAAGGGCGTATAGTCATCTGCATCAGAGAGCCCTCGTGTTAAATCTTCAATGATGACTATCTACTGATCTCAGCCTGGGGAAGTTACTTACCCTTGCCAAGTCTCAGTTTCCTCATTTGTAAAACGAAGGGCACAGTGTGTAGCACCAGTCTCTCCCAATGTTGAGTCATTCATTTTCTTCTCCTGGTTTTGCACCCTAATTTGTTACTACATTAACCATAATCCTGATAGTTGCAGAGCACCTTTACTCCTGAGCAGAGATTCTACCCCGAGTCCTCACCTGTGCTCTTCATCTTGGCAAGAAAGTGGAAGGGGAAGTAACGTTTAGTGAGGATCTGACTATATGTTAGATGCTGAAGAACGTTATTATTTCATAAAGGTCTTATATCATGATATGTATTATTTTTAGAAGAAAGCTTTTATTGCAACATTATAAGATGCACTCTTTTTCACTGTTGTTCAAATACAGTTGTCTCCATTTTCCCTCCACCACTCTCTCCTGCCCCGCCCACCCCCACCGTCAATCTTACCCCCCTTTTTGGCTTTGCTCATGAATCATTAAGTTTTATTTAACAGAAGTTCAACTCCAGTAGTTTAATCAAGTGCCAATTGTAATTTTCTCCTGCAACAAGAAGTGTTGGCATTGTGAGGTGGCTGCTCAGTGTCCATCTTGGCCTCCATGTTCCAGAGAGGGAGAAAGAATATCAGGGACAAAGGGTGAATGCCAGCTAGGTCTGTCTGCATTGGAAAAGTTTTCTCCAAAGCCAAAGGAGTGATTTTCATTTATATCCTGTCATTAAGAATTGTGTCACAAACAGCAAAGGGGTCTGGGGGATTTGGTTGTTTAAGCTGGGCATATGGACACCCTGAACTTAACTAAGGGTTTGTTAGTAACAAAAAAGATGAAAGTGGATATTGAGGAAGCTACCAGCAATAGCTAGAGCATCATGCTCCAAATTCAGTGAGCAGGGGAGAGATTAAGAAGCTAAACCTACGCAACACAGTCACGGTTTACCTCAGTCTATCTCTTTGCACTCTGTTAAATCTTTCTTAAGAGGTATCGCCGCTACCAAGGATTCTCCTTCCTGAAGCAGTTGAAAGAGCGAAGCTTCGTATGTCATTCTTGCCTTTCTTGTGAGTACCTCGTAAGTTCCAGCCACCATTCTAGGCAGCTGTTTCCCCTGCTGAGGAGTCTGTGCTTGGAAAAGCTAAGCAGTCCTTCCATGGCCCCGTAACTGGGAAGTGGAGGAGCTGGGTGGGGTTCAATGGCAGGTGAGTCAAGTCCCTTCGAACTCCATCACACAGTGTAAGTGACCAAGAGTATGCAATGTTTAGTAGAAGGCCTCTCATGGGTGAAACTACCTTCAAGATCCACAGTAGAGGAAGTTCATAGAGTAGCTAGGTGTGGATTATTTCTGATGTTGCCTACAGCAGAGCAGGAAGTGTGCGACAAAGCAAAACTTTCCTCCTTTTTCTGGTGTGTATTATTATAGAAACCCACTAATAAAAATCCTAACCAAAAGGAAAGTCCTAATGTATTTCCTATGTACTATCTCCTCTTGCTCCTTCTAACAACCACGAATGGTGGAAGAGGCAGACTTAACTCCAGTGTTTGCAGGAGGAGAGCAGTCAGTCATTCGGAGTGTTCAGTGCAAAGGTGGCAGTTGTGATCACAGCCTTGAACTTCTGCTTTCTAATGTTAACTCCTGCGCTCCGTCCTTAAACTCAGTCTAATGTCCGTTCAGATGAAATATAAAGTGAGGCTTCACAAGAATCAAATATTTTTAAGCAGCATTTAACTTAATATCTAATTTTCTTGCCAATCTTGTATCAGAAATTATGCAAAGCACTCAGTTTTTTCCATTTTACAAAAATTAATAATCAACTTATTTATGAAAAACAATTATACACTAATAGATCATTTGACATTTTCTTAGACTTTCTGTTGAAATTAATGTCATTATATTAAAATAGTTAATAGCTACTTGGATTTCACATCAAATAATTTTCTAATATGCAGCATATTGAATAAAAAGTCTAAAGGCTAAACCACCATCCCTGTCACCAGCATTATTGACAAAGAGTTGTTGAGCACCTACTATGAGTAAGACCTTGTAGCACATCCTGGAAGCAAAAATGTATAGTTTTACTAGACTGTAGATTTTCTGAAGGCCATGCTGGCTACAATAGCATGTGTTCAAATGTTTGTTGAGTTGACAAATAAATGAAGGAAGGAAGAAAGGAAGGTTACACTAATTTGTCTGGGGAAGCACAAAAGCCTTCCTCCCTTTACTAGTGTGTGTTGTTACAGTGGTCAGGCAGAAAAGGTACCTAAGGAGAAGCACAGGGACTTTACTCCATTTCTCTGCGCTTAGCACGGTGTAAGGCACTCTGACTGTACTCAATAACTTGTTGCTGGATGCATGGATGAATACATATTTCTATACCATTTCTATACTTCCTATTAGTCTTCTTCCTGCCCAGGGCTCCTACTTTTAGAAGAGCTCTTCTGTACCGGGTCATGTGTGATTGGTTAAAAGATTTTGAGATTATCCCTTCTGAAAGTGACTTCCTTCCAAAACTCTAATCTTGCTTTCGCATGCTGCTCTTAATCCCGCCAACCCACCTGAGCAAGGGAATTGGAAAGCAGATAGCATTGTAGGGAAGCACTAGGGTGTTGCAAGGATGGGAGTCCTGTTCTTTTGCAGACTTGCTGATTCCTCACTTTTCCTCAACACTCTGCTCCCTCCCCCTCCAAAAAAAAAGCTCCTTTGTCTGTGTCTAATTAGTTACGGATAAGAAAAGTAGATATGCCCCCTTTGTGGTTTTTAATGAATAAATCCCTCAAGAAATCTCTTACTGTGGCATAAAAACAAAAGGTTGAAAGCTGATTACCACCCTCATTATTAGAATCCAGGCATGGAAAAATGGCTTCTTCTGGGATTCCTTTGCCTTCTTTGTCCAGAACTGAATTTCAGAGCAGGTGACGGTTGGCATAGTAATATATTTCAATGCTAAAGGAGATAATGCACAGGTAATTAGATCAGAAACCATAGGTGAAAAAGAGGAATTTAGTAGAAACTCTGATTTCTCTTAAGCCTTCAGAGAAAAGAGCTATTAAAATTGTGTGGGGCATTTCAAGTACAATCAAGGATGCCTTGATTTTTGAGCTTGAATCCTGACAGAACTAAATCACTATGAATAAATAAAAACACATGAGCTATTGTAAGATGAATCACTAAAGCGAGAGTAAAGGGGATCTTACGAACTACAGATCTCATCCTCCTAAGGGACCTACCCAAAGCCTTAGCCACAGTTAAGATACATGTAAACACACGTACCTATGTGTGTATGTGTACCCATTATTCCTTATAAAAGTCATATGAGAGATACTACCATTTCTATCATCTTTCATCACTTCCAAGATGCATATCTTTTCATAATTCAACACCTTTGAATTAAGAATGGATTTTTAAATGGCTTAAAATCCCTGTGGACTGCTATTAAAGTTCCTCTCTAGAAGTTTGCTCTACCAGTCACATGGAGGCACTATCAATCGGAGCCTACTTTAAATTTTCTACTCAAGAGTGTTTTGCTTTTTGGCTTTTGCTTTTTGTTGGAGATGGGGTTTATACTGGCAGTGTAAGTCCAGAAGGCAAGCTGGCCTGATCACCTGTGGTTCGAATTCTTAAGACTGAGCCACGCACACCTCCTGGAGGTCTCTCATGATTTCCCTAACACCGAAGGCGCAGCCCTTTGAATACAAGATATTGGTGGCAGTCTTCTATCAGACTACTTAGCTTGGACACTTTTCTTCCTCAGTGGAACATAAAATGAGTGTGTGCCAGAGATTCAGGAAGAGCCGCATTATTATCCTTCCCTTATGTCCGTGAGGAAACTGAGGCTTAGAGAGGGAAGTTAAGTAACTTTCCCAGAATCACATTAAGGAGGAAGTTGGGATTTAAACCCATTTCTTTCTGATTCAGTGAGCTTTCTGGTACTCTACAAACAACAACAACAATGACAACGACAACAACGACAAACAAACAAAAAACACTCCATCTGTGTGACGGTAGTAAAACCATTGGCCCTCTCTGGACATGTCCTCATGTAAGAAATGAGAATGGACTGAGTAAAAGAATTTAAAAAGGAAGTAGCACATTTTGCTTTCATCTGTCTAATGCAGGTACCTATGTATTTTCAGTCATCTAGCAATCAAATTAATTCTAGCAGATATGCTTTATTTAATCTGCTTTACATATGATAAAATTAAGACAGGTGGAAAAACATGTCCAGGATCACACAAACTTTTGGTGGTAGAACTGATGGTTGAACCCTGATTAGCATTGCTGAGTCACCTTGCTTCTCAGAACTTTATGTCCGAGTGTCTCCCCTATGAGACATAACTCCATCCTACAACGTTTGATTGCTACAGTAATATTAATGAGGGGTGCCCACAAGGCACACCATTACTGTCCATTGTTCTTTGTGCATATGGCTTATTGAGTATCAATAGCTATGTTTGTACTGCAGCTGGATTTGGCCCCACAAGCAGAGCCTGGAGAGAGAAACAAAAGAACCCACAGGAAACTAGATGGTAGAGTAGCTCCCAGAAGCCTGCCATGTTCATCAAAGGCTTTGCTGTCTCTGTTGTACCATAAATCCACACTTCTACTGCATAGAACAAGGATCTCAGATCCTAAAGCTTGGGAACTGTTTGAGTTCTTTGTCTCTGCCTTTCACGGATGATGTCAACACTGGGAGCTGCTCTCCAGATTTTTCCTGTGTCAGGAAATGTCTATCTAAGAGTTAGAAGATTCTACCTGTGCTGACATTTCATAGCCTGGTAAAGAAATAGCTTGATTCATTTGCCCATTCAAACCTACAAATGTGCTCTCCTTTTGACCAGGCTGAAGTTCCAGACACAATGCCACTGGAAATGCAGAGCTCAAAAGAGGTACCCAAAACTAGGGGCAGGGAGAGGGAGATTCAAAAAAGCACCTAGCTGAACCCCGTCTGTGAAGGTGGCTTCTTCTCTTAGAGATATATCCACATTAACCAAACCCATGGAGATTGATGTATAAGATCAGAATACAAACACACTATTTCACAGCAACCTATGTAAGAAGCAGGGATTTAAATCAGCATATATCAGTTCACAAACTCACCTGTTTTTGTGAGCAAACTTACAAAGTAGTTAATAGAAGGATGGTTGATGAAAGAGAGCAGAATAAGGGCCATTCAAATTGTAATCCTGTGCCATATTCTTACTTGAAGCTCTCTATCCCACTATAGTTAATGGATAAAAGTGGTTAAAGCATGGACATTACAGTTAGATGAACCACAATTGGAATCGTAACTTAGTACTACAACTTGTAGCCCCACCATTTTCAGCAAATAGTGTGTCCTCCCTCAGCCTCAGTTTTCCAACCTGTAAATTAATAATAGCCTTATGGACCTCATAGAGTTGTTGTGAGAATTAGAACCAGTGCTATAAGTGAAGAGCTTAGCACAATTTTTGGCACACTCTTACCCTTTGATTCTGTTTTGTTAAAAATTTTATTTATTTATTTGTTGAGAGAGGAGAAGGGAAGGAGGAAGAGAGGAACATCAATGAGTGGTTGCCTCTCACATGCCCCCTACTGGGGATCTTCCCTGCAACCCAAGCGTGTGCCCTGACTGGGAATTGACCCTCGATCCTTTGGTTCACAGGCCCATGCTCAATCTACTGAGCTACACCAGCCAGATGTTCCTTGATTCTTAAATGTCAATAATTGTATGTTATTGTCAAAGTTAATAGCAACTTTTCAGGTACACATACACCCAAAAATAAATTGCAGAATCCTATATGCACATTGATTATGATATTTTTTTTTCAAAACAAAGAGAAATATAATTTTTGCATCAAGGAAGTAATGTTAATACAAATTCACTTTATGGGATTCTTATTATTCTTATAGTCATTGTTATTACTACCGTTGCCAGTGGGAGGTAATAGACAATGTTCCTTGGCTGAGACAGCATCTTCCTGCACTGCACCGGGAGGAGCACGGCCCACCCCCCTCTCACAACACAGCTTCTGTCTGACCAAGCTATGTTTGTGTGTTATAGACTGCTATTTCTTCTTCTAAGAACCTACTCAAAGTTGCTTAACATATGGGCACATCTTCTTAGTAAATGTTCTATTTCCTGAGATGTTCTAATTTTGAGATTGTTAGTAAAGCAAGCTGTTTCCAGGAAACTTTTGTTTTTCTATCGCCAGTCTTCATATAGAAGGATCCCTCCTCATGGTCTCCACTGTGAAATTTCCATGGGCCACAGCCCATTGTCCATAGCCCATTTGGTGACCTGGATCGGAGGGGTGCTGGCTGCCGATGTACGCAGAACTGCAGGTCCAGTGAGGAAGGCTGTAAACTAAGCAGGAACACGCATTTCATTTTATGTTCTCAAGGGACTTTCAAATAATAAGCTCTTTAGGGTATTTAGTCTAAAAAAGCGTATTTTAAAATTCATAAAGTCAACATAATCCATTTCAGAAATTTCACTAGAGAAAAAAGAAATGTCTTCAATTGCACAACCCCTAAGACAGACACAGTTGTTATTTTGATATAATTATATTCTTTTTATAGGTATAATGTAGTGAAAATTATAATGTATACATTTTAAAGTTATTTTTACTGTTACTTAATACATTAAAAGCATTTTTCTGCATGTTGGTGCAGAAACCCCCTAGTACAATGTGCAAAGCCCCTGGTGCTCAGCTTTCCCTGTCAGTCTCACTTCTCTCTACCGCAGTGTCATCTTCTGCTCTCCATCCACCCTGAGCATCACACTGTTCTTGAGTGCTACCCTCTTCGCAATCTGTCTCTTACTCTGCCTTCATCTTGTAAACCAGCCAGCTTGCCAGCGGGAAACAGAATCCACCCCTAATTGTTCAAATGAAAAGACTTCAGTGTAGGCACCAGTTACTGAACGTTAGGCAGGTTTAAGGGAACAAGAAAATGATGGTGAGGAAAAGAATAGGGAGACGCTCAGAAACTAGCAAGATGGGAAATTCTTATTCTCCTAGAGCCAGTGGAAAAATCAGAACCAGGGACGCTGGTGGAGGGGTGCACCTGGCAGGAACTATTGTCAGAAAAAAAAACTGATAGAAATGCGCTATCACAGTGAGGAGAGAGCAGGTAGAAACACCCCATTTCTCTCTCCATCAGCCCTCTTGTTTCCTGTTGGCATGTATCAGTGGCCAAGACCCAACAGGGAGCCAGAGGGCAAGGAAGCATCAGTGTTCCATTCGCAGATGACATCCACTGGGGCACAAAGCAGCAGGACAGGCCAGGACTGAGAAGAGACAGGAAAGGGGAAACCAAAAAAGAGAACAGCTATCTCTCCTGCCTAAATCTGATGTATCCCCCAGGTTTCAGCTTGCATGTTGTTTTATCAAGAAAATGAGAATGGGTGACTTTTCCCTCTTTATACTCTAATTGCTTCCAGTGTTCACCTCAAGATAACACATTTCACACTTGATTTAAATTACTGAAAAGCTGGCATCATATCTTGTTTACTATTATTTAACCAGGAAGAGAGTCTTGCAGATAAAAAGCATTCAAAAATATTTGCATAATCACCATTTCCAAAGTCTTCATAATATTTGTTCTAGGAGCTGAACTATAATTTACTTAGCCTTTCCACTATTACATTTTCTTTAAAATTTTTAACTGCATCTTGTTCATTATTTTAGTGTTAGTATTAGTTTTCCAGTTGAGCTGCAAACCCTTTGAGGGCAGAGGCTAGTCAATACACATCTCTCTGGTTTTCTCTGCCACTAGCGTGCATGCGCACGCGCGCGCACATACACACACACACACATGCAGACACATGGTCAGTAAGCTTCAGTAGACATGGGATCAGAAACTGCCTAAAGTGGTCAGGTGTCTCCAGTTTTCCCCAAAAATCTCCATGTTCTCCATAATGCTCTATACCAACTCCTCTCGGTTCACATGCAACAGAGCTCCTTCCTCTTACTTAAAAGAAAATAACATTTATTAGACCATACATCCCAAAGCCTCATGCCAACAAGACAACAAAAGTCACCATAGCCCCACTAGCACTGCTGTCTTCTTCCTGAATCCGTCCCCATCACAGACCTACTCCCTGTGCCAACACATTTTCCTTGACTAGACCACAATAATTCTTACTTAATGTGCTGGTCGAGGGGATTTGGTGACAGAGGGATGGAAGAAACAAGTGTGTAGGTCTGGCTTCCTGCTGCTGCTTCTCCACCGACTCCCTGAGAGTCCAGGACAAGCACTGGCCCTCTCTGGGTAGTCCCCCTTCTCTTATATCCACATGATTCCTCTGGTCCCAGGCAGCTCTTTCCAGAGGTGAAGGGCTGGGTGGAAAGCCTACTTGTGCATATGTAAACTGGGAGTTCTTTGTCTTATTTTCTCTCTTGACCTTCAGTTTCCTCCCCATTAAATTGGTATCATTACATCTAGTTCACAGACTTTTGTTGGGATTAGGTAAAACCTCAGATGGTAAACTGGCGGCTCAATAACAGTAGTGGTGAGGTCGTCTTAGACATGGTGGAACTGGAGCGATGGTTCCGTGAGGACATTGTGAGGATGGACATGGGAAATAACAAGATAAGAAAGGGGGCTGAGGAAGGGAGGGAGAGATGAAAGGAGGAAAGAGAGGAAGGAGGGAATAAAGGAGACAAATGGACAGAGAGGGAGGAGTTCAGGAAGAGAATTTATAGATCTGTAAAAAATATATGTGTATGTGTGTGCATATATATGTGTGTGTGTGTATAAAATTTAAGATGATGCTTCCCAATTAGAGGGGCCAACTCCAATTTAGCTTCCTAAACTGTGAGGTGGTGTGACATTAGCAGTTAGTAAAAAGATAAATTATAAATAGGCATGTAAATGGCTCAGCATGGAGGCTGGAAGTTGAAGACAGCTTTTGGCAGAGGTAATAATGAAGTGAATCCCATTAGTGATGGAAAGGCAATTAAGAAAAACCTCAATGAAGCTCCAGATCTGAGCATTCAGCTGAAAGATTGGGATTTTAGAGGAAAAAGGTTAAGCACCTGGAGGCTGTTTATAATGACTTTAATTAGATAGCAAATGAATTGTTTTGCTCTTTTTCTTCTCTTTAAGTTTGCTTTTTAGGTAACAAAGCATCTGTAACAACAGTGAGGTGCACTTGTAATTGCGGGTATCACGTGTAGGAGGTGTTAGGGAATATCAGCGACTTCATGGTTCCATTCCAGTGTGCTTCTACAAGGGCTTCGGGGTCCAGCCATTTCAGTCACCAAACCCCAGGGGACAGACTGTGCAAGTGTTAGTGCAGCGAACCTTTGTGAAACTTGACCATAGTGCGAGGCACTTACTCCCTAGCAGGACTCAGGCTGAATATTGTCTTCAACCTCTAGTGTGTGTGTATATAATATATATTAATATATATATCAATATATCACATCACATATTTTGGCAACCCAAATTATTGTTAAATGCTGTGATGTGAGTGACAAGGGAGACCGCATCGGATGTTAATATTTAGGAACAGGGTAGATGGGAGGAAAGATAGGCATAAATTACCTTTAATCTTAAAATTCTGTACCATCTTGGTTGATGTCAACAGAAGAAACATCTATTATTATTATTATTGCTATTAAATCATATGAGTTGAAATTCATAAAGTAATATGTATTATCTCATTGTCTTCAAAAAAAGATTTTAATGAAGTATTGTCTCCATTGTATGGGCACGAAACACTCTTCACCAGGTTCAGTGATTTTTTTCAGTATCTCAACAGATAATAAATGGCAGAGACACCACGCAAACTAAACCCTTATAAGCCTATTGTTCATATTGCATCCGTTGTGCCATGGCTGACTCATAAATAACAGCTGGATACACACTGAGTAGCGATCCTGTCCAGCAAATGAGAAGAAAACGCGCGCTGGCTTTTCTGGCGCTGTTTAGTGTATACCTGAAACTAGAACCCAGCTACAGAATTCGCTGAGCAGAGCTGAAATTTTCTCGTGGCTCTATATAGAGAAAGAGTGGGTCCTATTGTTATACTTTTAATTTTGCTGTGGGTCATAAAAAGATTTTCTTATCCCAATGATTGAAAAGTGTAAGTTATTTTTAGTTTTGAGAGTGACCTGGAGGTAGGACAACCCTCACCCAGCTGGTGGACAAATCTCCATGGCAACCAATTATTAGGCAGGGATTGATTCCAGAGGCAGAAGGTCTACAGAGCACTGATTTTCAGCACTGGCTGCACATTACAGAATCATTGGAGGGCATTAAAAAAAAAAAAAAAATACGGAAGCCTGGGGTCCTCCCCTAGAGGTTCTGATTTAATTGGTTTGGAATCTAGTCATGGCATCAAGGTGTTTTAGGCTACTTGGGTGATTCTATTGTGCCACTTGGTTGAGAACTGCTGCTACAGAACGTGATTTTTAAAGATTATATAGCATTTATGTATTTTTGCACCATGGGAAAATTTCAAGTCATGTCAGCTGTTTCAGCTCTCAGCTCTTCTTTTTTGCTTCCTTCCTTCTTTTCTCCCCACCCTCCCTTCTTCCCTTTCCTCTGCAAATACTCACTGAGCGCTCATTTTGATACTTTGCGCTGGGCTACCCCTTCGATCATCATTGTAGTTTAAACCTCCTCGTTTCTGGTCTACAGTGTTTACCAGCATTCTAACTAGCCTCCTGCCCCCACTCATGCTCCCTATAGCCCTGTCCCACCCAGTGGCCTGCATATTTCTTCTAAAGCACTTCACTTCTTCAAACTTCTCAGTAAATCCCTTTGGATGATCACGTACAGGATAAGCGTGAGATTATCTAGCACAGCATACAAAGCTCCTGTAATGAGGTACTTGTTTGCCTGTTCAACATCATCTTTATTTGTACTCCCAGAATGAGGAAGGGGCCCAGCAGGAACAAAGAACAAGATCTCTTCACATCTAGGACAGTGCATGCATATTTTGTCCAGCATTTCAGGAAACACTGGATTAGGTTTTGAAACTGGTAGTTCTAAGAAAGAAGCTAATGATTAAAAATTCTTGGGATTGCCCTGAAACTCAGTCACTAATGGCAAATAAGTAACAGTCATTAATCTTTCTCTTGGCAGAGCCGTTTTTCTGAAGGAGTGAGAAGATGGTTGGAACACTTGATCTTTCCTTTCACTAAAAGGTACGGGCAGCATTGCCAGTGACAGTTCTTTGGATCTGTGTTTTTGGTCACATTTTCTTCCTTTTAATTTCTCTCTGTAACTTTTTTTTTTTTTTTTTTTTGAGAAAATACTATAATAGGTTTCTCTCAAAGCAGTGAAAACATTTTGGATTGTGTTGCATTCTTATATTTTAAAAGAGAACATGTTAAGAGAAGAAATTGGAATCTTTCTGTGGACAACAGCACTGATTGCTGAAAAGTATGCTCTTTGAGCTTAATGTTGTCCAGGCTTGCAAGAGAAGCCTGCAGTGCTCTCAGTCTTCGGGAAGGGGCCTTGCCTAAGTTGGTGGGTGCACGCCAAAGGACACTGGTCTGCATGCTGAGCAATTTAGCAACTTGTGTTTGGTCTGGACAAGCTTTGACATCCAAAGAGTCTGATCTGAGGTACAGGCCTTAAAAAAAAAAAAAAAGAAAGAAAGAAAAAAAAAGTAGCATTGCTGTAAGTAGCAGCAGCAGATCTTTGCTGCTCCTTTCAAAGTGAAGTTGATGATTGGGAATGTAGGCCAAGCCTAAATGAAGGACTCTATGCTAAAGAAAGGGATTAGAGCAAAAGCAGGAGACCAAGAAAAAAGCTCATTCATATGTACTGTGTGAATAACAAGGCAGGAACTGGAAGAGTGGTTAGAAGTGTTTCCTAAACTCAGCCCATATTTCTGTATGGATCATAGGATAGAGACCTAGTTCTAAATCCCATTTTCTTGGATGTCTGAGACTGCACTTGGTGATTTGCAGTGTTGGGGAAGTTCATTTTCTCGGTGTTCTGATGACCTCTTCTGTAAAACTGAGTGCATGCTGTAATCACCTTCCTCACAGACCTGGCTTTGGAGAACACGAGGCCAGGCGCTATCACAGCTCCTCTCAGTGACGAGTGTGACCATACTGAATGGCAGGCAAAAGTGCCTTCACTTGGTGATGTGCGTTTGAATTCTAAAACATTGCTTGGAAGTAATGCTACCATATAACATACGGTATATAGAAACAGTAAACAATACAAATTGATCATGTGTAATACAAGCTTTCTTTTCACACATCCCCCCCCCTTTCTGAAATACCAAACCCAGCATCAATCCTTGGTGTTATAAGTATAATTTTTGATTTTATGTTCAAACAGTTGCTTCTTACTTAGGCTGTATGAGTGTCAAATTTGGACTTTGCCTTTGATTTTCCTTAGATAGGTTTTGGAGCTCTTGACTCGTATCAGCAACTTCCACCCAGAAAAGAAATGCGGTCAAGTAAGGCTAGATGAGCCACAAATAAACTGCTATATAAGGTATACAAACCAATAGGGCAAGAGTGTTTGAAAGTGCGGTACTCATCATAAGTTACTACATGGCCAGCCTGAATAAGGGTAGAGATAATAGTCCTATTAGCCTCTGTGTGCTCTGACCCTTAAAAAATAGATACTTTTGTGTTTCCACACCTCTCTTGCAGGTGACGCGTACGTTCCTCAAATTCCCCTGTGTTGCCTTGCTTCTCAGGAACGTAGGAAAGCCTGTAGGTGTCTGGGTCATCCATTGGGATGGAGCTGGGTTGGCAGGCTCTCGCACCCTAAGGGGTGTTGGTGAAATGAGAAAGAATATATGGGCACGTTGCAGAGTGAGTATAATATTCAAGTGAGTTTTGGGATTAAGAATGGGGAGAAAAGGTTTCCTAGGATGGGCATGTAATAATCTCCAGGTGGTTATAAGTAGTCAGAACCAAAGCCATGTTGTGACCCATTGCACTGATTGACTTTATGACACAATCTGATGCATTATTTATAGAACATTAAAGGTGGGCATAAAAACCTTTAGGTTCCTAAAGAAGGAGCATTAGATGAGCAACACTGGAGTAAGCACTTCTCCAGTGTTTGCCTGCAACCCTCTAACATGCTTTAGGCTTGAGGCCAAGGGGGTGGGCAAGAAAGCCAAGCTCAGAGACAGCACCCTGCTTCGGAGACCTTAGGTCTCCTACTTTAGTGTAGGGGTGTCAAACTCATTTTCATCGGGGCCACATCAGCCTCGCAGTTGCCTTCAAAAGGCCAAATGTAATTTCAACTCCTTAACAGTTAAGGAGTAGTTACATTTCCATGGTCCTTAAATTATATTGGTCCAGTGAAAATGAGTTTGACACCCCTGCTTCACCAGATTCACATGGAGAGTGTACTGAAATACGAGGATGGATCTCCACCTCCACAAGTCCTAACTGAGTGGTTCTGCGGTAGGACCTGAGGATTTGCATTTCTGACGGGCCCCCAGCCAATACGGATGCTGGACCCCTGATCTGATATACATTTTTCTAACACATTCTCCTGACTTCTTTCTGTCCCAAAGGGGCAGATAAACGGCAGGTAAGTTAAGAATCGTTTCTGCTAATCATTTTAATGAAGTAAACTCCTAGCAGACTCGTAACTCCAGTTTTTCACTTATACACAAACATCTGAATTCTAGCTAAAACCTCCCGGATATTATGACAACCCAGGCTTGTTAGAGGTAAAGCGAAACATCCCAGTTCGCAGTAGGTGGCAGAGGCAGGATTTAAACCCACATCTCTGACACCAGATCCAGGACAGTTTCTAACACACTACTTATGATTGGGAGCTCTGGGCTGCATGACCCCTTACAACCAAGATTATAATGAAAATAGAAATTTACACTGAAACCCCATTCTAGTATAAACAGCAGGGAATGAAATTAACTAGGGGAAGCTCATGGTCCTCATTGCCAGTGAGAACATTGACAAATCTGTTTCCAAGGCACTCAGTCAAAGCCTGGACAGACTCATCTCTTCTTCTTGTCTTCATTTTGCCTGGGCCATCTGGCTGCATTCTGCTCTTCCAGGGACCTCTGGGTATTTTTGCTTTTCTTTTCTTTATAATATAAATAAATAAATTAAAGCAGATTCCACCGACAAGGAAAGATGAATTTGCAAAAGCATCGACATCAGTCATATCGAGGTGTACAGCTTCAGTGCTATCAGTTTACTTGTGATCACAGGTAATACTAACTTTCCTTTACTCACGTACAACTGCTAAATTGAGCAACCGACAAGAACCAAGAGGAATCAGTAGAAGCAAGTATCTTTCTTGTTGGCTCTCCTTAAACGTCACCTTGGTCCATGCTTCCCCACAGGCCCTTATATGCTTCAAGTCATGATTATGTTTAATTAAGATATTTTTCCAAGATAATTGAATCCGAAGGGAATTCTGGTGACAGCTGTTGTAATAATAACATTTATTTCATCTCTACCACTTTGTACTTGGAAGAGCAGTGAGCTGTGTAGTAAAACATATCTTAGGACCCTAGATGATAATATTTCATGGGACTATGACTTTGGTACTGAGTCAGGGTCTTTTGCTAACTAGTTTCTGGTAACATATCTCTACTTGGATCCTCGGTCTCTTCGTCTTTAAGTTATACTAATTACATTGACCCTGACCAGGATTGAAATGAAACATTTTCACCCTTATAAAATAATGTATAAACTCTAAATGCTATAAAGGTGGAAGGCATTATCATCAGTCCTCAATAATAAATGAATAAGCACTGTTCCTATCATTCACTCTTCCCTGCCTCCCATCTGGACATCTCTGGGTTACTGTCCTGTCTTTCAAAGGAATCAGAACTGCAGTCTGGTGTCTGGCCCAGGGGCAGTGAACGTTTCCCAGCATAGGGGCCCGCTTAGCACACATGAATGGACTTCGGCCTGGAGTGCTGCTCTGACCTCCCACAGAGGTCCTGCCAGAGGCTGAGGACTCATCTTGACTCTTCTGCAGAATTTTCGTGGAGAAAAACATTAAGTAGTTTCTGCTGACTGAATTGAAGGAAAATGTGGGATATTTTAGAAACTCTATACATAAGAGTATTGACTTGGTGCTGCATTACTTTAACAGGCCATATGTTATCAAGGCGAGTGTAAACCAGGCCAATAATTCAGCTTCTCCATTAGTGTCAGACAACCCACCCAGGAAACGGAGAGAAGCTTCGTGTTCATTATTGATTTGAGTTATTGCACAACCCTGCAAATTATGTATTGTTATTTTTACAACACACACACACTAGATTTTAGTGAAACTAAATAGGTTGCTGATAGTCACAGGCAGTGAATAGGGAAGCTTTCCTCGAATCTTTGCGGGTCCACTGGGCAGAAAGGTTTTGTAGTAGATGGGTTCTGAGTGCATACTGTGGGAAAAAATTGTGTGGGTTTCAGTCCCTGCTTTGTAACTTAAAAGCAGTGCGCTTGGGTGTTATTTGATTTACCTCTGCTTCAGCTTTCTTTGTTGTTAAATAAGGTGAACTATTTCACAGGGTAATAGAAAGACTAAATGAGTTGAAACCTGTAAAATGCCCTGTACAAACAAAGCCCCAATTCTAACTAGCTATTGTTTAACATATGTAGTCAAGTTATCCTCTAAATCCGAGTCCCTGCAAGGTTAGCCATTTATCCCAGAAAGCTTCACAGAGCACCTTCTGTTTGCCAGGTGCTGCTCCAAGGACTAGAGCTCCTTCTTCGATGGTGATGCGGCAATGCCTTGGTGATGTGATTTCACCTTCGGTTTGCTCATCCTCAGAGTTTTTGTGAGTGTCCATTATTACCATAAGTTAAATTCTCCAACAGAGGCATGATCGTGGAGCAGTTAGGAGAGGAGGGAGAGATTAAATAGACTTGGAGGAAATACTTTTTTAAGGAACTTGAAGCATTCATTTAGTGCAACCTAAAGACTCAGAGTAGATGTTGGAGACTAACCACGTAAGCGTAGCCACAAAGACTTACAACTGCATGGCATGTTTAGAGAATTCCCATTCTGTAGCAGGTTAGAGTAAACTCAAATAGAGGGTCTGGAAAGATCCAAAACAGTTTCATCTCCGTCAATAAAAATTAGCCAGGAAAAATACCAACAATGAACCAGATACATTCACGGCTAGCCTCTGCAGCTTTCTGATGGCTTCTCTTGCAAAGCATCCTGCCCTACCATCTTCACCATCTGTAAGCCAGTGAATGTGTACATGGACCTAAATACTCTCAACGAGGGGTCAGAGGACTGCAGTTTTTTGCCAAGCTCTGACATTTTCATGAGCAAATTGAATAACCTTTATAGGTCTCAGAGTTCTCATTTTTTAAGAAAAGGCAGGTTAAGTAGCTATATTGTAATCAACCCAGGGTATTGCAAAAATCTTAAAGGAATATTTGTTCATTTACACTTCAATTTATTCATTTATTCAGGGAGTTTTTAATATGGACTACCAGTGCTGGGTATAGGGAACACAGAGGTCAGCAAAATCGGCCACGGATCTGTCCTCACATGGCTCATAGTTTCAAGACAGGTCCAAGCTACGTGGCAATATTTAAAATAACTAGGTGAATTCTATGCATTTATTTATGACATTCTCATTGACAACTCATTTGCTTTACTGCTTTTTGGCTAAAATCTTATTTACTCAGTACATTTCACTCAGTTATCTGTAGTTTAAAAACTTGGTTCCTGCATGTGCGCACACGTGAGGGTGAGAAGACAGCGAAAGCGTCCATGACGTGCGACCGTATTTGGAGGCCCTGGGTTATCCCTGTAGCTGCTAAGCCCAGGGTCAGAATACCATGGGTTTTGAAACTTGGCCCCTTGCTTACTGGTTATTTGAGTAATTCATTATTCTTAGCAAATAAACTAATTTTATATGCCATTTGGTGGGATATAACACATACACAAAACTTTTTTTCTTGGTTCTTCTGACAACTCTGGGAATAGACATTATTATTCCTTATTATTAATTATTCTTTTGAACTGGTAAGGAAACTGAGATTCAGAGAGGTGAATGCAAAAAACTCAGTTTATAACTGGTGGAAGTAGGTAACTGGTAGGATGCAAACACAGGATTTTCAAATCAAGTCCGGCTTTCTACTTACTATCGCAGCACCTTTCTAATCTCGGGAATCGCATCTCCCTGCTCTGCTTTGCACAGTGTCAAACACTAGGTGGTGCCAGTCCTCCCAGTACTGATGAGGAAGCAGCTCCTCCCAGGTGAGGAAGAATCCGACCATCTAGCTGGGTGCCCTCCGTTCCCTATCACAGGTGCACTTCTACAATTGCCAGTTAATCTTTTTCTTCTCTGAATTTCAAAACTGCCGAAGCCTCTCCTCATTGTCAGCGGCTATCTTGGAAACCTCGTTTTCAACATGTTCTTCAATAACAGCAGCAATTATTCTTAATCATTATTTATACTAATTTGATGCTTCAATGAGAGTATGTATTATGCTTGTCCTTCCTAATTCTTTTTCTTCTTCTTTTTAAACTGTAAGTGAGAATCAATGTAAGGGATTGATGTCAAGCTTTAGGTAGCTATTAACATGACTAGGGTTATCTAACCTTATTACATTGATTGCAGTTTCTCTTCTGTATCTTCCAGCAAACCCTCAAATTGATTTTAAAATGCTGCTATTGACCTCAAGATTCTTAACAACAGGAGGTTTAAATGCCTTTCATTGTTATTCTTCCTGCCTATAATACCAATTACTATTCAAAGTTTGCAGTAGGGAACTGAATTCCATCGTAGACTTCAGTACAGAGTCAAGGGCCCAGTGTCTCTTAGAAACACAGATTCAGAGGACGGGCCACCTGTCATTCAGTTCCAATTCTCTTACCCAGAAGAAATCCCTTGCCCACATTTGTGCTAGCAAGCCATTCATTTTCTTCTTAAATGATGTCAGGGAGTTGCTGACTCGGAGGAGCAGGGAAGTATGAGTACTTGGACTGAGGGCTCAGAGGAACTGAGTTCTAAGGCCTTGTTCACTGCCAACTCATTCTGTGGCTTTAAGTGTAATACCTGATCTGTAAAACTTTAATATCCATCTGTAAAATCAGGATATTTGACTCCATTTCAGGAAAGGCTGTATCTATCTCAAATAAGAGTCAATGCTTGAAAATGGTCAAAATTTGATGCATAATTTACAAGTATGTGTATCAGTGTGTGCTTGTGTTTGTGTGCATGGAACATGGAGGTTCATTGTAATGACCCTAATGTTGCACTTCACCTCCAAGAACATTTTCGTCTGGATCTCCAGTAAATCCTAAATCTCTGATCTTTGTAAGTGAGGTGCTACCTCTGATAGCCCTTGGGCTAAAGCTCCTGCTATAGATATGCTAATTAACTAGTGGGATTTTACCTGAGGCTTGGGCAGCTCCTTTGTCAGTGAAGAGCTGAGGAAATGTGCATAAAGCGCAGGAGTCTCCAGAACCAGATTCAGATCAGGGAGAGGAGGGAGTGAGGGGGTGGGGGCAGAAACAAGGAAGGAGATTTAGAAATTTTGTGGTTTTCCTGAGACCTCTTTTAGGTGCCTGGCTGTGTAGTTCCCACCCACCTCTTCACCTTACCCATACTCCCTTCCTTTGATATACAAGACTCCTAGGTTTTAAGCTTTCTTAAGATGAATTTGAAAATTAGTTCTCTCATCTTCTCAGACTAGGACTTCTTGATCCATGAACCTTCCTCACTGCAGACTCTGATCTATTGAATACTGACCTTTCTTTTGAAGCATTGCCCAGGGGAACCTTTTACCTAGAACATCTTCAGGCCTTCAGGCCATGCCTGGCCTGGAGCCAGTACCAAGTGTAGGGACTGTGGCCCCTTCTCTTCCTCCCCCCTCCTTCCTTCTTTCTCTTATTTTTCCTTTAATTTTTTATGTGTTCACTTATAGTATCTAGAACTCTTTTATTGAAAGAGGAAGACCCTCAACTCAATCCAGCTTGAACACAAAAGGCAAATAGTAAGTGCAAATTCTCAGGGCAACCACACGGCAGGAACTGGAACAGGTCTCAATGGGCATCACCGGTTCTCATTTCATGTCAAGCCCCCTCCCCAGTAATTTGGTCAAGTATTCCTTTATACTGCAGATTTACTTTATTTGCATGTCAGAAAATGTGTATTCCCAAATTTTGTACCTTTTGTTCTTAATTACCAAGGGCATTCTCTCTCCAATAAGAATCTTAGTTACAGAAACTAGATGTCCGGAACAGGATCAACTACCCAACCAGCCACTGCATTAAATGATGGCTACTGGTATACTTGCCTCATTTACGTAGGGGCTGGGTCAGGGGAAAGTGGAAGATAGGCAAAAAACCTATCTGGGGGACTGAAAAGGGTTCTTGGACCCAATCCCAATGTGTGTATATAGAGGGATACACCCCACACCAAGCAAAAACTCTCAGACACCAGCAGAATATCCAAGAATTCAATTCAATTCTGACACTACCCAGAGATAGCATCAGACACCCCAAGTTAAGGGTTCAGTCACACAAACTGCCCCTCCACACACACTTCAGACACCCTAAGCCCAGGTTCTTGCCTGCATTCCTGCCTAACTAGCTATATTGGAGGTTCTAGTGACCCCCTTCTTGGACTCAATTAATTTTTAAGACAAATTATAGAACTCAAGAAAACCCATGTACTCACTTGATTACTAGTTTGTTACAAAGGATATAAAAGGATACAAATCCACAGCCAGATAAAGAGATACATGGGGTGAGGTCCAAAATGGAGGGGCTCTGTCCTTATGGAGTTTAGGGCCCAGTACAGTGGTGCATGGAAGTGTTCTGGTTCCCCAAAGTAGATACTCTGAGGGGGAAAAAAGGGCCAACAAGCAGTCCTGGGCTGTTCTGGAGGCTTCATTACTTAGTCGTGATTGACTAAGTCATTGGCCATTGACAATTGGACTGAGTCCCAAGCCCCTCTTTGCTACTTGGAAGTTAGGGGATGGGACTGCAAGTCCCAAACCTCTAATCTCGTGATTGGTTCCTCTGGAAACCAGCTCCCATCCTTGGGTGGGGTTCCCAAGTTACCTTCATTAGCATAACAAAAGACACTTGTATCACTCTCAATACTTGGAAAATTCCTATGGTTTGGGGAGCTGGGAGCCAGGAACTGTAGATAAAGAAAAAATATCATAATCACAGTCCTGCAGGGACAATATCCAACTAACTGGTTATAAAAGTTGTTATACTACATTTCAATATACCTTCCTTTAAAAACCTTCTCTTTCCGTCAATCCAATTTTGTTTTGTTTTTCAATTGTTATATGCAATGTAAGTCTAATCTGTCTTCAAAGTGATGAGCCTCTAAAATCTATTTCTTTTTAGACTGATATTCCCCAAGAACAAATACCACCTGCACTGTAACTATTTTACAGATTGAAGGTATTAGGTGATGAAATTCCACATTGGCATTTTAAAAATAGATTCTGGCATAGGCCCTCCTGCCTGCATCTTGCTGTCCTCTGCTCCAGCCCTGTCACTAGAGAGTGCCTTCTGCTCAAACCCTGCATTGCTCAGCCTGCTCAGGCCCATCCTCTGCCTGCCTACTTTCAAAAACCACCTAAGTCAGCGCCGGTATTATAGCCTGCCCTCCTTCATGCTTGGTGCAGTCATGGAAAGAGTCAGAAGACATGGTCCACACACAGCTGTGTGACTCCATGCAAGTTAAATAACCACTCTGTGGCTGGTTCTCAATGCAAGGGAAGAAGTAGATGCGTACTTAACGTGCCCCACTCTTGCCAAGCATATTACATGCTAACTCACCTCACTCTAATCCTTCAAAACATATACAGTATATTATCAAAATGACAACTTTAGAAATGGAAAAATCATCAGCTGCAGCGTGAAAGGAGTTCTAGGCTTCAATAAGAAGGTCTGGATTTAAATTTCATTTCTGCTTCTTATCAGCTTATCCATGTAAACTAGAACAATTACTTTCTCTCTCTGGTTTCAATTTATTTTTTGTAAAATAAATATAAACATACCTTCCTTGCAAGGCTTGGGAAATTAAATAATAACATGTTTAATTTAGACCAGACACTATATCTTTCAGATAGTAAATGTTTAACAAATAGTTGTGTTAATATGTGTATATTTGTGTGTTCATTCATTAATTCAAAAGACTAACAATTATAAAGGTATTAAAACTGGCTCCTAGTGAACTTAAATCTGCCCTATAGGGTTGCCTAAATAAGGTTTCAACTGCAAAACCAACATGTAGTAATTCATGACATTTGACTTTGTAATTTCTCTTATGCAGCTCATTATTGGAAATGACTGTTATTTATCTTTATCTATGATGCATAGGTATGGTGCACCTGTCCAGGTCAGCAGTAACGCCATCTGTCACTTTATCGCAATTACAGTTGTTGTGGAGTATGAGTGCCATTTGGGGGGAGTTTCTCATATATCCTTTCATGGGGAGCGCCTTTCATAGGGATTCCTCATTTTTGAGGAACCAAAACAGAGCTTTGAGAGAATCTTATAGCTATCCTTTATACCACAGGGGGCAAACACAAGGCCCATGGGCCGAATCCAGCCCTCCACCTTGTTTTATCCGGCCTGGCAGCATGGCACTCCTTGCCCCTAGTTAAGCAGTAGTGACATTTATACAGTCCTACAATTATATTCGGCTCTTTGAAGGCAACCGCGAGGCTGATGTGGTCCACAGGAAAAGTAAGTTTGACACCCCTGCTATAAACCATACCAAACCAAAAGTATTCCCTAAATTTGGTGAAAATTTTTCTAGACATATTCTGATGCAATGGCAGATGGTTGTAATTCTCAATTTATACATACTCATTAACTCGTTTAATCACTTATTAAATTAATAATTTATTTTCAAATGATGAAATAAGAATTGGAAAGTATGTTTCAAATTATTCAACTGAGTGATATTAATTGAGCAGTCAACAATTGTATCATGCAGCATGGGCTTCATGATACTTTACATCTATTTTGCTTTTAATCTGTAATAGGATATATGCTATAGATAATGGTTCTGCTAAAAAAAAAAAACAGAAAGGTTAAGTTTAGAAAGTTTAGAAAGTTTAGAAAGATTAAGAAACTTGCCCAAGTTTAGAAAAGTAACAAGTTGTCCCTTTCTCTGGTCTCTCTAGCTCCAGAACTTAGCCACCATGTTACAAGCCTCCTTCCATTGCAGAATTCCTGTGATCAATTGGATTAGGTCCTCAGCTATAATGCCTCAGGGCCTATGAGTTCACTGTCCAATATAGCAGCCTATTGAGCAATTAAAGTGTTGCTGGTGCAAATGAGACATACTGTAAGTGTTAAATACACTAAATTTTAAAGATTTTGTATTAAAAAAAATGTAACATATCCCTGATGCGTGCACCGCCTGTAGTGTCCGCGGTGTTATGAATGAGAGAGGAGACAAATTCACACAGACTATCGAGTCCTGTGAAGGAATAGGGATGGCATAGCCTCTCTCTCAAGAGGAGCACCCCGACCCTTGCCATGACAGGCTTTTACTGGGTTTCATTTGCCCAGGAATATAGGTAAAGTTCATTAATCATTGCCAGGCAGTAAGGATCAAACAATGGATAGCATACAAAGAACTACGAGGGCTTATTCTGAGTCAGGGTCTATCAGCTAAGGGGTTACAAAACTTTGGGAGACAAACTCATTTCCTGCTTGGACCCTTATCATTTAATTGAGAGCATTCTTAGCAAAGCAGGTTTCGCAGGATTTTATGTATTCTTTCTCAGGCCTGATCACCAGGGGAACCCGCCCTTTTCAGCACAGGGCTGCACCCACCACCAGCATTGTTTCAGGCTTAAGGCATTGTCTCAGGCTTAAGTCAGGCAGGGTAACCAAGGCAACCAAGAGATTAGGAGACTTCTTGTAGTCAGAATGAGGACTCAGGCTATGTCAGGATAGCTGAGGGGCGAGGGTCCATCACCCCCTTTTTGCCGTAGCCCGCCAAGTCCTTTTTGGGGGCCTCCACATGATCATGTCTGTCTTAGATCATTTTCCCCTTGGGGCATCTTACCCATCATTGGCTAACTGACCAAGCATTGGGGGCCAGTTTGGATGAATCAGAAGGAGTAGAAGCAGCACCCCTGCCAGGGAGATAAGCTTTGTCTCCTTAGTGGCTTGCGGACCAAAGGTCGCTCACTCAGCCTTAGCCGTGGGGGTAGGTGTTACAGTTCCTGAAACTTGACATGGCAGTCCCCAACATATCCCAATAATTTTTATTTGCTTACACATCGAAATGATAATATTGTCTAAATAACATACATTACTAAAATTAATTCCATCTATTTCTTTTCCCTTTTTAAGTGGCTCTTTGGAAAACATTTAAATTTTATATGTGTCTTATGTTATCTTTGTATTTGACAGGGCTGGTCAAGGAGTCAAAGTAAATAGGTGATTTTAATACAGTTTGAATAGAGTTTCAAAAGATATGAGCGCATGGGAAAGGCCTGAGTAATCTCGAAAGTCTCCTGAGAGCGGTGTGGGCTACAAATGGGTAGTTATTGCAGAGATGAGAAGAAGCAACAGGTATTTCGGGGAGAGAAAGTAAAATGTTTCATTCAGGAAGTAAGAAATAGCCAGCACATTTAAGGAACATCAAGACATTTGGGAAAGTGCAAAGAGTAGGAAGGTAGAAGTGGCGAATGTTTCTAGGATTATATAAAGAGAATTTTCATTATGAAAGACCACAAGCTACTCAGTACTGGGGATCTGAAATGTAACAAATTCCACAAGTATCTGCATAGGGGAACTGTATCCATCAAGCAAATACTGGCTCTTTGGTCATAGCCAATCCTGACCTTAGTAGAAAACTAAGCAAAGTTAAGTAAGCAAACTAAGTAAGGCAAGCTACTTGTGGTGTTATTGATTGGAATTTTTGACTTGTATAAATTACATCCTCTGCTTTTAGAAATATCTTGGGTCTAGTTTTTTTTTTTTTTTTTTTTAACATTATCTACAAGTGACACAAACAAAAGTACCTGCTTAAATCAAACCAAAACAAAATAAAAGACAAACAAAAAGATTAATTAGAGTCGAGATGTTTACAGATGTTAGAATGGACATTGTTTATAATTCTGGATGCTTCTCTCTTGCCTTCCATGTGGCCTGCTCTTGTTCCCAGTTACTTGTGGTCTGGCACACTCATTTTATTCCAGTGGGAAGACCTACTGATATTCTTCTAATCGTGGGATAGGACAGGACAAACTCATTACACTCCACAAGAAACCAGGGAAGGCTCCTGGAGTGTCCTGAAGCAGGATGAGCCTAATTGGAGAAACTAGAGGGTTTGATGGAGAGGAGTCTCACTAGGAAGAGAAAGGGCAAAAGGTCAGAGAAAACAGTAAATACAAAGATACACATTTTCTAAAGTCTCCTAAAAGAGAAGTTGTTCCTCTTTGGGTATCCCCAAGCACTCAGCTTTTGCTTCTAGTGTATTTACTCCTCTCTTTGCACAGCAAAGCTTTATGTATCTATATTCTGCCTATTACCGGACTGTGGGCTCCTTAAATGCTAGAACCCTGCTGTGGCTCTATGTTCCCACGATTAGCAGAACACCTGGCATATCCGGGATGATCCATAGATGTTTACTTGAGTGCAGGAAAACATAAGTGAATGGATGAATTAAGTGATCAATCAACTAATGCGTTAACATTCTAGCGCTACACGAACTGGCTAAGTGTACTTTGACAAGCAACTTACTTTTTCTGGACCTTTTTAAAATTTGTTCACAAGCTATTCGTCAGGAGTCCCCAACCTCCAGGCCACGGACCAGTACTGGTCTGGGCCTGTTAGGAACCGGGCCACACAGCGCGAGGTGAGTTTGAATGTAATGCCCCTGAATCATCCCCAAACCATGCCCCCAACCCCAGTCCGTGGAAAAACTCTTTTACGAAACTGGTGCCTGATGCCAAAAAGGTTGGGGACCACTGCTATGGCCTCAGGGTTTCCTTCTAGGCTTGACAATCTTTATTTTTTTTTCTATTCACTCTGGAATCTAAACCTTCAAGAGTCTCATCTCTCCTACAGCTCAATAATTAGGGAAAAAATGCCAAAAAAAAAAAAAATAGCGGTAGCAGCCATACATCTATATGTCAGGTTTAAAATCTATTCAATAACACAAGTATACCAAGTATTTTTCCTCCCTTTATTTTAATCAGAATCTCATCTTCTCCTGGGCAAATAGTTCATCTGCTTGATTTTCAGTTTATAAGAATAAGTTTTAAGTACATGTCCCTGAAGATACTTAAGTGTTTAAAAAGATAGAGGGAGACCAAAACCATAAAATCACAAAATATTAACAAGTTGTTCCACCACATTTTATTTTAAAGACATTTAAGAATTTTTACAAACTATATACATACGTGCTACCTCCCTTCATGTTTCAAATACTGCCTAGAACACAGACACACAGTGCTCTCTGGTAATATGTGAAATAAAACAGGTGTGCTTCAAATAATGGAGGGGGATTGCCCTAGACTCTATACTGCTTTCTAAGTGAGTGTGCATTTGTGGAGTCCCTGAGTGAGCTTATTTTCTATTTTCTTTCATTCCTCCTCAGAGTTCTTTGGAATAAGTCTCACTAGAATTTATTCACTTTAGAAGAAATAAGCTACTTTTCATAAGACACAGGCTTGTGAAAAATATCTTGTCACTCTTTCTATTGACTGCTTCCAAATTCAGAGCTGAAGTCATTTTACACACTGCAATTAAGTTGAAATGGTGATATAGTGGTTTAATACCTTTTATCAAATTACCATACTTCTGACATATCACATAATTTCATGCTCTGAAAAATTCGAACACAGTAAATTACTCTGCGAATCACACAGAAGTTATTTTTTTTTCAGAGTAGAAATTTTCTTCAAATTTATTTGTTTGTTCCATGCCCATTTACTGATTAAGTAGAATGTACCTAGATGCTTTAATATAAAGGTAAGTACCAGAGCTCCCACCTTAAGATTACAGTCTCACTGGGGACTCACACACAACATTAAAGCATAGCTTGTAGGAGAATTGATAGAAATTGGCAAAGGGTAGGATACTGCAGTAGTTAGAGTCCTCAGAGAAGCCAGCTATCAAAACAGTGTTAGACATGCACAAGATTTATTTGGGTAGGAGGCGGGAAAAGACTGTGATAAGCCTTTGAATCAGAGTGTGGATCTGATACCTAAGGAAGGAAAGAGAATGAAGGACGCTTGAGGGAGAAAGATCTAAGACTGCATCATAATTTCATAAAAAGTTCAGTCAAGGCAAAGTCATTCAGTGAGGAAGTCCTGTTTCTCGTTAGAATGGGCCTGCCTGCCTTTTACCACAGATGTGCTCTGTCATTGGCTGTAAGCAAACAGAGCACAACCTGGACAGGAATGGACCAGGGACTCCAAAGGGGCAGAAGCTGGGGCCATCAGACAAGCAAGCTCCTCAGAGCAGGAGATATGACTGTCTCATCTCCATGGTTGCCCCACATACCTAGGCCATTATAAGAAATTAGGGATATCTGCCTAAAAGATATGTGATTTCTGATCTAAGACTTAAGAGTTGGGTATAAACATGGTCAGATGATGGGTGCTAAGTGTCAAGTTATGAAAACAAAGAGGTATAGCTTGAGTTAAGTCACAAAGGAGTGCAAAAGTTACGGAGGCAATTATTAGCAGTTTGATATTAGTGGAGCATACAAAGTAAATAAGCAGGAATTGATAGGAGATGAAGCTGGTCAGGTCAGACGAAGGCCAAATAAAGGATGAATCTATGTTGCATTGTAGTCATCCGTCAATGAGATGGGGAGCCAGTGAAATGACTGAATCAAGAAATGTCATAATCATGTATGAAATTTAGGAAATCGCTATGGTACCTTCTGGGAAAGAGAGATAAGAAGAGAGAAAGCTGGATCCTTTTGGAAACTCTTTTAATAAGATAGGACCTATATTAGGACAATGGTCAAAGGAATAAAGAAAAGAGGGTACATGATATATTTACGATGTAAAGTAAGATATGATTGTGGGACATGAAGAAATCAGAAAGATTCAAGGATGATATGCAATGGTGTGTCCTAATTGCTCGGGTGATGCTAGTATTACTTGTTCAGCTAAAATAGGTCTATAGTAGTGGTATTAAAGAGTGTGTACTGCTCTCGCTGGTGTAGCTCAGTGGATTGAGCACAGGCCTGTGAACCAAAAGATTGTGGTTCGATTCCCAGTCAGGGCACATGCCTGGGTTGCAGGCCAGTTCCCAGCAGGGGATGCACAAGAGGCAATCATACATTGATATTTGTCTCCCTCTCTCCTTCCCTTCCCCTCTAAAGATAAATAAATAAAAAATAAAGAGTGTGTACCATGTGAAGATCAGTTGACTGAGTCCAGAAGTTTTGCTAACACTGGTTTTCTGAGATCAGATAAGAGGAGCAGCTCACAGAGAGCAGAAGCTGTTGTTAGGCAGATTTGAGGACCCTTCAGGCCAGGTAGAATGAAGAATGGACAGAAGCATCAAGATCCACGAGAAGGAGGAGAGTGCACAGCAGTATGCTGGGGCTGCTGGCCCTGGCTTGTGATAACTGCTGATTCCATTTTTAAATTTTGCAAGCCAGTTGTTATGCGTAGGCATTATAAAAATTAAGCGATATAAACTTAAGTCATTTAAAAACAAGGATAATAAATACTCCAATTTTAACATTTCCTAGTTATTTTACTAAATTTGGCTATTGTCTATGGTTTTGAGATTGTTTGCATCTTCTGTATGTGTATAGTGGAAACACTATAGTAGTGTGCTATTGCATTTCTCTTCCCAACTCCAGGGTTAGGGACATTACATTGGGAGCCATGATGAGAGAATAAAGGCTTTTTTCTTAAAGAGCTGTCTATTGATAGGGTCTGGTCAGGGGTAACCTGGGAAGCAGTTTTTATTTACATGCACAGGAACAAAGTTAGTTCATTAGATGCAATCAATGTCTTAGGGCATTGGCCTGTGGTCTCTCAGGAATAGAATGAGACCGGCTACAAGAGACTTCAGTTTGCTATAGGCTCAGACAAGTGAGTCAGTAGGAAAGCAGAGACTGAAACTACCCTAGAGCTGAGGAATAATTGAAATATTCTGGTCTTTTCATAAAGAGTAAGATGGAGCCCAGATAAATGAACTGTCCTGACTTGCAGAAGAATTACTTTCTCTCTGGGTTTGGAAGAGATTTCACAAAGTATGGAAATAAACAGTGTAGTAGGAGGGAGACATTGATAGGCCATGAAAATAAAAGAGCTATGAGGTTCTCAGGTATTCCAATGAAGTAGGAGACTCAGGTCCATTTCCAGGACTGTGTTAAACTGGATTATAACAGAAGTGGAGGTTGATAAGCAGAAAGAAAAGGCCTACAGACATTGTCAAGGACTCAGCTGAGGCTGGGGACCTTAAGTGTGTACTGGGGCTCATCCGAATAGCTAGTCTCAGCTGAAGAGGTGTAGGCATGGAGAAGGTGGATGAAGGCATGCTCTAGGGTTGGGAAGTTATGGATGAGGGGTGTCAGAATGACAGGGATGAGAGTGCTTCGAAGAGTCTCCAGTGAAAGTTGTTTTTCTTTTTTCTTATTTAAATATATTTTATTGATTATGTTATTACAGTTGTCCCATTCCCCCGTTTCATTCCTCTCCACCAAGCACACCCCCTCCCACCCACATTCCCCCCCTTTGGTTCATGTCCATGTGTCATAAGTTCTTTACCTTCTACATTTCCTATACCATTCTTGCCCTCCCCCTGCCTATTTTCTCTCTACTGTCTATGCTACATATTCTCTGTACCTTTTCCCCCTCTCTCCTCCTCCCACTCCCCTGCTGCTAACCCTCCACGTGCTCTATATTTCTGTGGTTGTGTTCCTATTCTAGCTGTTTGCTTAGTTTGCTTTTGTTTTAGGTGTGGTTGTTAATATCTGTGAGTTTGCTGTCTTTTTACTGTTCATATTTTTTATCTTCTTTTTCTTAGATAAGTCCCTTTAACATTTCATATAACAAGGGCTTGGTGATGATGAACTGCTTTAACTTGACCTTATCTGAGAAGTGCTTTATCTGCCCTTCTATTCTAAATGACAGCTTTGCTGGCTAGAGAAATCTTGGATGTAGGTCTTTGACTTTCATGACTTGGAAACTTCTTTCCAGCCCCTTCTTGCTTGCAAGGTCTCTTTTGAGAAATCAGCTGACAGTCTGATGGGAACTCCTTTGTAAGTGACTGTCCCCTTATCTCTATCTGCTTCTAGAATTCTCTCCTTCATTTTAATCTTGGCTAATGTAATTATGATGTGCCTTGGTGTGTTCTTCCTTGGGTCCAACATCTTTGGGACTCTCTGAGCTTCCTGGACTTCCTGGAAGTCTATTTCCTTGGGGAAGTTCTCCTTTATTATTTGTTCAAATAAGTTTTCCACTTGTTGCTCTTCCTCTTCCCCTTCTGGTACCCCTATAATTTAGATGTTGGGACATTTAAAGACGTCCTTGAGGTTCCTAAGCCTCTCCTCATTTTTTTGAATTCCTGTTTCTTCATTCTTTTCTGTTTGGTTGTTTCTTTCTTCCTTCTGGTCCACTCCATTGATTTGAGTCCCAGTTTTCCTTCCATCACTATTGGTTCCCTGTGCATTTTCCTTCATTTCACTCATTGTAGCCTTCATTAGTTCATCTAATTTGCGACCAAAATCAACCAATTCTGTGAGCATCCTGATCACCAGGGCTTTGAACTGTGCATCTGATAGGTTGGCTAGCTCTTGGTCACTTAAAAGTATTGGCTCTGGTGCTTTGATTTGTTCTTTCATTTGAGCCATTTTTTTTTCCTTTTTTTTTTGTTTTGGTCCTGCTTGTTACATATGAGGGGTGGAGCCTTAGGTGTTCACCAGGGCGGGGCAACCCAGATGCAGAGTTGTGACCCTGTACGTGGGGATGGGGTCAGAGAGGAAACAATGGTGCTTGGTGCTTGCTCCACTCTCTTTCGGATTTCAGTTCCCTCTGTGAGGCTGAGAGTCTCTCAGGGGCACCTCAACCCCCAAAAGTGTTTTCAGTTGATGCTTTTAGGCTTTATTTCCCAGCGCTGGGTCCCTGGGTTGCGCAGTTTGTCTTACTGCCCGTTTTTGCCTGCTTTATCTGCGTACAAATGTATGACCACAGTCAGTCGCCTTGTGCACCCCGCTGGGTCTTCTCATTGCCTCCTTGCTCCCAGTGTCTGCTAACCACCACCTGCACATCCAGGACCACTAGCCACTGCTTTTTCCTGCTGTGATCCCTCTCCACCGGCCACCGACTCTGCCCTCCTTACTGGTCTGGGTGAATCGTTGTCAGACTTCTGTACAATTCAGTTGTCTATCTGTTCTGTTGGCTTTTTTTTTGTTTCTAAATTTTTGTTGTCCTTAATTTTGGTTGTGAGAGGAGGCACAGTGTGTCCACCTACGCCTCCATCTTGGCCAGAAGTCCCTGCAGTGAAAGTAGTTTAGATTTAGATGATCAACACAGACTAAGGAAGAAAGACCAGGAGATTAAAAGCACCATAGAAAAGAAATGGTATTTGACCTAGGATTTGCTAAGA
This sequence comes from Anoura caudifer, assembly GCA_004027475.1. Taxonomy (NCBI): domain Eukaryota; kingdom Metazoa; phylum Chordata; class Mammalia; order Chiroptera; family Phyllostomidae; genus Anoura; species Anoura caudifer. Next base: position 122,910 of record PVKU01002428.1, read on the forward strand.
GGCAATGAAGGCCCTGGTCGATGACAATCACCTGGATTGCAGGCCCCCAGGGTGAACTTGGTCATTCAGAGCAGTGAGAGCTCAGGTTAAGATAGAGGCTCCTACTATTTCTGGGGGGGAAATGGAAGGCCCTGGTTCAGTCTGGGGTCTGTGCCACAGAATGGATTAAAATGCAGGCAAAAGAAGCCCTGGTAAGAGAAGAGAAGAGGGCTCTCCTGGATCAGAGCATTATGAAGCTGTCTTTCTAGTAGGTCAGAGATTGGCCCTGGATTAAAGGGAGCATTTATGGGTAGATAAATGATCTTTGCACTCTAAACCTTGAAGTGACCTGTGGTTAAAAGCAATAATCTTTAATCTCTAGTAATACTGTGCAAATGCCAAATTCTAAAGCCAAGTAAGGGAAAATATAGACATACATATTTGTGTGACTAAACATCAATAACTTGGTGACTAAACATCAGTTCAGAATCTTGGACTATAGTGGTCTGGACCTGAAATGGGGAGATCAATCAGGAGAATCAACATCAGCAACCTTTTTCGAAGCTGATTGGATTTTTACTCAGCAATCTATCTGGTAGCATAGGAAATTCAGATCTACATGCCTGGCTTCAGTCTCTCATTAATTAGAATTTAACTAAACTGTCTTTCTTTTCTAGAACTGTTTCTTTCTGAAAATAAGGGATTTGAATGACATGACTGTCTTAGCAAAGATGAAAAAAAAAACAAGATAAAAAAATCAAGATAAAAAAACCCTCAAATAACCTCAAGCAAAAGAGGTTTATTTGAGAAATAGAGAGGAAGCTCATAGACCTCAATAGCAGGCAGCATAGCCGGATTGCACATAGTGAATGTGGGTGCATGAGGGGGAGGGGATGACTTGGGCACCGGCCCGCAGTGTCTGCAGCATTATGGATGAGATACGAGACAAATTTACACAGACTATGGAGTCCTGTGGAGGAAAAGGGACGGCACGGCTATTCTGTCAAGGGGAGAGCACCCTGACCCTTGCCTTGACAAGCTTTTGTTGGGTTTCAGTTTGCACAGGAATACAGATAAAGTTCATTAATCATTGTCAGGCAGTAAAGATCAAACAATAGATAATATACAAAGAACTACGAGGGCTTATTCTAAGTCAGGGTCTGTTAGCTAAAGGGCTACAAAACTTTGGAAAACAAACTCATTTACTGCTCAGACCCTTATCATTTAATTGAGAAAATTCTTAGCAAAGCAGGTTTTGCAGGATTTTATGTATTCTTTCTTAGGCCTGATCACCAGGGGAACCCGCCCTTTCCAGCACAGGGCTGCACGCTCTCTGTCATTGTTTCATGCTTAAGTCAGGCAGGGGAAGTAAGGCAGCCAAGAGATTAGGAGACTTCTTGCAGACAGAATGAGGACTCAGGCTATGTCAAAGCCGAGGGGCGAGGGTCCATCACCCCCTTTTGCTATAACCCCCCAAGTCCTTCCCTGGGGCCTCTCCATGATCGTGCCTGTCTTAGCTCGTTCCTCCCTTAAGGAATCTTACCCATCATTGGCTAACTGATCAAGCACTGGGGGCCAGAAGCGGCACCCCTGCCAAGGAGATAAGCTTTGTCTCCTTAGTGGCTTATGGTCTGATGTTCGCTCACTCAGCCTTAGCCATGGGGGGGTTATAGCTTCTGAAATGAGGCAGGGAAGTTCCCAACATCTCCCCTTTTTTGTTTTTGAAATCACTTGTAGCTGTTAAACCTGTGAAACCTACTATTTGCTGTTTTTGAATGTGATCACAAGAAAACAACATATATATTGTCATATATATATATATATATCATAAAGCACAAATAAGGATTAAGACAAGGGGCACCCAAGGGCAGCTAGGACCCAAACTTGTAAATTCAGTCCATCAAAAAATGTAAACACAAGGGAACAATAAGAGTAACAGGTCTGGTTACACTTCAGTCCTTGGGAGAATTAGCACAGACTTCAGAAAGTTACTTTAAAGTTATGCAGCAAGGGCTTGCTGCCTGAACTCAGGGTGAGAGAGTTTTAGCAAAAGCAAGTCACAAAGCAACCTAGATATAATGCAGGCCTGATTTCACACAGAAGAACTTCTTCACAGGTGTGGTCCTGTGTGCCAACTCACCCCCCACTGGCTTTCCACGTGGGTGCTGGGCCACATTTCCAAGTCTTGTGAATTGGTTCCCTACAGGAGGGTGTGCACACTTGTCTCTTTGCTACTCTCTTTGCTTCATTTGCACCTTTCCTCTGCAGACTGTTTTTCTCCATTTAGTTTTCAGTGACAAACATTGGCTATTAGCTCTGAATTTCCTGTGGCCTTATGGTTTCTGCAGAGGGATCATCTGTTCACAGTTTTGTCTTCTGAGTTCAGTACAGAGAAGGGAAAGAATCTAACTGGCTTAGCTTAAATCAGGCTCTCATGAAGATGTGGCATGGCAGCCAAAAATGACTGGACACAAACATGCCCTGAATGAAACTGTGAAGCTTCTTCCCAGGAAGAAGACATGGGCTGGGCATACTTCTTAAACATTCCATACAGGAACCACTTTAAGATTGCCTCAGTTTCTGAACATATAAATTTTTTTGCCTCTTTAAAACTCTATAGTTTGAAGCTGTTTCTACTACACTTATAAGTACTTTGTAGATGTGTTAGTCTATAAACCTCTTTAATATATTCTTTCCCTGCCACAGCTCTTGTTTCAATAGCTTGTGGACTTCCTTTGTTGACATCCTGGGTCAAGTGCAAGATTTGTCTGGCACGTAGTTTGTGTAATGTGAATGTGGATGGCTGGCCTCCTGAATCCTTCTGTTACATCCAGTCTCTAAGAAACCCCTGAACTCCAACATTTCCACTGTCCCAAACTCCTTGATTTCAAAATATTCAACTGTAGTAAATACAGTTGGCCAACTGTATTCACTACAAACACAATTACAAAACATATATAAATTGAGTGTGAAGACTGGACATGTGTCAAAGAGTAGCAAAAAAATGAAGGACTATGAGTGCAGAGAGGGCTGGTAAGAAAGCCACAGAGAAAAAGCACATGGAAGAGAGAGGCTTTGAATTCTATTCAGTCTCTACCTCTGATGATCAAAAACATTACCTTTTTCTCCTTTCTCTTTTATTCCATCAGACTGGCCACAAGTCAAGATAGAATGAATAACCTTCTAGATAGAAGGTTAAAGATGACCTATCTTGAATAACCTTCAAGACAGAAGGAAAAACCATAATAAAAGGAACCAGAAGATCATCTGGGCCCTGGCAGGGTAGTTGAGTTGGTTATATCATTGTCCTGATATGTCAAGGTTGTGGGTTCAGTCCTGGGTCAGGGCACAAACAAGAATCAAGCAATGAATGCATAAATAAGTGATAAAACAAATCAGTTCTCTCTCTCTCCCTCTCTTCCTCCCTCCCTCTACCCTCCCTCCCTTTCTCTCTCTCTCTCTCTCTCTCAAATCGATAAATAAAAATTTAAAAACTAGAATTAAAAAAGAAGGTGATATGAAAGTTTACTAGAAAGGCCTCTAAACCAGCTTGGGGTGGATAGGGGATCAGGAAAAGTAACACAAAAATAGGGGCCAAAACTCTCTTTAATTATTATAACATATAAAATGAGCCTTCATTGCTGAAGACAGGAACAGAAATTACAAAAGCTAAGCGTATTATTTTCAGCATGTATTTCCTCTGATGAACTTTATAGTGCATGGAGTCACCCCGTCCCTGTCTTCCCACCTCCGCTGCTGCTCATCCTTAGACCTCCATCACCCCTTGCAGGCTGCTTACATCAAATCCTGGTCTAGATGAAGAGTGGCAATCTCCCAATTACCCAGACTCCCCACGGGCAACTCTGGGGCAAGTTCAAGCTTGTTTCATGTTCTTTACTTGATAAATTCTGACAGCGTGTCAGCTCTGCCCTCCTTTCAATAGCCATCAAATATTGTTGGTGGAGCAGGTGTACTTCCTGGGGTGCAAATAAAATGATGGTCAGAACTCCAAGTCCACTGTTACCTAGTCAGGAATGTGGAGCTGTCTCTCTCATGTTCCATTACGGTTCCGGTGTGACACAGTACTGTGCAGGTTCCTGACAGATCCCCTGGCAAACCAGGCTGGAACCAAAAATGCTGGCAAAATCTTGCTTCACGGCCTCTACGATTCATCTTTCTCTAGTGAGCCTCAGCCAGGGAAAGGATTGCTGTGTCCAAAGCAATGCTTGGAAAGCACGGGGCGCTTGGAGGTATCTTGATGACAGAAGGGGCTTGCTGCTGGCATGTAGTGCCTTGAGGCCAGAGACACGTACCACTGTTCCTTATAGTGAAGAATTACGCTGGAGGAAACACCAAAAGGGCTTTGTAGCTAAACCATGCTTGATCTCCCGGGGCGTGCGCAACAGTACCCGAGACTCCCTCACCTGCCCCACAGAGCCTGAACAGGTCCCCAGATTCTCTGCGCATCTATAATCTAAATCGCTGTCATCAGTTCACACACCCTATTTGAGAATTAAGAAAAATAGGCTATATATCTCTCACACGCTTTTTATTTGACATCTACAATTTTCATCATAAATGTAAATAGTTGCAGAACATATAATTTACAGCACACCATAAAAACTGACATTTAACTATAAAACTGTTACATCATTCTTCTAAATGCATTCAATGGAATTTAAATACTAGGGTGATTTTAACACCCACTGTCATCCAATTTTGAGAAGACAGGAGCAAGCTCTTCTTTAACAATAAGAAATCTTACTTGGTTACTGTTTTCATTGAACTTGTATTTCCAATTCACTTCCCCCACAGAATTTTATCCTAATGTAATGTATTTGTATGCTTGAAAGTCTTTTATTGATCAATGTATTAAACTTTTCTGAAGCAAAATATGTATGTAAATTAGATTAGTTAGAAATTCCCATTTCCTGGCACATAAAATTCTAAGTGTTAGTTATTTTCTTCTAGATTGAGTTATCATTACAATATTATCCATATATTAATCAAATCTACATATGTATATTTTTAACATTAGCAAATAATCACTAGAGATAAAAGCAAAATTTTAGTGGAAATGAATCTCAATCAGAGAAAAGATTTTTTTCCAATTAGTGCATGTATCCATGCATGAATATTATTTATGGGTGGATTAAAGTGGGATTCAACATCAATTTTTTTAAATTTTTCTATTAGTTTATTAAACGCAAGCACGTAAAGAACTTATTAACCTATGTAAGTGGATGAGCGTGGGCAGATTTTGTTATAGCAACTTTCTTGATTATTTTATATTTTTCTGAAAAATATTCCAAAGATCATAGTGAGATACTTCATCAAAAAATATTTTTAACGATACATCAGCTGTCACTTTTATCAGGGCTCCCTCAATGTCGTGAAAGGAGAGATTAGGCGATCCCGTTGCCAGAGGACGCGTTGTACCCCGCCTCTGGCCTTTCGCTTTGGCAAATTCTCCTCCTGCCTTCCAAACCGGCCTCTGCTGGTGGCCCCGCTGCTCTTCCTGCTGGCGCGAGCCTCAGGGCAGTCGACAGGCCTCCACTTGTTGTGTGTGTGTGTGTAGAAAAAGGTGTTTTCTGAAGGAAAGGTAAAAATAAGAGAACTTACTTGATGGCAGTAGGGGTTTTGGGGGAAATCTGCAGAAAAGACAGAAACATACGCATGCCTTAGTGTCTGTTAAAGGTTTTTCATCATTAACTGTATACAAATTCTAGTTAGATGTTCACTTTAATCTAAATAAATGTAAAATAATCCCCTCTCTCAACTTCATCCTCATGCCTTTTGCCCTGTTTAGACCTCAGTCCTCTCTTATCTAGACCACGAGTTTTTAAAATACATTGTGAGAAATCTAATGTGGGCCACAGGTGCAATTTTAAATTTTCTAGTAGCCACATTGTAAAAGTAAACAGATGAACAAAATCAACAAACAAAAAACCCAGGCACTATTATTAATGATACATCATTATTCCACTATGTGCAAAATATTACCATATATAAAAGTTAATAGTGAAATATTTTATTTTCCTTTGTGTATTTCTTGGTATCTAAGTCTTTGAAATCCAGTGCATATATAACATTTAGGGCACATGGCAACTCAACTAGCCATATTGTTACAGAACACAGAGGCCACAGGGGCCAAGGTTCGTTATGTCCACCGCCTTATGGAAAGATGTCTCTCACAGCCAGAGATTTGTGAAAAGGGAAGGAAATGTTTATTTAATGCTATACAGACTTAAAGTAGCGACCTAACATCTTCATTAAAATATCAAAGTCCTTTAGGATGCCCACAGATGCTCACATTGCTTCCTTCTCCCCCCGCCCTAATTCGGGGTACCTAACTCAGGAAAAGAAGCAAACATCCGGATCCTGGTTCCTGACACCATCAGCTGTGTCATCATCTAGGCAGGATCTCTAATTAATCCAAGGTCATGTGGCACCTTCTCATGGCCTACTGACAAGAGTCCTTTTCCCCTTCTTTCAGGCAAAATCTCTCTTGCTCCCAGGCCACACAGCCAATGGGAGCACCCCAAAGCTGCATGGTCCTCTTCTACCGAGGTTGCAGGGAAGGGGTCTCCACTGGCAAAACCTTCTGGCTCTCCCTGGTAAAGTTGTGAGAGTGTCTTCACTCTGCCAAAGCCACATGGCTCCCTCTTTACCTAAGTTTCGGGAGGGGGTCGCCATTCAGGCAAAGCCGAGTGGCAATTCTCTGCTAAAGCCGCATGGTGATTCTCCCTCACAGGGCTGCGAGGGTCTTGACTCTGCCCAAAGCGCGTGGTTCTCTCTAATGGCTGTCATGCCTAGGTTTAAATCCCCGCGCCAATCCTCCTCTGCAGCTCCATTTCCGACTCCTCCTACAATCGGCTACACTTGCCAGCACTTCCATATCCTTCCAGCTTTATTAGGCTGCCATAGTGAGTCTGGGCAGGCGTGGCTCCATGGGGTGGAGCCAATCGTCTCCAAGCTCTCGTGCAGGTGCAAACAGGGGGAGTTGCCTTCCAGTTCCATCTTGGGTGGAAGTCACTCCCTTCTCCCTGGCTTAAGGCAGGACCACAGCTGTTTAACATATCTATGAAACCAGTTAAAGGTTATAGATATGTTAAATGACTGTTCTGGAGATTATCTGCAAAACTGTTGCTATGCAAAACAACTCAATGGCCCTGCTCCATTTGTCCCTTCCCCCGACTCATACCTGAGGGGAGAAGGGTGAGGACATCTTATATGTCTTTCTAATATTTCCTGGACACCCTGAGTTCTGGGCCCCATTCCAAGTCCCTTTTGGGGGCCCCCCTCTTGGCTGCACCCTGTTACACTTTGAGGTCTAGTGCTTAGCAAAAGGGCTGGCACAGAAGCTTGACTGAATACATAAATGGTTTAGTGAATAAGTTGCTTATTAAATGTAGTCGATTACTTAATCTACCCTACAAAGGGGGAGAGGGGTAGCACTTACATCTGCAGAAAAGCAGTGGGAGAGCTTGTGAGAGGACACATATGATGTCTTGTTTTGCTTAGGTACAAAGACTAAATGGTTTTTTCTCCCGGATGTGGATGGGGCTCGGGTGCATGGTGGGGGGCAGAAACCTGGCTGTGCAATTGTATCTCTTCTCTATCATACCATAAAGGGTCTCTGAAATAAAAATAAGAGCAAACAGCAGGATTGTATCTCCATTAATATAAGCAAAACACCTTGCCAAGCCCAGCTCTCATAATGAGCTGCCCCAAGCAGTTTGCAGACAACCTCTAAAACAACTAGTTCTCCCAAAGGGGTAAGTCAAAAACTGCAAGTTCCTTTGACTATGCTGATATTTGTGGAGCTGAGACATACCACTCCCCCATGGCTTTTAAAATGTAAGCCACGATCAGGAGCCCCAATATGGGAAATAGATAATGAAGGCCGTGCGACAGTCTCTCCCAGTCTGGCAAATGATGTCACAGAGAACGTTGTCCAAATTTAAGAGATGTTATTACAGAACTAGCCATGTTAGAGTCCCACCCAGCTCCTTGGATAATTAAAACATCCATTCCACAGCTTTGAGACTTTGCAGGAGCCTAAGATTTCAGATAGCTGGTTTTGCTGCCTTTCTCCCTAGAGCCCTTTATTCATAGCAATGTAAATTAACGTCAAGGTACTAGTTAAATTCACCTTTGTTTCCCATCCCATAACATACAGAAGGAAGTAATGGGCAATATACACATATTTGCTACATTAAATTAAATTAAGTTTATATTATCTAATGATTACATATATACAAGTGCTTAAAATATGCATATCCTGGGGGGGGAAACAGATATATATTCATTTATTTAAACAAATTATTGAGTCCTTAACGTGTACCCAGCACTATGCTAGGATTTAGGGATGTAATGAATGATTAATTAGACTACCCCCTGATGCTGACGCTGAGGATTTTAAAATCTAGTAAGGAAGACATAGTTCAGTACCTGACAACAGAGAAACTCATGTGGCATGTGTTAAACAGTAAGCAAATTCTGAGATTCAGGAGCTGGAGACCAGGATCGTTATATTTCCAGCAGCAAATGAATGATCAGCATGAAACAGGCTCACAGTGAATGCTGGATAAGTGGATGATTGGGGTTGCTATTTTTTCCCCGTCTTTCCATAATACCCAATCATAGTTCTCCTCCCTTATCAAAAGGTTCAAGAAACTAGGAGGGAAAGAAGAAAGTTAGGAGATTTTCTGCATACTTTATCAGGCCTGCAATCTAGCAAACCTCCTCTACTGGAGCTTTTCATTGCAAACTTTGACTTAAATTCACCCTAAGCATCACGCCAAATACCTCCCACCAGAATTATTCTTTAGGAGTCTATTTGCTTTCAAATATTTCTGGGAAAAACTGAAAAAAAAATTGTTTGGGTAGAACACTTCGGTGAACTTCTACCACATGGGGGCCTAATTGGGTCACTGGACCCAGCTGACCAGCTGAAAGAAACTCGGGGGCACTGGGGAGATTATGACTTCGCTGTTTTAGAAACTCTGCACATAAGTAATTTGCATGCAATTTTGCATTTGCCTAGAAGGCCACGTTCACATGTGGCAAACAGGGAAAATATAACATTTTGCTAAATTCACTATTAAATGCCAGAGTATTTGTTTCCACCATTGTTAATTGTCCTGATATTCTGAGCAAACCGAAATTTTGTCTTTCTTACTTAATTGAAATTTTATTATTATAAGCAAACAGAAGTGTTGGAAATGACCGTATATATATGCATGCACACACCTACAGGTTTTCAAGTCATTTCTTCGTTTAAGAGAGCTGATGGAGTTCTCTCTAAGTTTAGTGCGCTGTGATTGGCACTGAGGAAAGGCAACCCAGGCGAGCTCCAGCTGAGACCCGGCTGGGTGTTTGGTGTTTGGCTCCTTGCACACATACAGAACTCTATTAAATCCTTGGGATTCGCAGTGGATTTTATATCATTATCTGCATGTAAAAGTGAGGAATCAAAGATTCAGAGAGGTTAAAAAATTTACCCAAGGTCACACAGTAAGTGCTAGAGATAGAATTTTAGCCTATTTGCCCAACTTAAATATGTGATTTCTAGCCAGAACCTTTGCTATGCCAAAATGGTACACAAAGATAAGTAATATTTCTTGTCCAATTGCAGCTTCCTCTTAATCAAAATCAGTGATTCTGAGCAGGGGGAATTGTGCCCCACCCTGGGGACATATTTCATTTACATGGAGACTTTTTCATTGTTATGGCTGTGGGTTATTAGTGGGTAGAGGCCAGAGATGCTGCTAAACCTCCTATAATGCACAGGGCAGCCCCCCACAGCAACACATGGTCCAAAATGTCATTAGTGTCAAGGGACAAACCCTGGTATAAATGACAATAAAAGATATTAAATAAGCTGAAGTTTTTCTACTTGTTAGAAATAAAAACAATACCTACTTTAATGTTTTAAAAATAATTTATGGAGTGGGTACTGAAATAGCTCGTGTTACTAAAAAAGTTCAATAAGTGAAGACTGTGTCGTTCCACAGTAGTGGTAACAGGAATCCCTGGACTTTCCTCTCTTAGACACCGCAATAAACATGCTTCACTCAGCTTCTAGAGCCTTCAGTCCATCGCCCTCGAGGAGAAACGGAAGTCAGATTCACTCAGTCTTGGTCAGGTGACTGTCTCTGTATACTCTGGTGCAGTGTGTGACCCACCCATTGGAACTAGAGACTATTTCCAGAAAAGGCAGCCTCCCATGACAGATGTACCACCCGGCTGTGTTCATTTCCTTCTGAAGTGAGTCCGTAAGCAATATCACTTGAGGACATAGATAATGTACATCATGTGAGTTCAAGGTGACAGATCATAAGAATCTTTAGCTTGTCAGTGGCAAAGTTTAAGTATGTAACTTATTTTTTAAAACCCTCGATGTTGTTTTAGATTCCACTAGATGATCACTCAAGGCTTCATTGCAGGTGGGGCTTCACTAGATTCTTAGAGCCGAAGCTATAATTTAGCTGCTAATAAGCATTAGTCTATTTAGCTCAGCTCTTTAGGAAATTGGTTCTTTGCTTATTTTCCTCACTTTGCCAGCAAAGTTTTACCCAATTCTCTCCTCCCATTGCCATAATGCAGTATAATTAATTCAAGTATTTATTTGGCAACTAATTATAAAATATTCATCATGTTCTAATCACTTAATGTTAATATTAAATTTTTCTATATTTCACAGTAACCCATCGTAGAGAGTAAGATTCATCTAGGTGAAGTAATTCGCCTAACTTCACATAGTGAATAGAGGAGCCAACACTTACACACAGGCATGCTGGTTATTGCTTCTTACCACATCTCCTTCCCCATCGATTTTTGTCCTGTTCTGTGACCTGGAGGCTGGCCCACCCGACATCGTAAAGGGTTGTTTGCTCTCTGCTCTTCTCTGATAGGGTTTGGCTGAAGAGAGGCAACAACAGGAGCCAGGCTGGTAAAGGGAGAGAGAGGTTAAAGGACAAATTCCCCTTCTGCCCTGACTCTGAGAACTGGGTTTAGGGGCAGCTTCACTCTCTGTGAATACAGCTGCTGGTGCGTGAAACCCTGCCCATGGCTCTGGCCCTCACAGCTCCTGGGCACCTTCACTTTTCCTTGACCTCTTGGACATAATCATAGAAAAATATCCTTAATGTTACTGTTCTTCCTCGCACACCTCAACATTCTTTATTCTCTATTTAACCCTGATGACTTCTATGAAGATTGTCTTTTCATTCAGTTCTCTTGACTTAAGCCCTTCAGTGTAGAATCCTACATGCAACTCTCTAGAGCTTTTTCTAGTGTATTCTCGTCCCTCTAAAGCTAAGGGTAAGCTGCTTCCCAGCATGGACCACCTCTCATTGGTACTACAAATGGGAACCCAACCTAAGTATTCCATTTAAATTTAGGCTGGCACCACAGCTTTGGAAATATAACTTAGTAGTAGTAGGTTCCTGGAATATCACTTCTCAAATTTTATCTGATATCTTTTAGAAATATTAATGGACCCTAAATAAATATAAATGCATTTCCAAAAAATTAAAATTCTGTTTATCTTGGTAGCCAGAAAACTTAAACAAAATTTAATAATCAATTGTAGTAATTTTGCTTAATTATAGAGCATGTTTATTACTTTCTCCACTATTTTTATTTTAGTATTCATTATACCTACTTAATGTATTTCATATGTTTTTAGAAAAGGTGGCTTATATGTTATTTATAATAGCAAAAACTATTTGGCACAGAGGGAAACAATTCTGGGATTAGACTACAGATTTTTTGTTCAACATGACATTGTGGAGCCTCTTTAAAGTTAAGTTTTCTCAGCTGTGAAAGGAATTAATGTCTGCCTCACCCTACTTGTGTAATATCACTTAACAATTTATACATGTATTGTTTCCATTATAGCTGATACTACATTTTGAATGATGTCAATGAGGATGACATTAATAGCAATCTTACTTTTGACTAGGTAGTGGACAAGACATGTTTTGAGAGACAGAGGCTGAACCCTTTCAACAATCTTTGTAGCTGACTAAGGGACTAAGGGAGGCAAGGTAGAAGGGGGTGCCCAGAAATGCCTACTGGGGCAGCATGAAGATGAAAGTGGAATATGATGATACCATAGTACAGTATAGTGTAGTATAGTATAGAATACTATAGTACATTGTAGGTGCTCCATAAATGTGTACTGAATTAATGGATGACTAAATAAATCATAGGTACTAGGAATTCTTCCAAAAATAGTGAAGATCCTTCTGTAACGATATCTGATGGAGCCTCCTGCTAGTTATTACCATCATATTCAATGATTTTCATGCAACCAAAACTCAGAATTCAAAAGCACAGTAAGCTATGGGACTGAAGAGACCCAACTGTGCTTTGTGGATGGCCAGGTTGAAGGGAAGAAAGGAGAGGTGAGAGAGCCATAAGATGCGTTGGAAAAAGCCCACCTGTTAGCCTGGGATTCAAGCTTAGAATCTCTCCCACACTTACAAGATTGACAAGAGCAAGGGATATCAGGAAAGGAGATCTGAATACAGACCAGATAGATGTGTGTCTGTGTGTGTGTGTGTGTGTGTGTGTGTGTAATTCTTACTGGCTTTTTTGCTCACTAGCCCGTACCTTGGGAAATTATGAACTTTTCTAGGTGATAGATTTTGTTTTTGTTTTCATGTCTAATCTGAAAATGGAGATAATGATAACACATATAGAGTCGCTGTGAGGATTACACAGAAAAATGTCTGCAATGTGCACAGTGATCTGAAAGGTACTACAGTTATGGTGGTTGTTAATAATAAGAATAGAGTTCCAGGCCATAGTTGTACAAAACATGAGTTTGACCTAATGCTAAGTCCCCAGTATTGCTCTGACTTAAGGACTTCTTTAAAAAAAAAAACATTTTATTTATTTATCTTTAGAGGGGAAGGGAAGAGAGAGGGAGAGAGGGAGAGAAATATCAATGTGTGGTTGCCTCTCATGAGTCCCTTGCCGGGAACTGGCCTGCAACCAAGGCATGTGCCCTGACTGGGAATCGAACCGCAATCCTTTGGTTCACAGGCCCCCGCTCAATCCACTGAGCTACACCAGCCAGGGCTAAGGACTTCTAATAAAAAAAATAAGCAATAGAATAGTTGTGATATAGCCATGATGCAGCATCAGCTGGAACCTGAAGGAATGCTGACAAATTAGATGGAAGCTGATACTGAGGATTTCTCAGGAAATGCCCCCTACTGTCAAAAGAGCAGCCAGGAGCCACTAGAACCAAAGCTACCAGAAGGAACCTGTTGATGTCAAAAGGAGTAACTGCTTTATGGAGAAGTGTAAGCTGGTAGGACAGGAAGCTGCCTACAGAAGGAATGTCTAAGAATCTATAAGAAAGAAGGATGACTATATTTCTATGGAGTCTATGGAGAAAAGGTAACTTAAAACATTTTTAATATAAAAATAAACATGTATATTATGGAGTGTACTTTAAATTTTTGAATAAACATCTAAACAATACCCCAAAGAGAAGGTATTTTGCATTTAGAGTTTGCCACCTTTGAGCTGTGGCCCCAGGCCCTCAGTATGGACATCTATGATCCTGCAACATAAGAATGCTTTTAAGGACACGTTCAAGGACATAGGTTCTCTTGACTTTGGAATCAAGTATATTTACAAAGTGGATGATCTTAAACACATCATTTAACCACTGTGAACCTAGCTGTTAAATAGGAATGAGACTGTCCAACACAAGTATTATGAGGATTAAAGAATATAGCATTGGAAAGTTCCACATACCTGGTCCGTAGTAGGTGCCAAATTAATGCCAATTCCTTCCTCTTTCTTCCCACCTCCTTGTACATTGTTATAAAACCAACTGGAAACCAGTGTTTACCTCCCCTGTGTGTTTCTTTCTCAGCAGCAAATCTTTGATTCAACTTTACTGTGTTCCACAGCTTGGTATGTGAGCTCTGGGTACAACAACAAAAAAATATGAAATGCAATCTGTCTCTTTAATAAAAGCAGGGAAATTGCATACATAAAATTCATTCATAAAATACAGAAATAATTAGTTCACTGCACTGTTCACAATATCCTGTTTCTAAAGTACCCTAAACCAAGATTTCCACTGAAACTCATGGCATTTATTGATCTAATTTATAGTTTTTTGTGGTTTGCTAGAACTGTGTAGCTTATCAAGACTAGACAATATCAGCTCAGGAAATCAGGATTCATCTAATAGAAATATAAATTCTGTTTATTCTCTATGCATTATAGTTAACCCCCCCATTTTCTTTCAAGTTCAAATCAAGGTGTTACAGGACCCCAGCCTAAGCAGTTCTGAAACAATTGGGAGGGGTCCAATTGCCCGCTGCCAAGAAGCATGACTCCCAATGCCAGAGTTTGGTGAAAAGAAAAGGAATTGTTTATTTAAGAGTTATATAGATTCAGAATGATGGCAGGATTCTGCTGTTAAATCCCACTCCCTTTAAAATGCCCACAAACACACAGTTCTGCCTCCCTTTGCCAAATCGGTTCAGTTTCAGAATATGCCAGTCAGAGATACTTTCAGAAAAAAAACAGAAGTCCACAGCTCAGCATTCCCAGTCACAGTTCAGCATTCAGGCCTCTTCATCTTTGCTTGGCTGGACAGGTTCTGCAATTCCCAGCACCATCAGCCATGTTGCTGTGTTCTCCAGCTGTTAATAGGAAACAACATGGCACCTCCTTATACACCAGATTTCCTGGCCAGCTGGTGGGGGCCCAGACCCCCTACTCCTTCCCAAACCACTTGTCAGATATAGGGAAAGAGCCTCATGGCTGCTGTGCCTAGTTTAAATCCTGACCTGGAGTTTGTGTGACCCCATTTCTGACTCCTCCCACAATGGGTTATATCTGCCCATTCTTTGTATAGTTCACAGTCTTTGGTCTGCCATTATCAGTCCAGGCAGATGTGGCCAGGGATGCAGGGTAAACCACTTTCCTGCCTCTGGTGCAGGCTAGCTACATCACCAGCCATCTACCTGGCCCCAGCAAGCAGCACAGCTTTTTAACATAACTATTAAGCTAGCCAAGTTGCCATAGATAAGCAGAGTACCTCTCGAAGGCCATCCTCTGCTTCCCCTACCCCCAATTCAAGGTTCATGGCGGGGACATCTCTGTTTGGGGGACCTCTGGCTCAACAACCCACTACAAAAGTACTGCAAAAATTCACAAGTTAGCATTTGTAAATGCATGCAGTAAACAGATGGAATGAATACTACCTTGTTTATTTTTTTTTTAATTCTAAATGAAGCTGGAAAGAGGTGAGTCTAAGGTAGTTAAATGAATATGCTGCTTCACCTAGTTAAGGAGCTCATTAATCCCAGCAGTGTATCCATTAGAAATATAAGAAAGAGGAAATAGTGCATTATGCTGGAGAAAATTAGGCACACTTGGGTTTCAGTCCCATCTCCCCATGTAAATATTACTCAGGTTGCACAGTAATGTGCAGTTTCCTGTTTAAGAGGATGGTGTAGTAATATCCGCCTTACGGGTTGTTGTGAAGACAATGCAACAGATGGCTGCAAAGTGCCAAGCATAGTGCTTGCATGTGGCAGGTGTTTCAAAAGTGCTGCTTTCCTTTCTTTTGAGATTTTAATAAAATAAGGGATGGTTGACCTTATATCACTGTTTTTCAGCTTTTTAAATGCCATAAGACTCTTCTCTTCTGTGATTTTTCCCCCCAAATAAAAGCATATGCATCAGCTTATTACATGAAGACTTTTTTCTGGCAAAAGTTTTTAAGTGTATGTATGTGCAAACACACATAATAGTTTAAAGATTGTTGAATGATGAAGAGTGAGGATGACTCAGCTGAAAATATTAGTAATTTTAATGGGACATGGCTTTGCAAGATGGGGAAGTGCAGTAGAGCTCACACAGCAGCAGGATGGGCTCTGGCTGCCCTGGGAGCAGAGTGATGGGGGTACAGTCAGGTAACAGGTGCAGGGCTCAGGGATGAGTGCAAATCCTGTTCCCCAGTCGGACTAAGGAGTCCCTGAGTCTCAGTTTAATCACCTGGGAGATGATAGGTACCCTGAGATTCCCAGTTGCCTGTGCTGTTGTATAAAGGGAAGTATACTTTCATTAACTATCAAAGCCTCACATTTTTAGCATATGAAAGTCTTTCTTAGACTGTTTGTCTGCTCTGTTTTGTTCCTAGAATACTGAAATTTCTAAATGTGGTCCTCTATTAAGGATCTGATATTGCATACAAGTACCTACTCTTCAATAAAGTCCTTGTCCAAGAAATTGTGTTTGCTTCATTCCATTAGTGTTTCACATAATGATCTTTATCAACAATGCCACAGTTCAGCCTTTTACTACCTTACCAGCCCGTGAAATATATTACACTATTTTCACCACCACAAATATTCAACATTTGAAGGTGGAGACAGTCTGATGGCCAGTCACATGTCACTGGGGGTGACCCAGACGGAAGTGGTGAACTGAAGAGCGTTGGGGGAAGGTCGGAGCACTTTGAAATAAGCCCCTCTCTCCTTTCAGTCCCTCCCACTTCGGTCTCTCTCCTTTAAGCCTGTTTTTGTGTGGTAGAATGAAAACTGTGTTAATACAGGATGTTACAGACACGTACTTGTTTTAAAAACAGAGGTTTTCTGTCTCCCTTTGTCTCCTCCATCTCTGTCCTCTCTCAGGAAAATGAACGTCATAGGAAGGGAAATGGGTTGGTGAGGAATGTTTTGAAACACGACTTAAAACTGGGGCTCTCAGGAAACAAATTTATAGGGGAAAGGAAACAGTATAAACCTACTTAAAATTCTAATGAAGATGATCTAGCTTTACATTTTGGCCCACCTGAAGCTGAAGACTAGGGAAATCAAGGCAGGAACCTAGATATGCTCAGTATTTATTAGGACCTCACATATGTAGTACCAGAAGTGGTATTTGAATTGCAAATTAAATGTTCTCTGTAGTTTTGCTGATTCCCTAAACTGTATCAGTAGCTTGAATTATCTGCCTTTTCAATTTTCATGTGGTCTGTAGCCAAACCTGCTTTAAATGGATAAAAAAGAAAGTTTTTTAAAGTCTTTTCCTAAGACAGAATGGAAAAAGCCAAGGTCAGTGGTATAACAATAACTACAGCGCTGTAATTTTTAAAAATTACAGAGCTCTTTTAAAGCAGCATGAAGAATTCAGGACTTTGGAGCTACACAGATATGGGTTTAAACCCTGCAGGACCCTTGGCAAGTCATTCAACATTAGCTTCCTTTTACAGAGAATAGAAATAAAAATCGTATTTTCCTAATAAGGTTGTTCCGATAATTAAATATGATACTATGTAAAATTGCTTGACACTAGACAAATGATACCTATTAGCAGTTTTGCCTTATTTTTACATTTTATGAAAAGCTGAATTGTAGGTGAGGAAACCAAGACACATATCTTGAGTTATACAGTTAATAAAAAGTAGAATCAGAGTGTGAATTCCAGGTTTTTGCTTCATCTCCTTTTCGTTCTTTCTATATCATCACAAACTAATTCATTATGATGCAGTTTCTCTACCCAGCGAAGGATCATCAATAATCACTTTTAGTGACTTTTATATTAGAAGGGCAAATTTGACTGCATTTCTTTGGAACTCACAGTACATTCAAAAAGATATTTTAAATACATTAAAACCTCTCTGTAGTGTTATAACTTGGGACCAAAAACTTTAATTATGCAAAATATTAGGGCTGTGTTCTTGTGAAGTTATTGAAATGACCATTTCACAGCTGCTGAGAGTGTGTGTGAATGGATAATTGACTTACGTCTGGATTTTCATTATGAGTAACACGTTATTGCAAGATTTTACTATAGTTAATCACTTAGTTTGGTTAAAAATAAAAGATAAGATTGATGTGGTGTAACTCTAAGACTTATGATAGTTGCTATGGAAACGCTGCCCTGAGCACTGATAAGCACCGGTCACCAATTGGCCGCATGCCTGGGAGACGTGCAAGACTGCACGCCCTAGCAGCCCTTGCATGTGGCCATGCGACATCCCGCAGATAGGATGTGGGTAAAATTGCTTCAAAAACCTTCTGGATTAGTTCTTTGAAATCCCATACAATTCCAACTCCCTCTTTTGACTTTCTGTGGTGCCTTGGGGAGGCACAATAGGATGGAGCAGCCGGGGCGTTTGAGTCGCCACCTAGAGAATCGCTGGGAAGGGGAGCCTCCAGACCCACACCGGTGGTGCTGTGGCTGAAAAACGGCCATCTGCTGGGCTGAGCCTCTGAGATGACAGAGGTGGGACGTTCGCACGGCCACACCTTACCTATCCTGGCTAATACAGCACCCTGAGTTAATCACCGATTGTGTACCAGGCACTAATTCAGCACTCTATATATCTAATTTAATCTTCAAAACAGAGATATAAAGTAGGTATCTGTGTTATAGTCATTTTTCAGATGAAAATAATGAAATTGATATCAGCTAAGTGTTAGTCTATGACCAAAGAAGCTGCATTGGGATTTGAATTATCTGTGTGTCTTTGGAGCCTGCCAGCTTCATAAACAGGCAAACTTTCCATGCATTGGGTTGGCCAAAAAGTCTCTATGTTTTTTTTTCTGTAAAATAAAAGACACATTTTTCATCTTCACCAATAACTCCATTGATTTGGATATTCTGAGTATGTCAGCTATCTCCCATGTGGTGTAATGTTGATTGTTCTCATGTCTCAATTTGATCGCCATCAATTTCTGCTGGTCTACCTGACTGTAGATCAGCATCCAGTGAGAAATCTCCAGCACAAAACTTCACAAACCACTTCCGACACACTCAGTCAGTCAGAGCACCTTTTCCATACACTGCACACATCCTTTTTTGGGTTTGTGTTTATACCTTTCTTGAAATAATAAAGCATAAGATGCTTATAATGTGTATTTTCTTCCATCTTCAATATTAAATGGCTACACAAAAATTCACCAAATTTGGTAAGGTTTTTGAATGCACACTGATATGACAGCTGTCACCATACAATCTGGTATTGTTTGGAATGGAAGTTAAAGACAACTAAGCCCAGCTAGAGCCATCTTACCAAAAAAAAGAAAAGAAAAATTTTTGGCCGACACAATATTAGACAAAAATAACCACTTGTTTGTAAATAAGAAATCTCAGTAGGCTAGTCTGCTGATCACGATGGCCTGGGCTGTGAGGTGCCTCTGACAAGGGCAGGCTCAGAGCAGAATATGTAATAGTCTGCTCAGGCATCCAGGGTGGACTGCAGTGTATATATGAGGTCTGTCCGGAGAAGTCCAGCCATTGCTAATATAACAAGAATGGTTTGCATGACATCAGTGTAACCTGGCAGCCAAGGAGAATGGACTGGAATGTGCATATGTGAACAATGATGACTTCACTGTACTAGTCAGTGGGCACAGTAGACACCATTGAGTGAGCATGTGTACTGTATAGCCATCACATTCAAAATGACTGACCAAGAAGAGCACCAAATCTATATCAAATTTTGCATTAAGTTTGAACATTCCTCCATGGAAACTATTTGGATGATTCAGAAGGCCACAGCTATGGGCAACTAGTGATTGGCAGCTTCATCATGACAATGTACCCACTCATGTATCATATCCCATGCAGAGTTTTGGCGAAATGTCAAATCACACAGGTGACTCAGCCCCCATATAAACCAGATTTGGTTCCCTGTGACTTCTGGCTTTCCCTAAACTAAAAGCACCTTTGAAAGGGAAGAGATTTTGGAATGTCAATAAGATCCAGGAAAATATAATGGGGTGGCTGATGGTGACTGGGAGAACTCTGCAAGGTCCCAAGGTGCCCACTTTGAAGGGGACTGAGGTGGCACTGTCCTATGCACAATGTTTCTTGAATCTTGTATCTTCCTCAGCAAATGTCTCTATTTTTCATAGTATATGGCGAGATACTTTCTGGACAGACCTCTTATATGCAAGAGGCTGTTTTGAGAGCAAATGCTGTATTCAGCGATGTGGCAGAACACATTGCTATTTGATCAGTTAATGAAACATTTGTGGAAGTGGGGAAAATTTCTTGAACTACCATAATTAATCCGAGGAGGTAAGAATGGAATTAGTGAATTAATGCCAAGTGTCTTCTTTTATATTTTCAATTAACATGAAATGTATGTGTTTTAGGCAGGAATTATAGAGCACACTCATCCCTTTGTCATCACTGTGCCACAGTTCAGGTGACTGCTACCGAAGCAATGGCAATGACTCTGTGACTGCGTGAGTTGCCTTGTGAGACTTTTTCTATACCAGGAAAACTAAAGAAATACAAAACAAAAATTATGGCTTTAAGTTTTTGGACCTCTTTCTGTTTTTCTTTTTTTTTATTTGGGGTAATGACTTTTTATGGGTGTGGATGTTAGGGAGGAGGTAAAACATAGAGTATAAATCATGCTTTTGTATTTAAAAAGTTATATAAATTGAATATGTAAGTTCATATTCTGCATATGTAAATATATATAAAATATATGTGTATACACACATTTATCCATGCACACATACACGTATTATACATACATAAACATATGTGTATGTCTGCATTAGTGTAGGCTAACTGACTTAGCCTTAAAAATACATTATGTCTAATGTGAGGAAAGAATTTTAAAGGCTTTCAGGAACAGATAGGCCTTACAATCTTCAAGCACAGATGCATATCTTAGTGAACTGATGAGAAACTCTAAGAGTCATCTATGACATAAGACACTGAGTGAATAATTTTACTAATTTCACAATAAATAGTTCTTCAAGCATTTACTAATTACTTTACAGCTTGCTATATTAGGAAAAGGTTTAAATAATTATTAACGCTCAAATACACAGCTTATCTTCTAACATTAACCTTCAATTCCCTTTCAGTTTTGTTAGAAATAAACAAATATATATTAAATGCTTTCCATATGCATGAGCATTCTGTCATTAGGGAAATTCAAAACTGAATTATATAGCACTTCTGCCTAAAATAAATTTACAAGCTAGTGGGCAAACTAGCTATACCATCCATGTTTGATCTGCTTTCTGTTTTCCCTCCTGTTTAGTGGGGAAATGTTAGTTTCTCACCATGGTGCCTTGAGTATGGTGCCTTGTACCATGCATCCCAGTAATTTATTCTCAGGGATCTGGACATATTAGGTTCCAAGCCTCTGAAGAATGGGGACTCAACTGTATCTGGCTTTTAACACCCCAGAAAGAAGGTGCTAATTTACTTTTCTTCAGATCACTAATTAGATGTGAAACACTCTATGTTTTTATTATGAAAGAGAGCTGGCTCACGGAATATTTCAAGAAATATTTTAAGCAGTATTTCTGTGTAGTCACTGTTGTTGCATCTTTTATCTTCTGGTTCTAAAATGAAAAGTGTGAAGAAGGTATCAGTGCCTGTGACTTCATTGTGCTTTGGGGTTAGGCTCTGAGGTAGGGAGACCAGTGGATTTTGGCTCATAGCTTCTCCACTCTGGACAGAGTATAGGTGACTTATACCTGCTCTCTCATCTGGGGTTAAATCACAAGTAAGCTGCAGTATTATGTTGCATAATATATAGAAAGCAATAAACAATAGCTATTAACATTTCTTAATATCATTTATTACTTATGTATGACAGGTATTAATCACTTTTGCTCCTAGAGATACTTAAATCTCATCCCAATGCTTTCTGAATTATTTAAAATTATCTATCAGCCCTGGCTGGTGTGGCTCAGTGGTTGAGTGCCAGACTATGAATCAAAAGGTCACTGGTTTGATCCCCAGTCAGGGCACAAGCCTGGGTTGTGGGCCAGGTCTTCAGTAGGGGGTGTGCTAGAGGCAACCACACATTGATGTTTCTTTCCCTCTATTTCTACCCCTCTTCCCCCGGGGGGGGGGACACACAAATAAAATCTTTTAAAAATATTTAAAAAATAAATGAAATTATCTCCCAAACATTAATTCTATATTGATAGATTCAAATTATATTTTGGTTTATAGATAAAATGGGGAGCAACTTAAATTATAAATGTACTATCTTATAGAATATCATAACTATTATATATCTATGACTTTAAATCTTTGAAATATCTTTCTTTCTCATAGACTTTAATACTAATTAAGGTAGAACATCTCAAAGTGTAATCCCCAGACTCACAGGGGTCCCTGGGACCTTCCCAGAAACTTCATGAGGTCAAGACTATTTTTGTGGTAGTACTGAGTAGTAAAGCCTTATGCTAGCACAAAGAAATCATTTGCACAGTAAGCTGTGTTGGCATTTGTGCTGGGGTACAAAGTCAGTGATGCTTCGACTTGTCTACCTGTCGGATGAAGTGAGGCACCAAACTGCACAGCTGCCATTACATTCTTCAGCACCACTTTCCATGGTTTTCTTTGTTAAAGCCAATTTCACTTAAGAATATCCTTGATGAAGGAGTAAAAACTATTAATTCTATTAAATCCTGAACCAGAGGACACATCTTATAATTCTGGGATAAAACAGGCACTCAAAGCTGTCCTGTCTCATATTCAGTTATGAGGGTTGACTCAGTAACAAAAGCACTGGTATGAGTGTTTCAGTTATGAGCTGAACTAGCCACTTATTCAAAGAATAGCATTTTTACTGGCAAGAACAACTGACAAACAAAATTACAGTTATCTAGGCTTGCCTAATTGGTAGACCTTTTTCTGAAAATGAAGGGAATAAAGTTATCACTAAAGGAAAAGCTGACACTATTTATTGCCAAAGATAAAATTCAAGCTTCCAAGTAAAAGTCAGAACCTGGGAAATGTGTATGAACTGCTATTAACTTGACAAATTCCTAATACTAAAAGGATTTTCTGTTGAGATCAAGATGATACTAGCAAATCCAATTTTTTGGTATTATATAATTAAATGTGTCAACATTTGGAAGATCTGCATAACTCAGTGAATCAATATTTTTAAAAAATATCTAATCCATAGTATAAAATAAATGGGTCAAAGATCCAGCGAAGTGCAGAATGGACCAGTAGATTTTAATGTAACACAAAGAGTTTGTTGATATGCTTTCAGGTGCCATGCCACAAATAACATTAAACAACAACAACAACAACTCTACTTGCCAAGTTTTGGCACAGTACCAATGATATAAAAAGGCTATTAAAATATTCTTCAATTTTCCAACTACATATATTTGTGAGGCTGGATTTTCTTCATATAGTTCAATGAAAACAACCTATCAAAAGAGCTCCAATGCAGAAGCAGATATGAGAACTCAACTGTCTTAGATTGTCAGCCATTTAAAAAAAGAGATGCAAAAATATCAAATAGGGCCACTCTATTCAGATTTCGTTTTGTTTTGTAAAACACAGTGTTTCATGAAATTGCATTATTGATGTTGACACAATAGGCTTATTATTATTGTTTTAAAATGTGTTGATAAATTACTTTAAAAGTCTCAATTTATAACAGAGTAAATATTGATAGATATAGTCCACATATACAAGACCTTTTTGGAATCCTCAATAAATTTTAAGAGGATAGGAGTATCCTGAAAACACAAAGGTTGAGTTGAGAACTGCTGCTCTAGAGAACTTAAAATGCCCACAAGTTATAAAGCCTGCATATAATAGCTCTGCTACCTACTGACTGAATGACTCTGGCTGACTTAGTATGTCTCAGTGTCCTTACCAATAAAATGGGTATAAATACACTAAATATTCCTGAAGTCATTTTGCCACCTAAAATTTGTTGGCGTATAATAATGTATCTATCATTATTAAGGGTGAAGTCAGGAATAACAAAAACATACACCCAGTTTGCTAACATCACTTGTTTAAATCTTTCTGACCACAATGATGATTGACTCCAAACCCAGACATGTTAAAAGCATCTAGTGTATATTTTCCATAAGCTTTTTGTGCATCTCACTTCCAAAGTCAGCTAAGTCTTGAGGAATAGCTTCTCTTCTCTCCTGTAGACATTATTTATTTGTATTTCTCCCTATTAATCTAGAGGTAAGACATTTATGTTTTTTTATGGGCAAGGACAATGTGTTCAATACTGTATTCCAACACTTTTTATCACAGTGTCTTAGTCCATTTTGGTGGCTATAACAAAAATGCCGTATTTTAAGTGACTAAAACAATAGAAATTTATTTCTCACAGTTCTAGAAAGGAGGCCCAAGATCAAGACACCAGCAAATTCTGTGTCCGGTGAAAACCTACTTCCTGGTTTCATAGATGAAATCTTCTCATTGTGACCTCACATGACAGAGTAGAATACTCTCTGAGGTCTCTTTTCCCAAAGACCTCACTTCCAAAAACTATGACTTTGGGGGTTGGATTTCAACATATGAATTTTGAAGAGACACAAACATTCAGTGTATAGCACATGGTGTAGGTACTCAATCAGTATCTCTTGGTTTGGACTGAAATAGTTGATGAATTATTTCAACAGAACTATGATTAGTTAAAGGGGTCCTGATTAAAACTATAGAAATAAAAGAGGAGATTTACACTAATCCTTTTCCTTCCTTTCTCTCATCTACTCATCTAACAACCTGCCCATCCATCTCACATTTGTTCAATATCAATGCATATAAAGCTTTATTCTAAGATGCCAGTGATTATAAAATGTACTATCAATTTAACCACAACTTAGGAGAGGGACAGAGAAAAACATTGAACGTAAAATAAATATGATTCTTATGAACTGAACCAACAGTAGTACACATTTATGTATGTGGTTACAAACAATATTTTTCTTTAGTATGGCCATGAAAGTTTTGGTCTAAACCTTCTTTGCATTGAGCCTAGAAGATTTTGTGCATGAATCACTTTTAGCCATTAACCAGTACTCATGATATCACAGTGACTACATTCCCCCTCCCGTAACCTCTGCTTGCCATCCGATCATTTTGTCATATTTCAGACCAATATAATAATTTTGTGCCAAATAAAAAAATGCCTGAGATTTTCCACACTTGGATGAACTTGGCATTTTGAAATTTTGTAACTGGATTACATATTATGGGAGGTGAGGCAGCTTTGTTTGCAAGTCAGCCAAAAGCTTTTGACAGATAGATGTTATATTCCTGAGTGGTGGTTCTTCACGCTGCATAAATTGGTCACACTAACCTCTCCTAGGGCTGAAAATACCATTATCTATTCTTAGAAATGTGACAGTTTCTACCGACTCTAATTGCAATGCCTGCTGGATGACAGACAGTCTTTGACATACACAATAACTTTTCTTTTCAATGGAACTTCAGGGCACTATATAATCTTTTAAAAGATGTTTTAAAGGACAGTTAGCTATCCACATTTAAGTCAAAATTTAACTCTGTGTAACATTAACAATCAAAGTAATTCAGCTCAGGTGAAACAGTATGAATGTAGCTAGATGATGTGCATGCAGGCAAAGATGGGCATGTCACCACACACTCCCCTGCGTATGGCTGCACTTTCCATTTTTACAAAAATTATAAAGCATATTCCAATTTCAGATACCTTAAAATGTGAAAATATGTATCTCTAAATCAAAGAAATGTGGTGTATATGAAATCATATATATGTATACATATACCCACATAGCATATATATAGCCAATATAGTGTAAATAGCTTAAACCATATGTAGCTTATATTTAAATTGATCATGAGTTTGTTGGAGTTTGTATATCATTAACATCACTATACTGTTATTACGGAATTGTTACCTAAAATGTAGCCAAATTATAACATATTGAATGAGCAGGGATGATTTATTTTTTCCTAAAAATATGTGTGTTCCTTTTTTTGGGGGGGGTGGGAAGCATGATAGACTTCAGGATAAAGAGCACTTAAGAACGTGGACTTGTTAAAGAAAAATTATTTTGACATCTTAAAATGATGAAGCACAGTTTGTTAAGGACTAATGTGATAGCCATAGAGACCACTGCAATGGCATTTGTCAACATGAGAAAGATTGAGCTCTACCGTGAAGGAAAAGTTATAAAAGGGATTTACTGCCTAGAAGCAGAGGGTTGAGATTGGAGGTTAGGGACTCACTGAAGAAACACCAAGGGGTCAGGGGAATTTTGACTGAACACACCAGACTGGATTCTTGCTGAAGGCAGGCCAGAGTTATCAGACATTACCTAGGAAATGAATAATCTGATCAGATTTCAAGAGTGATCAGATATTGGGGATGGGGGTTCTGGCTAAACTGACTTAGCAGGAATCTTTGCTAAAATTAGGTGATATTTTAAAGATGGACATAAAGTCTACATGTTGAGGTCTAGTTGGGAAAAGGTATCAAAAAAGCCTGACTACAGCTTGCTCAAGGAGAGAGTTTTTCTCAGCTTGTGATTAGAGGAAAATGAAGACTGTTAAATTACATTGAAGGGTTAAGTCAGTCAAGTTTTCAATTCTTTAGTGAGGGCCCACAGAGGTATAAGAAATGGGAAAAAAAAGTGAGATTTAGATGGAAAGGATGGAGTGAGTCCATAAGAGATTAAAGCCTGGGGAGAACCTGGCAAGAACTGCCCAGAGGCAGGTGCGTACAAGTGACTTAATAAGCAGGAACATCTAGTATTCCTTTTTAAGTCTTGTGCTGTGATGCATTATAACTGTTGTAATCCCTATGGTTACCCCCTCACCATTTGTGAGCACTGCTTTGGGAAAATCTAGGAAAAGTTATTTTTCTCCTTCTTTCAGTCAATATACACATTGAGCGGAAAGATGTGAATCCCATCTAAAAGGGATAGTTGGGAGAGTCAGGGATCTGAACAGAAGCATAGATATGGAGAGGTCACTAGAGAAACATGAACTTCCAGAGGATTGGTTATGGGGTCAATGGAATGGGGAATTTGCATCCTAGAGATGGAGATTCAAGAAATTTTGGAATCTTTTACTTGAAGTGTGATGTAAAACATTATAAACATTCAAGTGCACACTTTGTAAGTATATAATTTAATGAATTTTTACATGTGTACATGCTTATAGGCATCACTCAAATCATGATATAGAACACTTTTAGCAACTATAGGTTCCTTTTTAGTTATCTCTCAATCAGTAACATACAAGAGGTGTCCACCGTTATGATTTCTATCACTAAAGATGAGTTTGGAAAGGTATTTTACTTAATTTAAAAGTAATTTTGTTTTAAATATAATAAAGAAGTCAACCCCAGCAACATGGAGGATTTCTGGACATCTGTGATGTCATCTGACACTTGGCTCATTATTTCTCAAGCACTTGAGCTAATAAGATAAAGATAGATAAATAAACATAGAGATTTATAGATTTATAGTTATTTTTGAGGAAATTGAGGCACACATATTCTACATAAAAGGCTCAAGTCCATATGACTGCTAAATGATAGAGTCAGGATTTAAATCTAGGCAGTTTTATTTAAGCCAGAGAGTTTAACCAATACTGTGTCCCACAAACTCTTTGGTCTAATTCTTACATTTTCCAGATTTTAATTGCTAGCAATGTTGTCTACCAAGAACACTGTTATCTCTAGACCAGGATTTCAGCCATGGCTCTGGCATTCACAGAATAGCACCCCAGGTCAAGGGGTGCTTTACATCTCAGTCTCTGGTGGAGGAGTCAGGATTTGTGTACTGTTACCTCTGATACAAAGGGGAGGTTTCTACAGAGAAAATGAAGCTGTATTTGGTGAGAGGTTCTCACACAGAATAGTACTTTTTATCACTATAGGATGGTTTGTCACTATGACATTCCACTAACTGGTTCACTTACATGGAGTTTTGCTACTAATCCCACAGAAAATCAAATCAAGAAAATTATGCATGGACTACAAAAGTATTTGTAGCCCTGGCTGGTGTGGGTCAGTTGGTTAGGAGCTCTCCTGAAAAATGAAAGGTTGCTGGTTTGGTTCCCAATCAGGGCACATGCCTGGATTGTGGGTTTCTGTCCCAGGATGGGGGTACATATAAGAAGCAACTGATTGATGTCTCTCTCACATCAATGTTTCTCTTCATCTTTTTGCAAGGTTATGTTCAGGAAACTGCATTGGTGCCTTTTAGAGCTGTCTTGCCTTCCACCTAAGGCTCAAACCTTCTGAGTCATCCAGTTTGACAATCTGAGTGATGTCACCATCCGCTCTGTTCTTTTGCTTCTTTTATCCACCCCTATCCTTGATGGTATTTTAAATATCGTTGCAAATTTGATATACATATGGAAAAAATGATGACCCCTTATTTCTCACCATCTTATCACATAAATTGCAACTTCTAAATGAATTCAAGATCTAAATATCAATGGTAAACCAGTAACAACAACAACAACACAAAACAGCCAGAAAAGAAAAAGCACACACAGGAAAAGATCTTCCTAACCTTGGAGTAGCCAAACTATTTTTGAACAGGGCATAAAAATTAGTAATTCCTCAAAAAGTATTGAAAGGTAGACTGTATGTAGATTAAGAACTTTGATTCTTAAGGGAATGAAAAAGCAAATCACAGAGTATATAAGGAGTTATTTGCAATATCTAAATCTAAAAAAGCACTTGTATCCAAAATATATAGAGTATTCTCATATATCACTTAGAAACATATAAACAATTCACCAAAAAAGGTAGCAATAGTTACTTTAGAAAACATGCTTAACATATTAGTCATCAGGGAAATGTAAATTAAAGCTAAAATGCATTATAATTTCTAATGACTATAATGGCTAAAATGAATAAAACAAATAATACCAAGTGCTGATAAAGATATACAACAACCGAAAATATTACACAGTGATGCGGACTCTGGCCCATGGGGTCCATGTGTTGTGGCTGCAACAAACAAATTCACACAGGCTGCAGAAGTCCTGTGGGGAAAAAGGGACGGCATGGCCACTCTCTGGGTGAGAGAGAGAGAGAGGGCCCTGACCCCTGCCTGGACAGGCTTTTATTGTTTTTCTGGGCACATTACATGGAGGATAGTCCTCATTTACTATGCACAGGTTCATTTTAGGCGGTTACCTTTTATAGGTAACACGGGAAAGAATGTTGCTAATTACTTCAAAGAGAAGGATGTTGCCGATCAAGGGGAAAAGTGGTTGAACTGGTCACACTCCATACTTGGGAGGTTTAGCACAGATTTTGGGAAGTTATTTTAGAGATATGCAGTAAACATTTGCTGCCTCAATTCAGGGTAAGGGAGTTTTAGCAAAAGCAAGCTTCAAAGAAGCCTAGGTACAATGCAGGCCTGATTCCCCATGGGAAACCGACCTGTAGGCTTGGTTCCTGTGTGCCGACTGGCTCCCCATCAGTTTTTCTGAATCAGGGGTTGGGCTACATTCACAGTGCCATGCACATAGGCTCCCTTTAACACAGTCCTGACAGAAATGTATTTTGCTGTAACCACTTTGTTGATTTCTTGTTTATAGCTGCTAAAGCTAGACAAATATATACCCTATGATTCAGCAATTCCATTCCTACATGTATACCTAAAAAAATACATACATATATTTGTCAAAAGATACTTCAAACCTATAGATTTTTATTAACCAATGTCACCCTAATGAATTTAATAAAATTAATTTTTAAAAAGCATATGCACAAGAATGTTCCTGGTATCATGATTTGTAATGTCCTCAAAGTAGAATTTACCATGTGGCAAACTGCACTATGGATCCCTTTTACTCCTCCCTGTGTCCACATCTTTTGTTATGTGACTTAGCTGTTGTGACCAACTCCACGGGCACAGTGTACTTCCCTGCTCCTTGACACTAGAATCTTTCACATGTCAGGCATTGGCCAATAGAGTATTAGCAGACATGATTTGATCAAAGACTGAAACACACTTGTGTAAGTGGTCTTGTCCTCTTATAACTCTGTCATTTCTGTGAAAAGAAAGTATTCCAAGTAGTTCATTGGTTTAAAAAGATCGAGAGACAGCAGACTGATTACAGCTAAGGAAATCAGAGCAGTAGTCAAAAAATTCCCAGCAAACAAAAGTCCCGGGCCAAATGGTTTCACAGGTGAGTTTTACCAAGCATTCAAAGAAGAACAAACACCTCTGCTTCTCAGATTATTCCAAAAAATTCAAGAGGAAGAAAGAATTCCAACTTCATTTTACAAGGACAGCATTACCCTAATTATAAAACCAGAGAAAGACACTACAAAGAAAGAAAATTATAGGCCAATATCCCTGATGAACATAGATGCCAAACATCTAAACAAAATCTTAGCAAATTGAATCTAGCAGTACTTTGATAAGATCATGCACTATGTCTAAGTGATATTTATTTGGGGATGCAAAATTGATATGATATCTGCAAATCAATTTGTGTGATATACCACATAAGCAAAATGAAGGATAAATTCCATGTGATCATATAAATAGATGCAGAAAAAATATTTGACAAAATCTAGCACCCATTTATAATAAAAACTCTCAGCAAAATGGAATAGAGAACATACCTCAACATACTAAAGGCCATGTGTGAAAAACCCATAGCTAACATATTCAATGAGCATAATCTACAAGTATTTCCCTTAAGATCAGGAAAAAGACAAGATGTCTGCTTTCAACACTCCTATTCAACATAATATTGGAAGTTCTAGCCACAGCCATCAGACAAGAAGAAGAAATAAGAGGCATCCAAATTGGAAAGGAAAAAGTAAAACTGTCATCATTTGCAGATGAAATGATGCTATAGATAGAGAATCCTAAAAACTCTACCAAAAAATTACTAAAACAGGTAAATATATTCAGTAAGGTAGCAGGATACAGAATTAATAATCAGAAGTTGATTGTATTTTATATATTAATAAAGAACTATTAGGATAAACAAGAGGAAATCCAATTTACAATTACATCAAAAATAATAATAGAGTATCTAGGAATAAATTTAACCAAGGAGGTCAAATACCTAAACTCAGAAAATTATAGAATGATGAAGAAAGAAATTAAATATACAAATAAATGGAAGCATATACTATGTCCGTGGATAGGAAGAATTAACATAATTTAAATGTTCATACTACCCAAAGCAATCTATAGACTCAACACAATTCCAAATAAGATACCAATGGTATATTTCACAGAACTAGAACAAATAATCTAAAAATTTATATGGAACCATAAAATACCCCAAATAGCCCCATCAATGTTGAGAAAGAAGAACAAAATTGGAGGTATCATGCTACCTAATATCAAACTATACTACAAAGACATTGTAATCAAAACAGCATGGTACTAGCATGAAAACATATATATGTATATATATATGTATGGAATAGAGATCCCAGAAATAAACTCATGCCTATATGGTCAATTAATATTTAGCAAAGTAGGCAAGACCACACAGTCAGATAAAGGTGGTGTTTTCAATAAATGGTACTGGGAAAA
Organism: Anoura caudifer; assembly: GCA_004027475.1. Taxonomy (NCBI): domain Eukaryota; kingdom Metazoa; phylum Chordata; class Mammalia; order Chiroptera; family Phyllostomidae; genus Anoura; species Anoura caudifer. The sequence continues at coordinate 154,214 of PVKU01002428.1, forward strand.
TTGGCCCCATGGGTTAAAGAGAGAGAGAGAGAGAGAGACAGACAGACAGACAGACAGACAGACAGACAGACTAGACCACTTTCTTACATCACATATAAGAATAAACTCAAGCCCTGGCAGGTGTGACTCAGTGGACTGAGCAATGGCCTGAGGGTTGCTGGTCTGAAACCCAGTCAGGGCACATCCTTGGGTTGCAGGCCAGGTCTCCAGTTGGGGATGTGTGAGAGGCAACCCACACTGATATCTCTCTTCCTCTCTTTCTTCCTTCCTTCCCCTTTCTCTAATAAATAAATAAAATCTTAAAAAAGAATAAACTCCAAATGAATTAAAGACTTAAATGTATAACTTGAAACTTTTAGAAGAAACCAAGCAATAAAATCTCTCACATTTAGCAATATTTTTTTCTGTTATATCTCCTTAGGCAAGGAAAACAAAAGAAAAATAAACAAATGGAATTCTTTTTGTACAGAAAAGAAAACCATCAACAAAATGAAAAGACAGACTGCTGAATAGAAAAACATAGTTGCTAATGATACATCTGATAAAGGTTAATATACAGAATTTATAAAGAACTCATACTGATCAATACCAAAACACAAACAAGCAAATAATCTAATTTAAAAAATGGGCAGAGGACCTAAATAGATACCTCTTTAAAGAGGACATATAGATGGCCAATAGGTGTATTAAAAAATGCTCAGTGACACTAAATGTTAGAGAAATGCAAATTAAAACCACAATGAGATTTCACTTTAAACCTGCTATATTAGTTATAATCAATAAATTCACAAATAACAAGTATTGATGAGGATGTGGAGAAGGAGAAATCTTTGTGCACTATTAGTGAAAATGCAGCTTGGTACAGCAACTATGGAAACTGGTATAAAGTTTCCTCAAAAAATTAAAAATGGAACTACCTTATGATCCAGCAATTGCACTTCTGGGGATTTATCTGAATAAACAAACAAAAAAATCAAAACTAATTTGAAAGAATATATACACCTCTATGTTCATTGCAGCATTATTTACAGTAACCAAGATATGGAAACAACACAAGTGTCCATCAATAGAGGAATTGATAAAAATGCAGTGATACACTTACACAATGGAATGTTACTCGGCCACAAAAATGAAATGTTACCATTTGCAGCAGCTTGGATGGACCTAGAGGGTATTATGTTCAGTGAGATAAGTCAGGCAGAGAAAGGTAAATATCGTATGATTTCACTTATATGTGAAATAATTATATAATAATGCAAAAAATAAATAAGCAAACAAAATTGAAATAAACTCATAAACTTAGAGAACACAGTGACTGATGCCATAGGGGAATGGTATTGGGGGACTTGGTGAAAGAGATGAAGGGCTTAAGAAGTACAAATTGGTAGTTACAAAACAGTCATGGGGATATAAAGTACAGCACAGGGAATATAGTCAATAATATTATGATAACTATGAATGGTGCCAGGTGGATACATCTGAGACCAATACAAATAATATTGAAAGTAAATTGAAAGAAAGAAAGAGAGAGACAGAGACAGAGAGAGAGAGAGTGAGGAGGGGAGGGAGGGAGGGAGGAAAGAAAACAGAAATTTTAAAAAGTTAAAAGATTGCAAGACACAATGGAAAAGTTACCCCGCAACTCGCTAATAGGTGTTTCAAGGCATAATGACCCACCTGAGCTAATCATGGGGCTGATATCCTCCTCAGTGAGGTACTATTTTTATAGTTTCTCTTAATAAGTCAAGATTCCATTCTCCCCATGATTTCAGCTCAGTTCTATTTCTCTATGCCTACAGAAGACATGACCAAGAAGTAATAATATTGCACACCTGGAAAATGTGCATTAAATTCTCTTCTGAGTAGCTAATCACCCCAAATCCGCCCACCTTCCCATGTTTCCATAAGATTGAGTCCAGGATATTTTAAACAAAAGATTATAGTTTTGGAATCAAACCTATGGAAAAATCTTTAGATTATTATCAACTGACATTAGGAATATTTATCACTGTTCTTAACCTCAGTTTCCTTACATTCAAATTGGACATGATATCATTTAAATTGGAGAATGTTAGTTATTCACATGGTCCAAGCATTCCTTACCTTTACTAAAGTAATGAAAAATCTTTCCACTTCTGTATCCATAGTCAAATTATTTTCTTACAACAACCTTGTGAGATCAATCCTATTATCTCCATTTTATTTAGCGAGAAACTCTGAACAGAATGTTTAGACTTTATTTGTAAGGCACTTGGAAATTGAAGCATGATCGAAAGTATAAAATCTGTTGTTGAAAGATAGCTGTATTTGTCCAAGTAGGAAAAAATTTTGATGTAAACTAGAGAATTGGAGGCAGTGAACAGATTGTAAAGATGTTTAAAATATTAAATTGTCCTCATGTGATGGTTGGTGAGAAGCATAAAGGAGGAGATTTTAACTGGCTCCCTTGGTGCTGGGAGATACTCTTCCCTGAAACTGGGCATGCAAGGAGAGGAACAGTTTTAGTGGTTTATAACAAATTCATTTTCACAGGTTGACTGAGAAGTAATTGTGGCAACATGAAGATGAAGATGTTTGAAAGGCAATTGAGTAAGATCTCAATCTCAGGAGAGACATCAGAACTAGAGTTGTAGACTTGGAAGTTTTTCTTATTTATTTGACATGTAGCTGCTACTTCAGAATTCCATTTTATTAGCATGTGCCCCTGAACACTAATTTCCTCATCTTTTAAATGAAATGAAAAACTAGCATACATTTTATTGCCAACTAAATCCTGATAAGGATCCCATTACATAATGGGTAGTTAGGTCATTTGTAAACACTAAAGTGCTACTTGAATGAAAGAATTATTGGTCCCACTGTCCTTAGCAGCTGGTTAGAGATAACCTTCTGGGTGCCTGCTGAAGCCTCATGCTCCTTGAGACTCGTTGCAGAGTTGCTGGAATTACTGAGAATTGCTGAACATTCTTAAAAAACAATATTGTTTTGGGTTACCCTGGAATTTTTAACAGCCAAGTCAGGACAAAGTAGTAAAAAGGTTAAAGATCTCAAATGAATAAGTTGTATTGTTATCTGAACAAAAAACAAACCCTACAGGCATACCCTAGTAATTCCATTTTTAAACAGACTATAGTTTTTTTTTGTTTGTTTTTCTACTATTTTTATTATTTATTCTGTTGCAGTTGTCCATTTTTCCCTTTTACCCCCCTTCACCCAGCCCACCCCTCTCACTCACAGTCAATCCCCTCTCCATTGTCCATGTCCATGGGTCATTCATACATGTTCTTTCCCCTTCTTTCCACTATTCCCTTCCTCCGCTCCTCCTCCCCTCCTACAGCTATCAGCCTTCCATGTTTCCATGTCTCTGGTTCTGTTTTTCTCATTAGTTTATTCTGTTCATTAAGATCCCGGTTATAAGTGAGGTCATATGGTATTTGTCTTTCTCCAACTGGCTTATTTCAATTAGCATAATAGACTCCAGTTCCATTCATGTTGTTGCAAAAGGTAGGACTTCTTTCTTTCTGCTGCACAGTATTCCATTGTGTAAATGTACCACAGGGTTTTTTGTTTGTTTGTTTGTTTGTTTTTTTTTTAATCCACTCATCTACTGATGGGCACTTGGGCTGTTTCCAACACTTTGCTATTATAAATAGTGTTGCTATGAACATAGAGGTGCATAAGTTCTTCTGAATTGGTGTTTCAGGGTTCTTAGGGTATATTCCCAGCAGTGGAATTGCTGGGTCATAGACAGTTCCATTTTTTAATTTTTGAGGAAATTCCATACTGTTTTCCATGGTGACTGTACCAGTCTGTATTCCCACCAACTGTGCACTAGATTTCCTTTTTCTCTACATCCTTGCCAGCCCTTGTTGTCTGTTGATTTGTTTATGATGACCATCCTGACAGGTGTGAGGTGACATCTCATTGTGGTTTTAATTTGCATCTCTCTGATAGCTAGTGATGTTGAACATTTTTTCATATGTCCATGGGCCATCTGTATGCCCTTTTGGAGAAGTGTCTATTCAGCTCCTTTGTTACTTTTGGTATTGGGTTGTTTGTCTTCCTAGTGTTGAGTGGTATGTGTTCTTTATATATTTTCGAAATTAATCCTTGTCTGATGTATCACCGGCTAACATATTCTCCCATACAGTCAGTTCCTTTTTCATTTTGATGGTGTTTTCTTTAGCTATGCAAAGCTTTTTAATTTGATGTAGTCCCATTTGTTTATTTTTTCCTTTATTCCCCTTGCTCTAGGAGGTATATCAGCAAAAATCTTGCTATGTGGGATGTCTGAAATTTTACTGTCTATGTTTTCTGCTAGGACTTTTATGGTATCATGACTTATACTTAAGTCCTTTGTCCACTTTGAATTTATTCCGGTGTATAGTGTAAGTTGGTGGTATAGTTTCATTTTTTTGCATATGCCAGTCCAGCTCTCCCAACACCATTTATGAAGGCACTGTTGTTATTCCATTGTGTGCTTGTGTCCCCTTTGTGAATATCAATTGACCATAGAGACATGGGTTTATTTCCGGGCTCTCTATTCTGTTCCATTGATTTACCTATGTGTTTGTTCTTATGCCAGTACCATACTATCTTGATTACAGTGGCCGTGTAGTATAGTCTAATACTAGGAATTGTGACCATACACCTTTGTTCTTCTTTTCAGAAATGTGGAGATATTTCAGGGTCTTTTTTTGGTTCCATGTAAGTTTTTGGATTATTTGTTCTAGATCTATGAAACATGCCATTGATATTTTAATAGGAATTGCATTGTATCTATAGATTGCTTTGGGTGGTAGGTATTTTAGTTATGTTAATTCTTCCAATCCATGAACATGGTGTATGCTTTCATTTATTTGCATCTTCCTCAATTCCTTTCTTCAGTGTTCTATAGTTTTCTGAGTACAGGTCTTTTACATCCTTGGTTAAATTTTTTCCTATGTATTTTATTACTCTTATTTCTATAGTAAATGGGATTGTTTTTCCTGGTTTCGCTTTCTGATAAGTCATTGTTGGTGTACAAGAATGCCATCCATTTCAGTAATTGACTTTGTATCCTGCTACTTTGTCAAATTCACTTATTACGTTAAGTGGTATTTTGGTAGAGACTATAGGGTATTCTATGTACATTATCAAGTCCTCTGGAAATAATGACAGTTTTACTTCTTCCTTTCCAATTTGGGTGCTTTTTATTTATTGTTCTTGTCTAATCACTGTGGCTAGAACTTCCAGTACTATGTTGAATAACAGTGGTGAAAGCAGGTACACTTGTCTTATTCCTGATCTTAAGGGAAACACTTAGCTTTTGCCCATTGAGTATGATGTTGACAGTAGGTTTCTCATATGTGGCCTTTAGTAGGTTGACATATGTTTCCACTATTCCCACTTCACTGAGTGTATTTATTATAAATGGGTGCTGGATTTTATCAAATGCTTTTGCAACATCTACTGATATGATCATGTGATTTTTGTCTTTCAATTTGTTTATGTGACCTATTACATCTCTTAATTTGCAAATGTTATACTGTCCTTTCATCCCTGGGATAAATCCCAATAGATTGTGGTATATGATCTGTTTAATGAATTGCTGGATCTGGATTGTGAATATTTTCTTGAGGATTTTAGCGTCTATGTTCATCAGAGATATTGGTCTATAATTTTCTTTCTTTGTTGTATCTTTACCTGGCTTTGGAATTAGGATAATACGTGCCTCATAAAAGGAGTTTAGGAGTTTTTCTTCTTCTTGAATTTTTTGGAATAGTTTGAGGAGGATAGGTGTTAATTCTTTGAATGTTTTGTAAAAATTGCCAGTGAAGCCATCCGGTCCAGGGCTCTGTGTGTTGAGAGTTTTATGATTACTGCTTTCATTTCAGTAGTTGTTATCAGTCTGTTTGGGATTTCTGCTTCTTGTTTCAGTTTTGGGAGATTGTATGTTTTCAGAAATTTGTCCATTTTGCCTAGGTTGTCCATTTTCTTGGCATATAGTTGTTCATAGTAATTTCTTACAGTCCTGTGCATTTCTGTGGTATCCATCGTTATTTCTCCTCTTTTGTTTCTGATTCTATTTATTTGGGCCCTCTCTCTTTTATTCTTGATGAGTTTGGGTAAAGGTTTATCAATTTTGTTTATCTTCTCAAAGAACCAGCTCCTGGATTCATTGATTCTTTTGATGAGTTTTTTTTGTTTCTATGTCATTTAATTCTGCTCTGATCTTGATTATTTCCTTCTATTTGCTCTGAACTTTGTTTGTTGTTGTTTGTCCAGTTCTTGAAGATGTAGGGTTAGGTTGTTTATGTGAGATTTATCTGTGTTTGTTAGGTAGGCCTGCATTGCTATGATCTTCCCTCTCAGGCCTGCCTTCTCTGTGTCCCATAGGTTTTGAGTTGTTGTGTGTTCATTTTCATTTGTTTCTAGATACATTTTTATTTCTCTCTTGGTCTCATTGCTAATCTATCCATTATTTAATAACATGTTATTCAGTCTCCATGAACTTGAATGTTTTTGAGTTTTATCCTTGAGTTTGGTGTCTAGTTTCAAGCCTTTGTGATCTGTGAAGATGCTTGATTTGACTTCAATATTCTTGAATTTGTTGAGGCATGCTTCGTGTGCTACCATATGGTCTATCTTTGAAAATGATCCATGTGTGTTTGAAAAGAATGTGCACTTGGCTTCCTTAGGGTGAAATGTTCTGTAAATATCAATTAAGTCCATTTGATCTTGAGTGTTGTTCAATGCCAAAATGTCCTTTTTGATTCTTTGTTTGGAAGATTTATACATTGTTGACAGTGGGATGTTAGAATTCCCTACAATGACTGTATTGCTGTTGATCTTCTTAAAGTTCTCCAAGATTTTCCTTATGTATTTAGGTACTCTTGTGGTGCATATACATTTATAAGGTGATATCCTCTTATTGGACAACTCACTTGATGTTATATAGTGACCTTCTTTGTCTCCTGTTATGGCCTTTGTTTTGAAGTGTATTTTATCTGATAAGCATTGCTACCCCAGCTCTTTTTTTTTTTTTAGGGTCCATTTGCTTGAAATATTTTTTCCATCCCTTCACTTTCAGCCTGTGTAAGTCTTTTGTTCTGAGGTGGATCTCTTGTAGACAGCATATATGTAGGTGATGTTTTCTTATCTACTCAGCTACTCTATTCCATCTGATTAGAGCCTTTATTCCATTTACATTTAATGTTACTAGGTAACCTTACTTGATAGGTACTTGTTCGTTGCCACTTTTTCCCTTTGTACCTGTGCTCCTCTCTCTCCCTCTCTATTTCTTCTTCTTCTTAATGGAGTCCTTTTAGCATCTCTTGCATTGCTGGCTTGGTGGAGATGTGTTATTTTAGTACTTTTTTTTTTTTGTTTGGTAAGCTCTTTATTTTGCTTTCCATTTTAAATGAGAGCCTTGCTAGATAAAGTAGTCCAGGTTGTAGGTACTTGCTTTTCTTTACTTGGAGTATTTTGTGCCAACCCATTCTGGCTTGTAGTTGAGAAATCAGTTGATAGCCTTCTGAGAGCTCCCTTTATCTTACTAGCTATTTCTCCCTTTCTGCCTTTAAGATTCTCTCTCTGTCTTTAAATTTTGCCATTTTAATTATAATGTGTCTCTCATTTGGGCTGTATTTCTTTGTCTCCTCATTTTGGCAGCCTCCCTGTGTTTGTTTCTATGTATTAGGTAGAGCTGCTCTGACTTTGTGTCTTAGTATTGTGGCCTAATATAAAAGAGTACATCTGTAAGTTGGATGGGGCAGAGCCTTAAGTGGGGCAACCTGTGTGAAAAAGGTTGATGGAGACTCACATATGGTGTTGCCACTCTGTGGCTCTGTGTGGGGGAGGGCTCAGTAAGAGACAATGCCCACTGCCTGGCCTCTGGAGTTTTGTCTGGGAGGGAGCTCTCCTCTGGCACTCACCCTGATGCCAGACACTTCAGTTTCTCCCCTAATGCCACTGGTGCCCATCAAGCCATTGTCCCAGTGCTGAAGTCCAGAAGTAGTTAAGTCTGCCTAAGTCATAAATCCATTGCAAACCCTTTAAGAGGAGATACCTGAGAATCCTGCAGTTTCTTCTATCTCCCCAACCTCCACTGTTTTCTAAGCCAAAAGTTGTGGGGACTTATCTTCCTGGCACTGAAACCCTGGTTTGGGGGGCCTGGTATGGGTTTGGAATGCCTCATTCCCGATGTATCCCTCTTAATCTTTATATACCACATGTGGGTGTCAGACTGCCCATTTCACCTAACTGTGCCTCAGTATCTCTGTGTCTCTGTCCCTCCATCTACATGAATGTGACTTCTTTAATTCCTTGGTTGTCAGACTTCCATACTGCTTGATTTTCCAATGATTATGGGTGATCATTGTTTCATAGTTTAGTTGTAATTTTGCTTTGGTTGTACAAGGAGGTGAGCCATGTTTACCTAGAGCTCCATCTTGACCAGAAGACACACTATAGTTTCATGTTCATATGATACCAGATCTGATATAGGCCTTCCATCCATCAATAACAAGGCTACTGATGGAACAGAAAATAGTCTCTTTTTTTTTTTTTTGAAATCTTTATTGTATAATATACTCCTAGGTAACTAAAAGAATTGATTTGCTCTTCATATAATTTCAAAAGAAAGAAAACACTAAATACACAGCTGTCTTACTCTGTCTGTAATTATCAGCTGCTCTATCATACCCATAGGTCTACAGCCTCACTAGGACCTGAATATACAGATTCTGTCTTCATATACTGGCTCTGTTTGTGCAAACCAGGACTATAATCCATTCATATATGTACAGAGTCAAGGGGCTTGGAAAGTCAATCCCTTCTCTTAATTTAATTCAGTTCTATCTACATACATTAATTCTCTGTGTGTGTGTTTAGGTCCATGCACCCACGCCAGGACCTAAACTACTAAAAAAGTTAATGCGGTAAAAATCTCAACTAACAGGGATGATTGAGAGGCAGAAATAGAAAAGCAAAAAGGATGCTTGGAGACCAGTGGTCATGCAGAAGCTCTAATTGGATAGTCCTGGAAAATAATTGGATAGGTAGGAAGGGAGAAGCCTGGAGAGTTTTGAGAATGTGGTAAAGGCCTAGATCTAAATGCTGGGTAAACTCTTATTAGCTACCTGGTCTTGATTACAGTTATTTATTACTTGTAATCTCTAGTTTCCCAGTTTATAAGATGTCTATTATCACCATTACCATCACTGTTTTCATACGGTTATTGTCATGATCATCATCATCACAAGATTTCACAATTTCAGGGAGAGAATTTAGGTCTAATATAAGCTGGATTCTTACAATACAGAAGGCAGGCTGGCTCCCTCATCTCAAGGCCAGGATAAGCAATTTTATCTGTAACATGCTTGCAGGTCTGTGGGCATGCTCTGAAAGAGGGCTTTGCAAGTTGCTTGTCAAGAGGAAAAGGGAACTACGCAGAAGTAGGGGCAAGCCATGAAACACGTCTATCTGCACATTTATTTTTTACAGTTCCACGTGTTGATCAAAGTTCTATACAAAAAAATTACCTGATCAGACCCATTAAAACTACAGCTCAGAGTAGCAAAACATGGCATCAACCTTAGACATTGTCCTAGAATTCTGGGTGACATTTAGTACAGGAAGATGTATTTCAGTATTTTTAGTGTTATTTTCCTTGTTACAAAAAAAAAATAAAACAAATGTTTTTGTTTTATTTTTTTAAGAAACAACTCATAAAACATATTTGGGTTATCTTGTGCAAGACCTGTTGGTCAGATTGAAAGCTGCTTCTTGCTTCGGGCACCTTTCATAGCAAGCTGTCTCTCTGGATCTGTCAGTGAGTGTCACTGAAGCTGTTTTCATCTGAAGTAGGGACATATCTGAGTTCCGCCTGCCATGGGTTGAAATCACCTTTATTATCTGAGCTGTCCATCTGGCGAGTGTGTTGTATGTGTGTGTGTGTGTTTTCCTTTCTATCTCCCTCAGTCCATTTCCAATACTGAAGGTGCTGTAGGAACTGATAATGGAATGACCTTGAGGCCAAAAACATGCGGAGTGAGTAACATTCAATAAAATGGACTATGACAGGTATTTCATAAAAGAGGTTTGTGAACAGATGACTTTTTACAAAGAAAATAAACTAACATTGCTTTGTTGTTCAGGTGCCAAAGTGATTTGCTTTTCTCTGCTCTAGCAAATTCTGATTGACTTTTTTCTCCTGTGAAAAATGAGGAAAAGGAGGGAAAAAGATTGTTCTATGTGATCCATTCAGTAAGGGGGCAGACCATTAATAGTTTTTTTTTTCTTTATGTTGCTACTTCTATTAATGCTAATGGAAGAGAACTTCAGTTTTCTTAAACTTCAGGAATAAAAGCCCCATCATAATAAGTTAATATTTATTAAGCACTTACTATATGCCAGTCACACTACCACTTAATTTGCAGGTGTTACCTAATTCACATATGAACTCTGAAAAGAAAGTAAGGGAGTTTAAACAATATGCCCAACATTTAGGAATAAAGCTGAAATTCAGACTCAAATATCTCTGATACCAAAAATCTGTGCTTTTAAATGTTGCTTCTGTTCCTTACTGGAGGTACTGTGCCAGGTACTGGTGAAGAATTAAAAATAGAACAAGAAAAAGATCCAGAAAATAAACTCTTATGGGAAACTGCAACAAATGTGCAGGCATCAGAATGGTGCAACGTGGAGTTGGCAGAGCGGGGGCAATGGAGAGTTGGGGGGCATTTTCCTATCTAGAGAGACTTACCAATCTGTAGAGTAAACCAACTGATGCCATAAGGGAATGCAGACTCAAAGTGTCTACATTTTCTGATATTTCAAGAAAAGCTAAAAATCCAGATTTTTATGGCATACAGGTTGAGATGTAATCACTTGTATTTCCATCTATTATCTATCTATCTATCTATCTATCTATCTATCTATCATCTATCTATCTATCTATCTATCTATCTATCTATCTATCTATCTATTGTCCAGCTATCTATTTACCTTCCTTAAAGGACTCTACAGGTCAAACCAAATATATCTTTGAGATGTTAAGTTATTGGTCCTCTAGTAAATACATGTGGAACAGAGAAATGATTATACACTTGACATTAGAAGGCGTAGGTTTGATTCCCACACTAGCACTTATTAGCAATAGGGAACTGGACAAATTCAGTATCTCTCAGTGCCAGCTTTCTCATCCATAGAATGTAGAGAGAGTATTATTAAGCCAGTAAAGTTTATGTAAAAAATTAAATGAGGTAAAATTTATAAAGCTGATAATTCAAGTTTAGTCCCCAGTTGACAGTATTTTTTATTTTCTGTTTTGCCATCCAACCTGGAAGATGATTAATCTGTAAAAGGAAAGTATTATTTGGTGGGGAGTGTCTAGAATGGCTCACGGAGAATGGTGGCATTTGAGATGGACTGCAGAGGAGTAGTGTTCTTTGAATAGGTGATGCTGAGGGGAAGGTTCATCAATAGCGAAAATACTATGAATGAAATCCAAGTGTGACGATTATTTGGGGAGTGTACAATTCTTGTTTGAATGATATATAGTTTTATATAGTTTTGAATGACATATAGTTTTATGTGAGTTCTTGGCTGAGGATTCAACTTGGAGCATATACTGTGGTCACATTATAGAAGACCCTAAATGTCATGGTATGGAATATAATAATAACTTAGAATACAACAGAGACTCATTGCTTTAGTGTTATTATTATTGTTGTTGTTACTAAGTGACATGATCAAATTAACTTGAGAAAGATTAATCTTGCTGCACCATAAACAGTGCATGTTAGGGAGAGCCAAGGAAGGGGAAGAACAGTCAAGAGATGACTCAATTCAAGATACGGTCTGTGAGCTACAGTTAGTGGGAATGAAGAAGAAAATCTAGATAAAAGCAACCCTGTGAGGTTAGTGAGAGTGACCTTAAGGTAGCCAACTCTCCTGTTGGCTGGAATTGCTGATCAGAGAGAGGGGACAAGAAACAGAATAGAATCAAATTGGACTTTAGACCTTTGAGGACCTAGTAGTGAAGGAACTCTGCGATCCAGGTGGTTTCAAATTGTCATGTGGCCACTTGCTGCTTTTGTGACCTAGGGTAAGTTACTCCACACTTTGGGTGCCAGATGTCTCCTGTGTCAAATGAGAATAAAAATGCCTACTCCAGTGCTGTTTGCAGAATTAGATGAGATAAAATGAGACAAAATATTTCACTAGGATAGCCCTGACATACAAGTACTCTTAATAAATATAAATTCCCTGTTTCTCCCTTTATACCCAACAGGGAGATCCCTGGAAGATTTTCTATTTTCCCCCTTTGTCTCCATAGGAAGTGCTTGACCCTTACATCACCCAGTAATAGTCCTCTTGCTCATTTTCAAATCAGCAGAGGGTAGCAGGGAGCTGAGGCTGAATTTAACTCATCCATCCCCTCAAAGAATTTCACAAGGAAGAGCCTTGGTTTTTGAGGTGAGTAAGTTCAGTGTTCCATTAAAAACATCCAGATCTGTGCATATACATTTTAAATAATAAATTGATTTTTTCAAATGGTTTCTCTTTCCTGGTGGCTTTGGACATTGCCTCAGAGAAGTATCTAGAGTTCAAGAATCCAGGAACCTCAAAGGCAAATTAGACATCAGAAGATTCCTGTAATGTGTGCACTACCCAAACAGGAAATGAGCCATATCTAAAAGTTTGTCTTACAAGGTCTTGTACTCTGGGTATAGGAATCCTGATTCTAAATTGCTTTTTGTGCAGAACTTATGTAAGTGTTTTCTTATAAAATCTGCTAGAAATTATTTTATATTAAGATTACCTAAGGTGTCTCCAAAGGCCTGGTAATAATGTCACCCTATGACTATATGCATTTCACAGCAAATTCAGTGTGTGTACCTGCACACATGAAAAGAAAAAAACAACCACTGCCAAACATTCTGTGATTTGTGTCTTTACTGTCTCTTCACAAAGGAATTGGTAAATTCCATAGCCTACAGCATCTAAGGAAAACATTACTGTCTTGCTCCACCTCAGAAGCCCTTCTTTTATTTCATTGATTCTAATATGTCTGTATATTTTCTATTGCACATTGCCTTTCATTGGACTTTCTTTACCAATGTTGATAAACTAATTGCAAAAAAAAAAAAAAAATCTCAATATCTCTACCTACAAGTGCTCGTATTTCAGACCTGAAATACAAAATCCTTGAGGATTGAATTTCAGTAGTGCTAGCTGCTGCTGTGGCTTACTTGTGTTTGTGTTTGGGCAGGGCTGGTTCTCTAGCAGGACCCTCTTCTACTATGTGCTCTACAAGTATGCCTGCTGTAATTGATTTGTATATTTGCAGTAATGTGGTCAATGGGAGAGATAGTGACATGAAAAAGATGAGTTCAATGCTCAGTGCTACCTAGAAAAGGCTTTCCCATTGTGAATAAATGAATGGCTCTCAGATTAGTCCCTAGATTACTTAATTAGACATTCTTCTCAAATACCCACTCACAGATCTATTTCATGCCCACTTAGGCATGCGTTTTGCTATGATTCCGAATACACTTCAAAACCCCTTCTGATTTACAAAAGGCAGGCAAACACAAAGTAATCTTGTGGTGCATTTGCAGTTGCTGAATATCTGCCCTAAGTTCTGGCATATGGCTTCTGTCTCTCATCTATTCTCTGGCTTGCCAGTGAGACCAGAAATGAAAGAAGTCCCTGGATAAGGTTCACATCTGATCAACCGCTTCTCTTGGGGGATCACTCATCACATCTGTTGCTCTGGACCCAGTCATTGGCAATAACCAAAGGATGGAAAATCCACTTGTCCAGGTTGGCAGCCAAGAGGACAGGGAGAAAGCAGCCTTCAAACCAGAGCATGAAGCCAGTTGGCAGGATGGTCCACTTCTCCTTTTCAGGATGAAGTTATACCTGGCAGGGGAACTATACTCAGGGCACTGCTAAAGTGAACAGCATTTTTTCCCCAAATATTCTTGAACTTTTGAACAGTGTTGTAGAAGAGGCTATTTGGATAAAATTTTTCAAACTACTTGTGATTATATTATATATAATAAAAAATTAAAAGATAGCGTTATTAAACAATTACCATGCAGTAGCACTGTTACGAACACTTCAGAGAGTACTCTGTTTAATCCTCACAACAATGAGGGAGCTATACTTATTCTACCCACGTTTTAGATGAGAAAATAGTCTCCGAGAGGTAAAATGACTTGCCTAGGTGTTTACTCTTAGACAATGTGTATATTTTTAAATCTTCCTGACATTCTAATGGGTGCTTTAAATGCTGTAGAGTTCATCAGAAACACCGTGCAGTCATCAAGGCAGATGCTGATGTGCCCATGGAACTGATGAGGAAACGGGCGAAGAGGTTATGAGTGGCTTGCTCCAGATTCTAATGCTAGGGAATCTTGGAGTTGAATTCACACCAGGTCTTCCAATTTCAAGTAAATCTTTTGCCCTGTATAGCTGGTGAAATATTCACAGCTTTTCTAAGATAAAGGAAAAAGGTTTGTGACTAGTCTGAATATGTTAGAAGGGGCATGGGGTAATTGGGAGTCAGCCAGACTTGCCTCTTTAAATCTTGCTTTTTTCATCTGAAAAACAAATAAAAAACAAAACCTAAACAAATAAATAAAATAGGGATGAAAATACTTAAGTCCTGATGAGGATTGGCAGTGGTTGTCAACGTTCCTCTTTCTGGCATTATATACCAGAAACACACCAGTTTCTGGTATACAATAGGCACTCAACAAGCCAGAGCTTCTTTGATGTTGAATTAAAATGAGAGAACGCTGAAGAAGCCAGAAGTAGCATGAATGCACTATTGGTGACAGAGCTTTTATTTGTTCAGTTGCTCACCAATTAATGTGTGCAGTGATAATTGGATTCTTACCATAGATCTGTCCAATGTAAGAGATTAAATTTATGTTTGCCAAAGAATCACGTAGGATTCTGATAATACCTCCCTCTCTCGTGGCAAGAAAATTGCAAGATGGTTTCTCAGACAAACATGTTGTAGCAAGTA
The DNA here is from genome assembly GCA_004027475.1 of Anoura caudifer. Lineage (NCBI taxonomy): Eukaryota > Metazoa > Chordata > Mammalia > Chiroptera > Phyllostomidae > Anoura > Anoura caudifer. The sequence goes on from PVKU01002428.1 coordinate 169,239, forward strand.
GGGGCCATTACTCAATATAACACTAAAGATTAAGTTCAGAAAACATGTCGCTCTAGATATTTTAAGCAAGAATGGACTTAATACAGGGAATCAGGGGCTTACAAATTGACTGCATGGGTTGAAGAAATGGAATATAAGCTGGGTCTCCAGGAAGAACTCCCAAACAATACAACTAACCCATGAGAAAACTGACACACTAGGAGCACCTCTGGAGCTATCCCATACCCCAAATTGCCACCACTGCTGTCCTATTGCGGACACCCCAAGCGTGGAGAAAGTAAAGCAGGGAATAAGAAATCGGGTCAAGGTGCCTCTGCCACCACCACTGTTGCTGCTTCCTCCATCCTCCCATAAAGCTAGGCGTGGGAGGTGGCTGCAGAGAAACTCCATGTTCCCACATGCGCCTGCACAGACACAGCCAAAAGAGAGGGAAAATGCCCTGTCTCAATTCTGCCTCAGATCTCAGGCAATTGCATGTGATACCACTTCTCCACTCAGGATGCAACAGATAAATAAGTTTAAGAAATATTGTTTTGGGCTTAACTTTTACAACTCTCCCAAAAGGGGGGAAAAACAACAACAACAAAACAAAACAAACAAACAAAAAAAAACATGGGATGGAGTTTAAGTGAACATTGAGCAGACTCAATTAACTATGGGTGAATAGCCTTTTTGTAGACCAGAGCCTGGCTTACGGTGTTCACATGGAGGAGTCACTACATGATCTTGGGAAAGTGATATCACATAATTAATCTTCAAGTTACTTTTTCTAACAAAGAATCAAAATCTAAAGTTGTTATTGTGAAGGTGATATAGGATTACGTATAAATTGCTTAAACAGAGCTTAAAATATATGTTATCAGTAAATGCTGGCTCTGTACAAAATACGAACTATATATGGAACTTATCATAGTGTAAAGTAAGTGCTCAGTAAAAATGTGTGTTGTAAGTGTGAATTGCATTATTTTGGGAGAAGTTATATTCCAGCATGCATTCCAAAAATCATCATGTCCCAGGATTTGTTCCAAATGCTTTACTTATTTTATTTAATATTATCTGAGTTAAGTCCTATTATAATTTGTTTTAAGGAAGAAAAGTAATCTTACGTGAAGATACAGGAGTCTAAGTCATTTTCTAAATATAGAAAAATTTCCATAGCAATTTTGCATGATTAACATTGTAAGTGAGCATATGATTATAAATATAGAACTTTCGGATCTAATCCTGGTTGCTGCTACCACATCCATAAGCTGCCATGAGGAGAGAAGATGCCCTGCCTTTGTTAAAAGAAGTTGTTCAAGGAATGGGATGCCCAGTTGAGGGTTCACTTCAAGCCTATCAAATAATTGAAAGAACCTGGAGAAAGTAGGCAATTGTCAAATGTACCGTAGATCAGGACGACAACCCTTTCTGACATATCTATTGGAGGTAACTTTCAGCAGTCAACCCATGTGCGTACTCATTGTCCAATTTGTAAATTGGGACATTAATGAAGCCATTTCTGTGTTCACTGGCTAAATCCTGGAACTTTGATGGGCCAGGATCAATGGGAAAGACTGTATCTGTATGCTCACTGTGGAGATTGGCATGGCTGACCTCCAATACATCATTTTAACACAAGATTGTGAAACTAAATTTATAAGTTCAACTTTGGACCCCATGATGCCATTCCAGGTACCCAGCTAATACATTCCCAAACCATGACTTTGTCCAATGTAGTGAAATGTTTTGTCAACTCTACATGGACTTAAAAATAATATAGAAACAGCAATAACTTTGTTTTATGTAGAATAAAGTTCAGTTCCCACCTTAATCACTTCTTATCTCTGGGATCTAACATTTCAAATCCTCAGTGTCCTAGGCAAAATGGGGATATCTATCCCCTAGGTTGTTGTGAGTATGAGAGTCTTCAGTGTTTATAAAATGAATGATAAGGTAGTGAGCATGTAGTTAATAATAATGTTGCTGTTGTTCTTTTTATCAATAAAATGCTGCAGTAAATTTCTTTGTGTGCTTCAGTTAAGACTGTATTTGTTCAATATTTAGTTAGATCCCTAGATAAATGTCAGAAAATTTTGCTTCCAAGAAAGTCAGAGTACATTTTTGTGTGATAATATTTAGCCTGCAATGATGGAGTAAGGTTGCTCAAATCAATGAGCACATACTACCCAGAATATAGGAGGTTAAACAGAGATCCATTTGCATTCTCCGGAAGTAGCATTCATCTGGAAACAGTTGGCTATTTCCTAGTGGCAAATGTCCTATTTCAGTGATGTTTTAGAATAGGATGGTGGTCCTGTTCGGGATAAATGAGGTCCTTCACCTCTACACCAGCCAAATCAGAATTAATGTGTTCTTTCAGCTCTCTAAAAGATGCAAACATGTGTACGGAGGGAATGTGTTGTAGTGACTAAGGTAGGATTTGGCATCAAAGGACTTTGAGTCTACCGTGGGCTTGAGAGTAAATTTGAAAAATTCCTGAAAGCCTTTGAGCCCATTTCTTTACCTATGAAATGGTGGTAAAATAAAACCTGGTTCATAGATTTTTCTGTGAGAAGTAAAAATAAACCAAGATCTCCCAAAATGATGTGGGTGGTTGAAAGTATAGCCTCTGAAGTCAAATTGCTAGTGTTTGACTCTCGGCTTCACCACCAACCAACTGACTGACCTTGAGCAAGCTATCTAACCCCTCTGTAGGCAGCTTTCTCATGTGAAAAAAATTGAAGAGAGGGGTAAGTTTTATGACCCATGTGATATTAAGAGGATTGTTAAGGGGATTAAATGAGATAATGCACATTAGGCATTTGCAGCACTTACACAGTAGTGGGGAGAAAATATGAAGTATTGCTATAATCATTTTGATAAATCAGTTGTTTTTGCTCTGACCCTTCTCGCACTTTGCTAAATAATGATTCACCTCTATGCCCATCATCCTAGCTAAGACTCAATTTCCTTGAGGATGGACATGATGTCATATTCGTCTTTGTCACGCCAATAGTTGGCGTGTCTTGCAGAAAATAAGGGTTTGTAAATGCTTGATAAATAAATAAATAATTTTTGGATCACTTTAGACAGAATTTGGGGCAAGTGAACCACACCTTTCAGTGCACTTTGACCTTTGTTGTTGATGCTCTGCGGTACATCGGCCTCTGAGACACATGCCAGAAGGCAACAGAAAGAATGAGCACAACTATGTACTTGCCTTGAAAATGCTCATAGTCTAGTTGGAAACTAGCAAAGAAACAGATCTTTAAAATGTGAGGAAGCTCAATGCTGTCTCAAGGTACTTTTCATATTTTCAGCGGCCATTTAGGAGCTCATATGCATGGCCTCAAATAACATGTGTATCTCTTCATCTATATGAAAGTAAACCAGGCCGGCAGTAAAAAGACATGGCTTCTCATCTTTATCAGCCTTATATTTGCTGTATAATTTTTGGTACAAAAACTAATCAGCCTCCCTTGGATTAAATTATCTGTCTATGAAACGATCTGTGACTTTATGTCTTAAGTCTTTGTGAAGGTCATTTATTTCAAACACATTCACTTAGAAACCTAATAATAGTTTTCCAATGTGCTTTGCTATGATGCATATTCAAGAAATAAATATTAGGTTCTATCTTGGCATTCTTTACTTAAAGCCTTCTAATTGCTTTCTGTACACTCAGAATAAAATTCAAATTCATATTGTTGCCTACAAATTGCTGCATAATTAACCCCAGCTTCTACCATTCTCCCTCCCCGTTCAGTTCTCTCTAGTTACGCCAGCTTGCTTTGTCCCCTCAAACCTCAAAAGCTCTGAGCGATACCCTCTGCCTGGGTGACTCTATCCTCAGATACACACGTGGCTCACTGTCATCTTTTTTGAGGCCTTTGCTAAAATGAAACCACCTTAAAATTTTCTTTCCTGAGCATTTCATCTAAAATTCCTCACCAGTTTACCCTTTTATACAGCTTTCTTTTTATTTATGAATCCTTTCTGTTCTGAATTTATTCATTCATGTGCCTTGCTTTGGTTCAGTGATTCAAATGCTGTGAGAGGCGTGGTTAAGGAGTGCTATGGAGGCTGTAAGGAAGCTACGCAATCTGGCTGAAGGTTTGAGGAAGGCTTTCTGGAGAGTGATTGCTAAACTGACACTTTATGATTAGGTAGAAATTACCTTGGTGAAGGGAGATGAGAACTTTCTCCCAGCCTGAATGAAGACCAAGTTGAAAGACTCAGAGCAGGAAGGGAAGCATCAGCGCTTTCGAAGAACCGAAGGACATGCATTGTGTCTGGAATGCTGTGTTTTCAGGGGGAAGGAAGTGAGGCAAAGAAGGTTTTACATGGTATGAGATGCAGACCAGGGGCAGACAATGGACCATGTTAGCAAGTTTGACATTATTGCAGGGGGCGTAGAAATCATTGAGACATTTTAAGATGAATGACTCAATAAGATTTTCTTTATGTTTTTAAGATCCCTTTAGTTATAGGATATTAAATGAAGAGGTAATGCTTAACCAATGCTGTCACACCACAGGTAAGAAACAGCAAAGACCAAGATGAGGAACATAGTAGTGAAAGTGGAGAGAAGTGAATGTGTCTATGAGAAGAAGGCAGGTGGTGACGGCTTAGAAATTTGGCATTGGAGAGAAGGAGGGATCAAACGTGGAACCAAGATTTCTGATTGGATCCATAGCCATTATTTACTGAGGTTCAAAACACAGGAAGATAGATTTATTTCAGTAGAAAAATGATGAGTTGTGTTTTAAGACTCATGCAATACTTCCAAAAGGAGATGGATAAAATATCTCTAGTTTTTCCCTCTGATTGTAAATTACTATATTGTTTTTTTCATGTTGAAGATGTAGTTACATTTTGTCTAAAATAAATCGTTCCCTGTGCATAAATTTGTATCATCAGTGCATTAAGTATTTGCTAATTTCTTTATTTGTAGGCATTTAAAGTGAATATTTAAGCTGCCTTAGAATTTAAAATGATATAATTAAAATAGATTCACATATATTATACTGACAGAACAGTTAACCTTGCTAGGCTTCAGGGATCTAATAGAAATAAAATATCACAGAGCTGAATATGTTTGTGGCTAGAAGAAATAAATGAAGGATGCAGTCTAGCAAAGTAGTTAAGATAGTAGGAAATATACACAAAAACTTCCATGCATAGACTCAATATCACACAGGTAATTTAAGAAGCTATCATTATTTTGTATATTCTGCTCTACTTTCTTAGTGAATGAACTCATCCTCTCCATGATCTCCATCATCATTATAACTAATAATTACTGAGCAAATACACCAGGTATAATGCATTATCTCTGTATGTCCTCATAATAGTCTTATGAATGGGCACTATGTCATATCAATATTACAGAGGAAAAATCTGAGACTTGAAAAGTTTAAGTATATCATATAAGATCAAAAGGAAATGTGTGGTGGCATCAGGTCTGTCTGAATGATTTTTATATAAAAATCATTATAGCACATGTAAATGATATTACAAAGAAGCTATTATAACTAATAGTCTGTAGCACCTCACCGATTGACAACTCTTTTCCATATATACTTAATTACTTAATTTCACCCGTGAGGCAGTATGTACATATTGAGGAGGGGACAACGTCTACCTTAGGAGGTTGCTGTTAATATTAAATAGATTTTCTACATATAAGGGCTTAGAACATTGCCTAGCATAGTAAGCACCATGGGTGTGCCAGTTATATGTATAATTATCACCATTATTCCAAATATTCACATCAACAGTGAGAGACAAGCAACGTAACTTGCTTAGGATCACACAATCAGTGATGGTGGTTGAGCCGGGTTTTAATCCTAAACCTAAATAATCATAGGGGCTCAGGAGTGTCCAATCCGCAGCCCATGGGCCTCATGCAGCCCAGGATGGCTGTGAATGTGGCCTGATAAAAAAACGTAAATTTACTTAAAATATTCTGAGATTTTTTTGTGATTACATGTCACAATGTATTTAATGTGTGGCCCAAGACAAATCTTCTTTTTCCAGTTTGGCAGAGAGACACCAAAAGGTTGGATACCTCTGGTTAAATCATCTTCACACAGAGCTTTGTGTTGAAGAATTGGTTTCCTGTGTAATAAACAGCTTATGTTTGGCAGGCCTACAACTAAATGACAAAATCCAAGTTTTATTATTGTTCTTTGCTTCTTTGTTTGATGATAACCACATTGTGGAGGTATAAAATTGTGTTAAATATACTTAAATATGTATTCATGTTGCTATGTACTCACATAGTATGTGAGTCACTGAGTGATTTAAACACACACATAGACACACACTGTCACACTTAGAAAAATGTCTACTTATGAATCAGAAATGCAATTTACAGTGAGAGTTCCCAAAGCTGTGAACTTTATAGGAAAGGGCAGGCATCTGTCTCATACATAATTGGAATTCACAACACAGTGCAGTTGTTCTGCATCTGTTAAAGGCCAATATTTATTAGAGTGAATTAGAAATCACAGGCATTCCATTTGGATAAAGGAATCCCTTAGCAATCTGCAACAGGGTTGGAGAAAACTGCTAGGGAAAAAATAATGAGGGCAAATCACAGGCAATGACAGATCTTTGTGCTCGTGAAATGCTGAATATTGTTTAAGAATAATTTTATTACTTTGTTCCTTTATGTAATCATTATTATTGGTGTTTGCTACATTCTAGGCAGTATTCTGTAGAACAGAGATACAAAAACATTCTAGGTCTCTTTCTTAATGGAGTTTATGTTCTAGTGGTCACTAACTAGCCTTATCACTTCACTTGTTATCGACATCCTTAAAATTGGAGTAATGCAATTGACCATACGGAGATTTTGGGTAACAACCAAGAACAAGCATGTATAAAGCTTCCATATACACTTATAAAGTGCCATATAAGTTAACAATAATTATAAAACAAGTGATCCAATTAGAAAATGGACAAAACACATGAGGAAACTTTTCACTGGAGAAAATATACAGATGGCAAATAAGCACATAAAAACATCTTAAAAATGACTAATGAGTCATTGGGGAAATGCATTTTAAGCCATAATGAGATATTGCTACATACCTATTAGAATGTCTACAATAAAAATAATGGCAACACCAAATGCTGCAGAGGATGTGGAGAAACTGGATCATGTATACATTGCTGTTGAAAATGGTAAACACAGTCACTCTGAAAAGCAGTTGGACAATCATTAAAAAAAGTTAAACATGAATCTATCATATGAGCAAGAAATCACACTACTAACCATTTATCCCACAGAAATAAAAACTTGTATTAATCCAAAAATCTATCTGTAAATGTTTATAATAGCTTTATTCCTAATAGCCAAGAATGAGAAACAACCTAGATGTCCTTCAATGGGCAAATGGTGAAACAGACCATGGTACGTCCATACCTCAAAATATTACTGAGTAATTTAAAAAAGACAAACTACTGCTACAACAATCTACATGGACGTCTAGAGAATTATGCCGAGTGAAAAGAGCCAGTCATGAAAGGTTACATACCATATGATTTCATTCATATTAAAATGAAAAATGAAAGAAATGGAGAACAGATTAATATTAGTGCTTTCCAGTGGTTAAGAAAGGGCTGAAGATAGAAAAAAATGTGTGTGGCAATGAAGAGGCGATATGGGGGATCTTTGGTAGTGCGAGTGTCCTGTGTGTTCACTGTGTCAATGATGGTATCCTGGTTGCAGTATTTATTACAGCTTTATAAGATGCTAACATTAGGGGAAATTGGATGAAAGATACAAGGATCTCTCAGAATTATTTTTTTACAACTAAATGTAAATCTACAAATAGGAAAAAATAAAAACAAGTTTAACTTAGGAAAAATTACCTTCCTCAAAGCTGTGATTATGAAGATTAAATTAATTATTCATGTAGTATTAGTACTTGGGTACATGGCTCTTAAAAACTGTCAGCTATTTTTACTTTCATTTTTAAAAAATATACTAGAAATGGACAAATGAAAGAAAGTAACAGTGTCCTGGAATGTTTCCTAGGAGTAATAATGATCTATCTCAAAGGGGATTTTTGCCGGGTAGGGAGATTGTATTATAAGACAGGCTAAGTAGACGTTGTTCAGAGAACTGACTCATTTTATCCATTTTTGTTCCTTTCTATTCTACACCATGGCATCAGTGAAACTGTCATTTGTTAGGCAGCTATTTTTTTTATGAGACCAGATGTGACACAAGACCCTGTCTTACTTTGGGAGAACTTATTTATCTATCAAGGTGTATGTGTATGTTGGGTGGTATGTGTTCTTGGTACTCCGGCCACACCTGGGAATACAACAGACAGAAATTCCTGCCATGGTGGAAATTCCCATTTTAGTATCTGTGTTCATGTCTTAATAGGAGAAAGATATAGGTAAAAAGAAATTATAGTATAATTTAGCAAGGAGTGACAGATTAACTCTGATATTGGAAGCTGGCCTGGGCAGCGTTGGTTCCTGCAGGAGGTACATCGGTGACAGGCTTTGACAAAAGTAAAGAACTTCACTCGGGGCCCAGAGAGGAGGAAGACTTCTGTTGGGCAGAGCAAGCAGCATGCGTGAAGCCGCGGTTACATGAAAGTCCACACAAAGGGGGGTGACTAAAGACAAACAGCCAGGCGAGATAGCAGAGAAGAGAAAGGGAACCAGCAGGAAAGAATTAGGGAAAGAAGTGAGGGGAAAAAAAGTAATAAGCTGAGTATCGGAGAGTTTTGAAGGTCAACTCAAAAGAAGACATTTTAAATTGACTGGGAAGGCAATGGGGAGCCAATGGAGCACGTGTGGCAGGAATTGGACAGCCACTATCAAAAGAAACTATCAGAATGTTAGGACATGATTTGTTCTTAATAAACCTGTGATAGTCTCAGGCAATTCCATTGTCCTCGGAACGGTCATACATTTTGTTGGTTGGTAATTTTCCATCAGCCCCCTAATTACTGACACACTCTAAGAGACATACTCGTAGATAGATAATCACCGGATTATGGGAGACTCGAGCCTATTTACAGTGTTCGTGAATGCCCTCTGCCTCTGTTTCCTCCCTGTCACTCTGGGGACATTTTTTTGGTTCAAATCATAAGACAAGTATTAGAAAAAGCTGCTATTTGTAATAGGCTCATTTTAAAAACATGTCTTGTTTTTCCTTTTGAGTTATGTTTTGCATTCATCTCAGGCGCAGTATCTGGCGCTTTTTTAGATGTCTTTCGGCAAAGTTTCTGAAATGTAGCCCTTTCAAATTTTAACGTTTATCTATAAACTGCCACATTCATTTGCCTATTCATCATTCCACAGGTATCTCTTGAAAACCTACTAAGTGCTAGGTTTTGTTCTGTTCTCAGAATCCCCTGATAGAAGGTAGTCTTTATTTTCCAAAGGTACACAGCCTTGTGGAGAGACCAGGGGATGTGACGCGGTTTGTGCCGCCGAAGTAGATCCAGTGCAATGTGTGGGAGCGCAGGCCCAGGCACCGATCTGAGAACGAAGGCACTGGGGAGACTACTTTGGAGGAAACAAAATCTCAGAGTTTAGCCTGTGTTAAGGCAGGTGCCAGGCATTCTGAGTGTTCTGGAAAAAAGCTAGGCCCAAGTGAGCTGGATCCTTCGGAAATTCACAAGAAGGATCCAGCCAATGAGGCTGACTTCGGTGTTGCAGGAGGTGTGATACCTGTGGGCTCAAAAGGGAGGTAAGGACGAGATGCCGAAGAAAATTATAATCCACCCTTATAATTTTGGACCTTACCCAAAAGGAAACGAGGGCCCGCCGAACCATTCTGGCAGGGAGGTATAGCTTAGAGAGCTGGGCATTAGGGTAATCACTCTGGCTTCCCCACCTTTTCCCTGACAAGCCTATATTCTTCTGTCAACACCTCTCATCAGCGTCCAAAGCTGGATCTCCCGCAGGGTAAGGTCTCAGTCTCTTTGCGTTCCAGTGCCAGGTACTCTTCCACTGAACCTCAGCTTCCTTCCCAGTGACAGTCTTCACCTTACTGTTCACCTAAGGTGTTCACCTTACTGATCACAGAATCTGGGAGCTGCTGAGCTGCTGATTGATCTGATTTCATTGCACCGAAATACATGTAATTTCATGCCTCCACGTGAAGGACATTTTCTGAGAATTCTCCAATCTCTCTCAATTACTTAACTTTATATATTTATCCCCAGCTTTATTAGACTCTAAGTAACCCAGTTTGGGAGAAAATATTTGGCATGTGAAGCTCTGGTCATCAGGATTCAACAATTACTTTGATTAGCTCCCTCCGACTGTTAGATGCTGTTGCAAAGGGGTGAGGGTGGAGATTAAAGCTGGGTCATGTTATAAGACCAAAAAGCACTGCAGATGCCGATGCAGACTTCTACAAGGAAAGAAGGGGATGGTTTTTCTTCACAATAAAGAAAATACACTTTAGGAGTAAGGTGTCAGGATGACTGCAATAATTCGATAGATAAGATAGATAAATGATGGAAAAATAACTTTTTAGGAAAAGATATATGCCTTAACATCTTTTAAATGATTAAAACAGAGTAAAACACAATTTAAGGAAAATACTTTCTCATAGCATATCGTTGCTAATATTTCAGGCATATACTTTAAGATATCTGTATATAAATTAACATTAACAATTTTATGTAAATTAGACCACTTTTGTATGTTTTTTAATAAATTTTATTATTTTAGAATAAATTTGGACTTACAGAAAAATTTTGAAGATAGTACAGAGTTCCTGTTTACCCCATATCAAGTTTTCCTTGTTATTAAAATCTGATTTTAACATGGTACATTTATCACAATTAATGAACCAGTACTGATTGATAGATTATTATGAACAGAGGTCCATATTTTATTCAAATTGACTTAGTGTGGGTTGTTTTTATTGTTGTTTTGTTTGTTTGTTCACCTAATGTCCTTTTCCTGTTCTGGAAGGCCCTCCAGGAAGTGCTGTGTTTACTTACATCTCTTTAGGCTCCTTTTGGCTATGACAGTTTCTCAAACTTGGGAAACCTGGGTAGTTTTGAGGAGCTCTGTTAAAATACTTTGAGAAATAGTTCTCAGTTGTGATTTGTCTAATGTTTTCTCATGATTAGACTGGGGCTATAGGTTTTCTGAAGAAAGACCACAGAGGTGAAGTGCCACTTTCATCACCTTCGATCCAGAGTGCACTCTGTCAACACGCCTTGTCGCTGTAGATGTTAAATTTGACCACCTGGCTGAGACAGTGTTTGCTGAGTTTCCCCATTGTGAAGTTTTTCCTCCTCCTCTCCCTCCCCCTTTCCCTATTAGTCCCTTAGAACAGAAGTTATATACATAACATACAGTATTAAGGATTGAGGAGTTATGCTCCATCTCCTTGATGGAATAGCTGCATAAATTATTTGGAATGCTTCTTCTATACAGGAGATTTTTGTCCATGTCCTCATTAGTCAATTACTTATATTAATATGGGCTCATGGATATTTATTTTATATGTCCGGTACTACTTTAGTTTTGTTTTGTTGCTCAGATTGTTCCAGCTTTGGCTGTTAAAAACTCTTGTTAGCTGGATCATGTGTCTTTTTGATGTGGTCCCATCCGTGTGTGTGTGTGTGTGTGTGTGTTTCATGTGTCCCTTACTTTCTGGCACTGCAGTGTTCCCCAAGCTCACCTGGTATATGTCTAACCCAGCCCTAGATTTGGTTATTTCTCCAAAGAGTCCTGGTTCCCTTTATTGGAGGATGATATTATAAACCAAGATATGAGTAGTAGGTGTGCTTGTTGCTACTGGGGTGTCATTGCCTCTAGATCTTAGCTAACAGAAAAAGGAAATATATGTGTGTGTAATAATCTATGTATACAAGCATATTTGTAAATATTTTTATGCATGACCATCTATATTAAGCAAAATATGAGTTTATACTGATGGCTCCAACTCTAATTCATTACCATGTAGATTCCAACAGCTTCCTCTTCTTGCTTATTTGTTGTCCTCTCACACTAAGAATGAGAAAACTGACTCACTTTTTTATCCATTTGCTTAGTTGTTTAATTCCAGTATATGTGCATAGAACTATTTACCCCAACCCCAATTAAAGAACTTTATCAACTAGAATACAGTGCTTGTGTACAGCTCCATGCTATTTTTATAATGTGTTGTTTCTTAAATAAAAATAGCTATGTTAAAGATATCCTTTCAAGTCAATAAATAAGACCTAAAATATTATTCACATACACACACACATATATATACACACATACACACACACATATATATATATATGCCACGTTTAGAGATTTTGTCAGGTCTTATAAGCCACTATAAGAATTTTGACATTTTCTCCAAATGAGATGAAAAACCATCGGAGAAAGAGGGTTCTTTAAAATTTTGAGTGACTTTTTTAGAAAGAGAGAGAGAGATCAGCTTGTTGTTCTACTCATCTCTGCATTCATTTGTTGCTTCTTGTATGTGCCCTGGCTGAAAGTCCAACCTGCAACCTTGGCATATCAAAATGGTGCACTAACTAAATGAGCTACCCAGCCAAGGCCCTAAACTTTTAAAGATCAAGCTGACTGTTATATATCAAATAAAGTAAATAGATTCAAGAGAAGAAGTCAGAAGACCAGGAGGGTGGCTATTGCCTTTAGCCAAGTGATGATGGTGGCTTGGACCAGGGTGATAACTATAGATTATAGAGAGGTGGTCATGTTTGAAAGATTAAGCCAGTAGAATTTGCTAATAGATTGACTGTGGATATGAGAAAAAATGGAGAACTTCAGCCTTAGCTATTAGAAAAATACGGATGTCAGTTGCTAACATCAGGAAGACTGCAGGGGAAGGAGAGTGTTTTATTTTCTTTTTCTTTTTGGTGGGTGTTTACAATGACCAGGAAATATGTATTTTTCATGTTGAATTTGAGATAGTATTTTTATATATAAGAAGAGATGGTCACTAGGTAGAAGAGATGAGGCCACAACTATTGTTGCTGATGGAAATGGGGCTCTTTTTCAAAGTTGCAAGGAAAACATTCCAGGGAACCATGTGTGGGGGTTAGTGGTGTGCTATGGTTTTATTGTAGAAGCAAAATCAAAGGACTGCTCCTGGGTTCCCAGTGTTCCATCGCCATTGTCCTGCCTTGGAAAAAGTCCAGTTTTGTTTTGATCAAGCCCAATATAAAGGCCAAGGTCCAAATTTCTGTGATTTGTTCAGTCCATATCAAAGCTTAGCTCAGTACAGCATTTATCCCCATCTGGCTACCTTAGCTTACGTTCCTGGCTTCACTTCATTGCTGTGTCCAGGCCTGCACTTGTAATTTGTGAAGCCATCAGACTCCAGGCAGCTGCTACGGCAACATAGCTGCTGTAAAGAAAGAAAATGCAAGCAAAGGGGGTGAGCACGTGTTACTGAACAAGGAAAGGTGGGAAAGAGAGCCTCTTTCTTAAGCCTAGGTTGTATTATTTCAGGTTTGGGAAGGTCCAGGCACCCTTTCAATCTAACAAATCAATTTCCCAGTATCTCACGGACTGGTGCTGGGTCCTTTCCCTAACCAATCCATTTCCTACATCTTCCTGGGTCCTGTGTTCCTTATCCAATATGATCCATTTCCCAGGCTACACTGACATGCCCTTATAGTCACTACTTTAACTTACTGCACATGCCTTGTAGTAGAAGCACCTCCCACTGTGCCATCTTGACTTCTGCTAGGCACACATCCAGGAGAGGAATTTCTCCTTTGTTGTACTTCCCTCATCTGGTAATCTGCAGGGAATAAACTGGTGGTTCCCTGGGGAGTGTGTGAAGCTGTAGCTTCCTAGTGAAACAGGGCCAATATTGAATTCAGCTTTCTAGATTATTAGGCTCTTTAATGTCTGATTCCTTTTGCTCCCTTCTTTTATTAATATTTAGCTATCTATGCTAATAGTATCAACTAATCTACTTTATTTAAACTGACTAAAATCATAGTGGTATCTAACTATGGTCTTCAGAACCAGCATGTCTCCTATAACAGAGGCTCAGCAATTCAAGTCCACCCCCTCTCCATCATAGTATCATTTGTCCTGTATGTAAAATCAACACTTCCCCTCCATAATTTCCCCATGGTGTACCTACCAAGACCACATCATGCTGAAAAGTTTTTCTTGTGATAATATTTTAATGACATGGCATCCCATAATGAGCCATATGGGAGTGGTCTTGATACAGATCAGTCTTATTGGTTGAATTCCTCCTTTTTACCTCCTTTCATTTGATCCTATTCCACTTTACTTTGTTTATCCCTATGTAACAGATTTAAAACCTTCTACTTTTACTAACTGACATACATTTTCATTTTTTTTGAATAAATTTCCCTTCAGGTCTATTTTGACCATATTTGTTATCTTGATATATTTAAATATGGAGGATACAGATGTTTTTATTTTCTTTAATGGTCTTTTTAATATTTAACACTTGTTAACTTTGGACATGCCATTTGACCTCTCTGGCCTTGGGGTTCTCATTTGTAAAATAAGATTGATGGTGCCTGCCCTGCCAAAGTACTAAGAGACCTCAATAGCAATTGATACTTCATGTCAGTGTTTTCAGATGACTTTTATATATGTGATTTTTACTGCAGTTTTGGGAAACAGGCATGAATCTTTACTAAGAAATGGAAAATGATGGCTCAGAAATACTTAAAATCTTACACAAGGCCATTCAGTTATTCACTTAACAATATGTGCTTCATGCAAATTAATATACTAGGAACTGTTCAAGGTGCCAATGAGAAAAAATAATGGCAGAGGCTCTCCCATTGCCATGTTTACCTGTAGTAAAGAACATAGCTGTACCGAGAGCAAATTCTAATTCAATAGGAAATGCATCTATTTTACAGGGATTTTGCAAAAATTTGAGCTATTATACTAAAAAGCCCTTGTACCTATCAAATAGGAGATAGTCAATAAACATTAACCAATACAAGTGGCATTAGTAGTAATCATAGTTACATTAATTGTTATTTATAGAGTACCTACTATGTTCTAGAAGTATTAAAACCCTTTTTCATTAGAATCATTTCATTGCAAGCAATAGACACAGAAGAGCTGGCTTTTGCAGGGAAGGGGAGAACTTGCTATGAAGGATACAGAGCTATCCTTTATATCCTGTGGAACCAGCTCAAGGGCAGGCGGGCAGCCAAGTCACACAAAAGGAGAGCCAGAAAAGAAAGTCATAAGGAAACCAGGATTTTTTCTCTAATTCTATTTTAGCTTCTTTCTGCATATCTGTACCATTGCTTTGTTTTCTGCATATCACCTTTTTCTGCTTCCTGCTCAAAATCTGGAAAATGTCCATTCTCTGCCTCTCTAATTTTAGTTTTGGTTTTTGTTGCTGCTGCTACTATTATGTGAGTGTTTTGGGTTTTTTGTTGTTGTTTTGTTTTGTTTTTAGTTTTTTTCCATATATCCATCCCATTCAAAAATAAGTATAGAATGAATCAACATCTTGAAGGCTTAATTCCAAACTCCTGATAAATGGCTCCTGATTGGATTGGTTTTAGGCCTACCCAGCTGTGGTCTGATACACAAATGTCTTGAAAATTTACTCCTGTGGAACCTGTTTTGTTAAGAAATTAAGGGGGATTTTTTCAGAGTTGAAAGGGACATCGTTGTGAGTTGTGCATGCGCCTCAAAAGGTCATAGTATGTCCAGACCCCACAAGATCCCTTCCAGGTAGAAAGGCGCAAGTCACTTTCCATTTTATACATGTGTAAAGTGAAAGTCTTGAGTTAATTATTTCAAACAAATGCTTATTGAATGCTGACTGAATACCAAGCATGGTGATGGTGATAGTGTTAGGGTAGGCAGCTAAGAGTTAACAAAAGAGAAGGACACCAGACTGGCTGAACCTTACTAAGTCTGGAAGTTACAACTTCAGACACCCCAGAGATAAGCCACATTTTCCACCAAAGGGGACTTAATTCACAGAAAATCAGCTTATCAACCTTTCCGGGGGACAACTGGCCATTAGCCAACATTGCCAAGGGAAGGATAGGGAAAATGCCTTTGTTAGGTTCCTGAGAAATGGAAGTTGAGATGGCACAGTGGGGAGGTAAGCACATGCTCAGTAGAACCAGATGGTGCAGCAGAACTTTGGGGCAAACACAGTAGGAGCAAAAATGGCAACACAAAGAGGCAGAGTCTAATCTGGGGAGAGAATCGGATTGGATAAAAGTCCAGAACCTTGGAAAATCCAGGAAAAAGATTGCTTAAGGTAATGGCCCAATACAAGCCTTGGAATATCCAGAAAGTAGGTTGGGTAGTTTGAAAGCATGCTTGCTCATTCCCAGAAACCAAAATATTATATGGAGAAAGTATCAAGGATCCTGGAGCAGTTACTACTAGAGCCTGCTCTCTACTTCCCTGAGGGTATATTACTTCCCTTTACCCTAATAAATCTTGCAACTATTATTTAACTTCTCATGCATGTGTGTCCTTTGAAATTCTTCCCTCATAACACTGCAAACCCCCCCCCCCTTTTTTTTTTTTTTTTTGGCAAAAGCTTTGGGCTCAGCTCTGCTCCTTTTGTAGTCCTATCCATTTCTAACCTGGTGATGTGCCCACGACTGCATTGGGAGTGTTCCCGGCAAGCTCACATCACCAGCTCATTTTTCCCCTGAAGAACTCGGGGCTCTGTAATCTTACAAGGGTAAATAGATATAGGTCTCATTTTCTGTAGGTTCTCCCTGATGTCAAGGGACACAGTCCTGCCTAACCCTGGGCCCAGAGATTCTTACTATCTGCCAAAGGAAGAAGATACAAAAAGGGAAGAGGAGCCTTAACATGAGGAGGGTTTTGTAAACTCTGGGTCAGTCTGTTGCTCTCCCTTGAAGGTGTCATGCATGGTGTTGAAAGGATGGTGCTGCTGGACAAGCTGGCATCCTTGTTGAATTCTAGAGGTGACAAATTTGACAAGGTTAAAAGTCATGGTCCTGCCCTGAATGGCATGGCTCAGTTTGTTGGTTGTCATCCCACAAAGCAAAAGGTCACCAGTTTGATTCCTGGTCAAGGCACATGTCTGAATTGTGGCCCGATTTCCAGTTGTGGCATGTGCAAGAGGGAACTGATTGATGTTTGTCTCACACACTGATGTTTCTCTCCCTTTTTTTCTCCCTCTCTTCCCCTCTCTCTAAAAATAAATAAATAAAACCTTTTTTTTTTAAAAAAAAGCCATGGTCCAAAGTGAGAAGGAGAACTATAGCAATTAATGTTGTATGAGAAGTAAGAACAAGGTGATAGGGGGAGGGACCAACTTTACAGTGTCCCAGATTAAGTTGGAGGAGGGGCTTCTCTGGAGAAAGGTGTGTCACACCTATCTGAAGTTCTCTTGTTTACCACACTTAATTTAAATTAAGTCAAGGGGAACATTCTAAGATATCCCGGAAGCAGGTCTTTCCACCTGAAATACTTGGGCAGAAAAAATAAAGCAGCTTCAAGATCAGAGGACTCGGTCCCTTCAGTCCTGCCTTTAAGTAATGAAGTTTTATATTCCAGAAGTAAAGCCAATAGACCACTTCACACTTCACCCACTCAACTACCTAGTCCTAAAAGCAAGTCAGTTCAGCCAAATTGTTGAATCTCATTTCAGGAGGCAGCAATGCAGATGGGCTTCCAAAGGGGGTCCCCTACTGTATAAATAAGCAAATTAGGTATTTAATAAGGGTTATGCCTATGAAACAGAAATGCAAAAATAACCCCACGAAGGTTAATGAACACAGCAAATCATAAACCAGTTTTTGAGTCTGCAAGACTGTCAATTGAGAAGACTTCTAGATGTAAGTCTTTTGCTAGAATAAAAGCACGTAGTGACAATCTGATAGATCCTTCTTGTCTTCAGTTTGGTCGTCTCTGGTGATGTCATAAGGTGCTCAGATAAATTCTGTATGGTGTATACAAACAGAGCCTTAGGAAGAAAGTTTTAATTCTTAATGATTTCTAGTCAAAGAATGAAGGAAAGAATAAAATGAGACATTAGTTTGGAGGATTGAAGGAAACTGGAAGAATTTGGGAACCAGTTCGGTTTATAAGTAAAAAACATAATACCTTGAAGACAATTAACTGAACTAGAGTCTAGTATTCACAACTGGGCATTGTGATATCTATTAAAACACAATTCCTCTTCCTAAAATTACTGCATTTTTATCCAAGAATCAAATTAAGCATTAAATCAGTTTCAATTTGGCCTAATTATTTTAATGAAACAACAAGAATAATAATTGATTCTATAGGCTTTTTAAAATCTGCTTTGCTGGAATCATGTAAGAAATACTCAGATTAACCTTTAATTGGGCCCTCAGGGCAAAGAAGCCAAGCCACACAGTTGCCATCATACTTTGCCTGCAATAATTACAGAATTGGGTAAATTCCTCAAATTCTTGAGGTCCCCAGAACTGTCTTGAGGTTCCTTCTTGGCCATCTCCCAGGAAAGCAAGCTTTGTTCCCTTCCTGGAAAGATTTCCCTGAACCATACGAATAAGCAAAGTACAGGGTATTTCTCCAGTGTCCTTTTATCAGCTTTGAAAGTCAGCCTTAATTCCTTAATGCTTTCTGGTGACATCCAGAGTCCAGGCATGTCTCTCCCAGACATGACATTCTAGCCAAAATCTTGGTGAATAAAACTACAGTTGGAAACTGGCTTTATGTATTTTATTGTAAAGAGAACACCTTCTTATTGGATTGATGCAAACAAACATATTGCCCTGACTTACACATTAAGAATTGCCAAATTTTGGAGGGATCAGGTAGGGAGAAAAATACAAAACAAAAGAAAAAATTCTTGTCCCTTTGTTACAGAGAAATGAAACGACCAAACACCGGAGGGATTCAGGAGTACGATCCTTTATTAACGTGCACGGGCCCAGAGGAGTGCAGTCTCCAAATTCTGAGCCCCGAACAAAGGATTCAGGGGCTTATATACTCTCCTTCTTCCGGGTTACCGTGGCACAAAGCCAGGTACAGAAGCAGAATGCAGAAGTTAGTTCAAATTCCTTATATGGCTTGCTAGTTTTGTGCACTTGGGCTAGTCTGCCTAACAGGGGCAGGAAATGGGCTCATGCTGAGCTCTGGGTTAATTTTCTACATCACCTTTAACAGAGTGAAAAGGACCAAACTCCAACTCTGTATTAGACAGCTAAAAAGCAAGCACTTAGCATTCTTTAAATGAGCAAATACATTTTATAACCTCTAGAAACATAGGCTCTCCTGTTACAGAGCAACAGAAGGTCCATTATTGTCCGCCACCTAATGGAAAGATGCCTCTCAAAGCCAGAGATTTGTGAAAAGGAAAGGAAATGTTTATTCAATGCTATACAGAGTTAAAGTTATGACTTAACTTCATTAAAATATCAAAGTCCTTTAGGATACCCACAGATGCCCACAGTGCTTCCTATCTCCCTCTGCCCTAAGTCAGGGTACCGTAATTGCAAGGAAGAGAAGCACACGTCCAGGATCCAGGCTCTTGATACCGTCAGCTGCGTTGTCGTCCAGGCAGGATCTCTAATTAATCCAAAGCCATGTGGCACCTTCTCATGGCCTACTGGCAAGAGTTCTTTCACCCTTCTTCCAGGCCAAGTCTCTCTTGTTGCCAGGCCACGCAGCCAAAGGGAGCACCCCAAAGCCACGTGGTCCTTCTTCTACCAAAGCTGTGGGGAAGGGGTCCCCACTCTGGATAAGCCACGTGGCAATTCTCTGCTAAAGCCACATGGTGATTTTCCCTCACAGGGTTGTGAGGGTCCTAACTCTCGGGAAAGCACGTGGATTCTCCTCTCAATGGCTGCCACTTCTCTGTTTAAATCCCGGCGCCAAATCTCTTCTGTACCCCCATTTCCGACTCCTCCTACAATCAGTTACACCTGCCAGCATTCCCATATATTCCAAGTATTTTTGGGATGCCATCATGAGTCTGGGCAGGTGTGTCCCCATTTTCTGGAGCCAATCTTCTCCAAGCTCCAACCTCAAGCTCCCACGCAGGCGCTGTGACTTGAGGTTCCTCCCCCAGTCATGTCTTGGGGGGAGTCCTTTCCATCCCTCTGGCTCAGAGCATGGTCACAGCTATTTAACACATCTAAGCTACCAGCCAAAGGCTATAGATATATTAAAGGACCATGCCATGGATTAGCAGCTCTGCATGTCCCTGCTCCATGTGTTCCTTCCCCCAACTCATACCTGTGGGGGAAGTGGTGAGGACATCTTATCTGTCCCTCTAATGTTCCCTGGACACCCTGAGTTCTGGGTCCATTTCAAATCCCTATTTTGGGGGCCCCCCTCCTGGCTGCACCCTGCATCACTCCTATTGGTGAACACTTATACATTTAAAAGACATACTTCCATGAGACAGGTATTATAATGCAGAACTTACTGATTTAGAAAGGAACAGCTGAAATAAGTTAAATTGATTTAGTCACAGGGCTAAGTTTTTTTTCCTCTCTTGATAAAATTTACTTCCCATAAATTTGCATTCTAAACGGTGGCCCAGCTAAGAGTTCTTGAAGACCAGGTATTTGCATCTCAAAGGCAAGGCAAAGAAATGCAAGCTTCTCCTAGAAGGACTTCTGTTTATAATGCCCATTATCTATAAGCTTTTAACTTGAGGGACCCAGGTTTAAATTTCTGCCAGTTGGTATGTATATACTTCAAAAGGTGTCTTCCCAGGCACTACAGACATGGTACTGTCCTTTGTCTTTGGAGAGAGAGATTTTCTTCCTTGTAAAGGAGAAAGAAGCTGGGTAGCTAAGGGAGGCATGAATGTCCTATGTGCTTCCCAGCCCTACATGGTGTATGTAGCCAGAACCTAGGACTGTTACAGAGAAATGAAACGACCAAACACCGGAGGGATTCAGGAGTACAATCCTTTATTAACGTGCATGGGCCCAGAGGAGTGCACACTCCAAATTCTGAGCCCCGAACAAAGGATTCAGGGGCTTATATATTCTCCTTCTTCCAGGTTACGTGGCACAAAGCAAGGTACAGAAGCGGAATGCGGAAGTTAGTTCAAATTCCTTATATGGCTTGCTAGTTTTGTGCACTTGGGCTAGTCTGCCTAACAGGGGCAGGAAATGGGCTCATGCTGAGCTCTGGGTTAATTTTCTGCATCAGGACAGGAGGCAACCCCTTCTTTGCATGCCTAGGCTTTCTGGTGGCCTGTTCCTTGCCCAACTTCATTGCTAGTCTTAGCGTCCCAAGGCCCATTTCCTGCCCTCCCCCCACAGCAACAAGGGCAAAGGCCTTGCTGAAGATTGCAATATGGTATAAAATACAAAACTGACATAAAAGCCTGGAAAAAATGATCATCCATGTTGGGCCAAGCAATAGGGGCAAAGAGCACAAAAATGCTGGTCCAATACAGTGGTAGAAGCTAAGTAAGCGAGGAGTATCAGAGGCCATTAGAGAAAGATGAATTCCAGCACCCCAGCATCTTCCCTAGTCCTATCCTAGATCTGCCTCAGGGTTTGAGCTCTCTTTTGTAAACTAGTGTTCCTTGGTGGACAAATGCTTTTCTTGAGCCCAGTAGGCAGCTTAGTGCATCTGGCCCATATCATTACCAGGTTATCCAGACACGGATACTTTTTTTTTTCTGGTGGCATCACCATAATGACTTTTAAATGTCTTACCCATGACCCTTATTTGTGGCATGAAAACATCTGGGACGGGGTGGGGAACCTCAGCTCAGTTGGCTAGTGTGATCCCAGTCTTACCACAGCCACTGCTTCTTTAGTTCCTTTGTGGTCACCAGAAAACAGATGCCTGTGAAAATGGGTTTTTGCAGTGTTGCAGGAAGGGAATTTCAACAGGCACACATGTGGGAGAAATTTAAGTGTAGTGGCAAGATTTATTGGGGTGAAGGAAAATAATAGGCCCTCGGGGAAAATGGAGGGCCAAGAGGCTCTAGGAGCAGCTGCTCTGAGATCCTCAATAATTCTCCATATATTTTTTTGGTTATCCTGAACAAGCAAGTGTGCTTTTGAAACCGGAAAAGACACCAGAGCGCCTGCTGCCTGTCACGTGCCAAACCCAATAAGCAGGGACAGGGATTGAATCTTTATGAGCCCTTTATTCACATGGCTGGTGATCTGAGAAGATGGTTAGTTCATACCCTAACAGATCATCTTACATTTTCTTTCTAAGCCAATGTTTTTATAACAGGAAATAAACAAGGTGCGGTGGGGGGTTTTCAGATTCAGGGAAGATTAGGTGGAAGAAACTGCAGCATTCCTGTCCTGGGCAGTTAGCTGTTCCCAGGGGCTGGTGGTCGTTGGCCTCTCACTGGAAAACAACGGTCCAGATACCTCCCCTTGCCCCTGGGTGGTAATCTTTAGCAGTGCTCCAGGAGGTCGGCTGTCTCTCTCAGGAGCCGGGCTGGGCCTTACCTGTAGTTTCTGAAACAAAAGGTTGAACATACACATTACTTTCTAGGCTTATAACTATTTATCCTCAACTAAAATTTCCCAACTCTTGAGTCCCCTATCACTTTCACACTATCCAACCTACTTCCCAGGTTTTCCCAGGCTTGTGCTGGGCTGTCCCCACACCCACCTTTTTCCTGGACTTTCAGGGGTTCCACACTCTTATCAAATCCGATTTGTTTCCCAGATTAGACTCTGCCTCTTTATGTCACCATTTTGGTTTCTACTGAGCTTGCCCCCAAATTCTGCTGCATCATCTTGTTCTACTGAGGATGCGCTTATCGCTCCCCCCATCCTTCCATCTTGACTCCTACTGCACATGTGCCTAACAAAGGAGTTTCTCCTACTCCTCGCTGGTAATGCCAGCTAATGGCTATTTGTCTCTGGAGAAGTTTGGAAAGCTGATCTTCCTGGGATGAAGTCCCCTTTGGTGGAGGATGTGGCTGTCCCCCAGGTGTCTAAAGCTGTAACTTCAAGACTTAATCAAGCTCAGCCAGTCTAGCTGCATTCCTTTTGTTAAATCTTAGCTGCCTAAGGGAACAATTGGGAATGACAATTTTTAACTTGTGAAGATCACTTTCTATCAGGGATTAAAGCCTTCAGATAAATTATCACATAACACATGTATAATTTCAGTTTTAATAAGGACTACAAAGAAGTGCAGGGTCTATAAGAACATATAACAGGATAAATGAATCCACCCTGAAGGTAATTGTGTGGGCATTAAAGAATATTACCCTATGAAAGTGAATTTGAATTGAGCTCTGAGATATGAGTAGCAACTAATTAATGGATGAAGAATGGGTCAGGGAGCTCTCCTGGCAGATGGAACGGCATAAGAGGAGAAAAAGTAACATGGCTAGTCTTTAAAACTCTTTAAGACATAGTCTTAAAGAGAAGATGAGAAGAATGACATATGATTAGTAGTTAAGGTAGTCAGGGTCAGAAATACGAGTAGTTCTTAAAAAATGTTCAAACACAATGGAGAATTGCCTTTAAAATCTTTAAATTGGAAGAATGACACGATCAAGTTTTGTGTTTTATAAAGTAACTTGGATTACAGTGTTGAAAATGAATTGAAGGAGAACAAGAGTCGATGTGGAGAAAATAATTCAGAGGCTATGTTCGGGTCTCAGGGAGAGAAAACGGGAGTTAGAATAATGGGACCGAGTAACGAGGGGGCAGAATAGCACAGACTGTCTTCTTTATTCTGACTTGCCTTTGTGGGATTTCACTTTGAGTCTCATGGTTATAGGCAAGGAAAAGCCACTAAGACACAGGAGCAATGGTTGAGTTAGAACTTAAATACAGGTGTTATCCCACCCTATGTGACCAGGACATGTTTGAGATAATGTTCATTATTACTACTTATTATCATTTGATAATATACGGTTAGTGAAAAGGCAAAAGCCATTTTACAGGTTGGAGTATGATGGAGAGAACTGTGCTATTTTAGAGATGAGCTCCTTGTCTCTAAAATTAATTCATGAATTACACATAACTCACAATCCATATAATTTATTACATATAATATACCATAACTCTAAGAAAAAAAGATGATTATTATGTGATTGCCAATTTCCCTCTTCTCATTTTCTCCTGATCAATTGTAATTAGATGTCCATCTCCACCTCTCCATCAGAATAGTTCTACCGGTGTTGCTATAACTGCAGTGTTGATAAACCCACAGGTTAATTCTTGGTCTCACCTTACTTGATTTTGCAGCAGCGTTTGACAGAGCTCATTACTCTCTGTTCCTTGGAACATGTCCTGCACTTATCTTTTCAAGATACCATTGTCTTCTTCCCTCTTCACTCAGTTCCTTCTTTGCTGGCTCATTACCATCTCCTAGATCTCTAAAACTTATAATGTTTTAGGGGTTATTTCTCTGATTTCTTCTACTTTCTATCCAAGGTTACCCTTAGCTAATACCATCAAGTTACATGGTTTTAAATATTATATCTGCCAACCTAGGCTGGCTCATCTTCCGAACTCTAGACTTGTGCACCTAACTGCTTATTTGACTTCACCACTTGGCTTTCTGACATCTCAAAATTAAGAGTTCTAACAATGAAGTTCTTATTCCCACCACTTCATTCCACAGTCCATCACCTCTTAAAAAATTTCAACTCTATTTTTCTAGTAGCTCAAGCAAAATCTATGGATTCACCCTTGATTTTCTCTCTCTTAGACTCTGCATCAAATCTATTAGTAAATCTCACTGTTTCTATCTACAAAATATATCCATATATCCACTCCTTGCCCACTTTACCTCTCCTACTCTGGAGAAAGCCAGCATCATCTTTGCCTTGATCAATGGAAGAGTCTCTTAACCTGGCTCTCTGCTTCCCACCTGGCCTTCTGCTGTCTATTCTCAAAACAAAATAATAATTCCTTAAACTATGAATTTTATTATGACAATTATCTGCCCATATTTTCCAGTGTTTACTCATTCACTTAGAGTAAAAGCCAAATGTCTTACAAGAGCCTATGAATCCTTGTGCTCTGGCACTTGTCACACCATGTCACCTCCTCATCTTTTCCTGTTTATTCTGCCTCAGCCACACTGGGCTCCTTGGGCTCCCTGTGCCTTGGGGCTCTGAATTCCCTAGTCTCCATATGACCTACTGCTCCTTGACTTCAGATCTATAATAAAAATCCTTCAGTGTGGCCTTCTCTAAACACCCCATATAAAACTGCATTTGCCCCCTTAAATGGCTGCTCCCTCCCCGATTTGTTTGCTTCACAGTATTTTATATCATTGCACATACTGTGTATTCATATGCTTCTCCAATGACTAGAATGCAATCTTTATGAGAGCTGGAACCTTGTTATCTCTGCCTGTAGCCACCAGAGCAGTGTCTGACATATGGAAGATACACAAATAAATGTTTGTTAAATAAACACATAAATTTAGAATGCTGTCCCTGCCCTTATAGACCTTACAGGTTTTGTTCAATAACATCAACTGATCAGTGCTGGTTCTTTGAGCTGGGGATGTATAAATTAAGGAAATGTGATTTCTTCCTTCTAGGAGCTTATAGCCAGGTGGGTGAGATGGATAAGAGTTTGGAACTGAATACCCCTCTCCCCACCACCACCATCAAACACACAGCGCCTGAGAAAGAGTTTGCATGCAGATAGCTCATTGTGTGAAGTAACCCAGAGAATAGGAGTAGAGTACTAGGGATAGAGAAATTGAGAGAGAGCAAAAGCTAATCAGAGTATGAGATATTAAGTTAATTGCCCTATAGACAATCTGAGCTCAAATCTTATGTGCCCTTCTGAGAGGTGGTATAAACCATGTCTCAGAATTATAGACCTGAGGGGCAGAAGAAGGGAGACTGAAGCTACCAACTCCTACTTTGCCCCTGGCAGAGGGTCACCTATGGCCTGGTCATTCATACATGCTTCCAGGGTATGTATTAGAAAACCCCAGGAGAAAGTGAGAGATGCCCAGTGCAGATGAATAGGGCACTGCTGGTCTAGTCCTGAGTGCTACTGAGCCAAAAGAATAGGCTGGGGAGTGTGCAGTGAAGCATGTGAGGCACCCAAAACATGTAAAACAGGGAGCAATACTTACGATAAGTAACAATAAAAGGCAGTAATAGAATAAGGCAAGAAGAGGTTGATCATGGCTTTGAACATAAGGGAAAGCATTGGGATAGTAGCATAATTTTAACAGGGCATTAAAATATGGGTAGAAGTTAGACGATCTTCTGAATTAGTTTTCAGATCATTTTCATAAATAAGAAAAGGCATAGGAAGAGGTGACATTCATTTTAGACATTTCAATTCAACTCATTCTAAAAAGCAAGCAGTTACAGTTGATCCTACGAAGGACCTGGGGCATAGCAAGGGCTTAAAAATGTTTCAGGAATGCTTATAATCCAAAATATGGCACAAACTATGAGGCTAGAAAAAAAGAGTAAGAAGGAAAAAAAGTCTCCATTTTATTTCATTTACAGTCCAGATGGAAGAATAAAGTTTTTGCATGCATTTTTACAAACATGACACATTAAATAATTGTATGCTACTTAGTAATTACACCTCTTTATTTTCCACTTCCTGATCTTCAAACATTAAATGCTACTTAGTCTGCCACCCAGTAGAGCTTCAGAATGGCCCTTCCAAAAAGTTGGTATGGGGTAGCCCTAGAGTAGGTGGTTCACGTGCATTCTGATTACTTGGTTATAATCAATGTACACATCGAAGTCAGTTCTGATCTTACTTTGGGCTGCTATCACAAGTTACCACAGATAGGGTGGCTTAAATAACAAACATTTATTTCTCATGTTCTAGGAGAAGGAAGTTTAAGATCCGAGTGGCAGCATGGCATGAGCAGGTTCTTTGTGAGGGTCAGAGTTCTGGTGATAGGCTCACATGGTTGTTCCTTGGTTGGTCCATACAAAGAGAGATCTTGTGTCTCTTCCTCTTGTTTATCATAAGAGCATCGCCCTTGTGACATCATCTAAACCAGTTACCTCCCAAAGGCCCCATCTCCAAATACCATAACATTGTGACTTAGGGCCTCAACATATGTATTTGGAGGAGACCCAATATTTAGTTTACAGCAGTCTTTAATGTTATCTTCCTGTATTACTTATCTAATTGCAAAGGTAAAACCTAAACATAGGTTAAAGGGGTTAGTGGATGTAAAGAGTCTTTAGAAAAGTGAGAATTTGAACTTTTGGTAGCAAAAGAAATTCTGCACAAGATGAGTTATAAGCCTGTCTTAGAAAGGAAAGTCAGATTAAGGTTAGAGAACAAAATAACATTATATCAGTGGCTACTAGTGCCCAACACGGTCATGAGCACTAAGGTGCAAGCATGAGTTAGGGCTTCTATCCTCAAGTACTATAACATCTGACATGAGCATGTTCCTAAATGAACAGTTGAGTTTTGACATAGACAAGTTGGAGAAACAATGAGATGATATATTTTAACCCCATAAAACCTTTTCTTTTTAACTACTTGCCTGAAGTGTTTGTCTAATAACTTTGAAAAAGATGAACTCATATAGAGTTATTGCACATACGCACTTTTCTACCATAAATGGAATTTTTAATGCAACTAGTTTTTTGCCAGGTTAACATGTCATCACATTTTTATTTAAAATGTTTGAGTACAAGGTATACTCATCATTGTGGATGGATAGAGGGATAAATAAATGGGAAGGGAGGTAGATAGATCAGATAGATAGATGATAGATAGATAGATAGATAGATAGATAATGCATATTCCTCAGCTCCAAGATATCCCCCACCTAGTCATAGAAGCGAACACACTAGTCAACACCTAGCTCTCTTGCAATGTGGTAGTTCTCTGATATGCACAGAAATTTGAGGGTGAAGGAGGGAGCTAAAAAAAAAAAAACCTGCTTTGAATGGATCTAGGAAGTTTTCAGGAAAAAATGACTTTCAGGCTCAGTCTTTCAAGGGGAGAGTTTCAATGGGGAAGGACATTTTAAGCGGAGGGTGAGAAGAACAAAGGACAACTAGTAAATGGTGTTTTCAGGAATGCTGAGTAGGTGATGATGTGTCTAGAGGTGGCTGCAGAATTAGGACCATAGCGGGGCAGGGTCAGGGGAGGGTGTTGGCATTGCTAGTAGGGGTGAGACTTCAGAGACCAGGCTAAGAGGCCAGGCTAAGGAGCTTGGCCTTCATGTCATTGGATGGCAGCTTCCAATTCTCACAAGATGCTCCTCTAAAACAGGTTCCAAAGACAAATAAGTTTGAAAAATTCTTTACTTCTTGGAAATCTGTGTTGCACATCAGCTTATTAAAGCTGTTGAAAAGAAAGAAATCTGTTTAACTTAGTTTAATCAAATCTTTAAAACATACAAATATATATATTTTTCTTCTCTCAATATCTATTTGAATTTCACAAAACAACACTGCAGGAAATTCTTTGGAATGAAGAATTTAAGCAAGGAACTGGTGGGATAAATTGTGCTATTTATTCATTTATTTAGTTATATTTATTATCGTCACCCAAGGACATGCTTATTGATTTTAGAGAGAGATGATGGGAGGGAGAGAGGAAGAGAAACACCTGTATGAAAGAAACATCCATCGGTTTTGTTTCATACATGCCCCCAAGAGGACCAAACCTGCAATCTAGGCATGTACCCTGACAGGGAAGTGAACCTACAACCTTTCTCTTTAGGGGACAATGTTCCAATCAACTGAATCACGTCAACCAGCATCTCTTGTGCCTTTTAAAATGTTACTCTGGTTACAGTGTGGGCCATGTAGAAGACTTTAATTTGGAAATAAGATTAAATAAGCTGTTACAGCACTTTAATGGAAAGGGTAAAGTAGAAATTGGGTGTTGGCTACAGAGGTGAATAAAGAGGGGAGTGTACACAAGTTAGGAGAAGTTGAATGTAGCAATGTAGCCCGTGGCTCTCTCTTTATTTAGTATGCATCAAAATCACCTGGAGGGCTTGTTGAACTACAGATGGCTGGGCTCCACTCTCAGAGTTTCTGATTCAGTAGGTCTGGTATAGGACCTGAGAATATGCATGTCTAATCAGGTCTCAGGTGATGCTGCTGTTGCTGATCTGGATATCACACTTTGAGAATCTCTGCTGTCAGCTCTCTCCCAAAGTCTTCTCTGTCATTAGATCCCAAGGTACTATCTTAGTCCCAGACTATAGTTGTACACTTACATCCTTCCCCATTGTCCCTACACTTTCCTGTTCTCTGCACTCTAAGCTGTCAGTAAAAGCATCCCAAAAGAGTTGACAGTGTGTCAGCAGGGTGACCCTTGCACTATAAGTGTGAGACAAGCTGATGAATGTCAAGGACATAATCTGGCTTAATCACGCTACATGTAGTTACCCAGCCTTGCCTAATTCAGCCATTGTCACCATGACCTTCACAGTCCATCCCTTCTTCCCTCCTTTGCCACCATGTTTAGACAGTCCCATGCTCCCAACTCCCCAGTCAGCCCACAGAGTGTTAATTCTTTCCTGGGAAGTCATGCTAGCCTTGATAAAGCCCCCCTCATTGCTAGGAGAACTGCTAACCCCACACAAATCCTCCCAATGATGTTTGTGAAACATTTTAGTTGAACTAAAAGATTTTCTCCAGGCCAGTAGTTATTGTCATTAACATTTAGATAAGTTGGCTGTTCCCTGCTCTGTATTACTCTGCGTTCCATTCTCTTATAATGGAGGAAAGTAGAAGGACTGAAGAATATCAACCCAAATATTCTTTGCTAATACAGCACACTGCTTCATTTAAGATGATTTCTATATTCTATGCAGTTAGCATCAGTAAGACTCACCCCACCCTCATGCTCTCTTCTGCATTCTCTTGCTGGGGTCCATTGTTGTCCTGAATCCTTTGGCTCCTCACACATCCCCTGCCAAATGAAGGTTCAGTCCTGCTCCTTCTTGTGAGCAAGAATTGACCCATTTGGGGTTCTCAACCTACATAGTTGTCTGGTGTGACTCTCTGACATCTACTCAAGGTTCTATCTGTTTTAACCAGGACTAGAATCAGAGACCCCAGAGCTGAGCTTTGAGTACTCACTTTGCTCTCAAAGCACGACTAACCTAAATCTGCTCCCTGGTTTCTCACACACAGAGATCTGTACCATGTCCATCACTTAGCATTTTTCCCCAAGTGATTACCCAGGCTTAGATATAATTCTGGCCAGTGTGTCCTTATCAGAAAACCCAATCTATTGGTATGCAATGGGCTTTGGAGTCAGACAAAATGAGTTCCAATGCTATATGTGTGAGGGCAGCGGGTTGAGGAAGTGGAGAATTGGATTCAAGCCTGCAAAGCGGAGATGACTGCACACAAGGCTTAGAGACCTGCTGGTGTCAAAGGGAACAGGCAAACCCTTGAAAGAAACTAGTTTTCCTTGTGCAGCTCTTGTGATGTGATTGGCGTGCAGGTCCAACGGGCTGTGAGTATGAAGGGCAGTGTCATTAACTTCTAATTGCCCACGTTAGGATGGCTGAGCCCCACTGACTCATTGCTAACCCAAGTAATTTTATCCATATTATTGTGCATTTTAGCTGTTCTTTTGCACTTTAAAAGTATTCAAATATACAAGAATATTGAAAATAGTACTTTAAAAAAATTGGTTTTAAGCATCTCATTCTGTCTCTGTCCATGCACCACACACACACATGCACAGCAAACATACACAAACACACTTTTTTTTTCCTGAACAATTTAAAAGAAATTGTAGAGTTTAAATCAGGTTAATCCCCTCCTCAAAAAGCTTTACTGACTACTGACTTTAACCTTTGGCTGCAAAGGTAAAACCATTTTTACAGCCTGATGTGAAAATTTCTCCTGGCTCCTGGACTCGGTGGGAGGTCACTGCAAACTGCTCCCTGGAGTTTGGGGCCTGAGTCTCTAGGCAGGTCTGACAGCTCTTCCTAAAAACTAGAAGGAAGGCACAAAAGTCATTTCTGCAGGGATTGTAGGGTGACCAAGTAATTTGTCACCCATACCAGGACACTTTTAAAAGTAAGCATTGAGCAACATTGTCCCTGGTTAGCAGCGAAGGTCACTCTCAGGCCATAGCACATTTTGCAACCGACAAATAGTCAGGTCAGGAGCTAGTAGATGCGTGGGTTCAAGTTATAGCCTTGCCATTTGTTAGTTTGTGGCCCTGGCCACATTACCCACCCAGGTCTAGTTTTTCTGCATTGTTGCAATATTACAAATAAAAGAGAACAAACAGACATGTGCTTATTAACGTAGTTTAAATATTACAAAATGCTGAACAATTGATAAGCAGGCTCTTCCATGCAGATTCATGAACTGAAGTAGGCAGCCTGGCTCTACCTACTTCAGTTCAATATATTCTGTAATGTCAAGCACAGTGCCAGGCTTTTACCATTTTTAATGAAATCCTCTGCCTTTCCCACCTTTTAACCTTTTTTCATGAAAATTCCTCTTTTTTCATGAAAATTCCTCCTCTTTGTGCCCTCACTCAAACCTTTGCTTCAAAATCTACCTATTACAACTTCCTGCTGAAATATCATCTCCTCTAGGAAGACTTCCTGGATTTTTATAGAGAAGAGACTTTTCCTACTCCAAATTGGCACCAATTTTGCTGTCTTCCAAAAGCTTCTGATTACTGGTGTTTTCTTGCATGATGCATATTTTACATGAAACGAAACAGTACTTGAGAACAATCACTGCAACTTTTTGTCTTCCTTTATCTTTTGCCCCACACCTATACTTAGATTAAAGATATCTATCAATTTTCTTTTAACATGAAGTAGCAGAAACCAGAGTCAAAAATGGTTTCAATCATAAGGCAATTTATTATCTCTTGCTAGCAGAAGCAGAAGCTAAGAAAGGCCCTTAGTGAGGCCACTAGTGAAGGTCCATCAGGGATCCTGCTTTGCCCTCCTTCCATTGAAGACCATGGATAATGCCATGAGACACTAGGAACACACATTTCCTGTTTAGTTTAGCATGGAGAGAGAGGTGGTGGTGGGGGGGGGAGAGAGAGAGAGAGAGAGAGAGAGAGAGAGAGAAAGAAGAAGAAGAAGAAGAAGAAGAAGAAGAAGAAGAAGAAGAAGAAGAAGCAGCAGCAGCAGCAGCAGCAGAAGCAGCAGCAGCAGAAGAAGAAGAGGAAGAAGAAGAAGAGGAAGAAGAAGAAGAGGAAGAGGAAGAAGAAGAAGAGGAAGAAGAAGAAGAGGAAGAAGAAGAAGAGGAAGAAGAAGAAGAAATCTCTCCCTTAACCAAGGACTAGTCCTATCCTTCAACCATTCAACAAGGCTGGGCTAATTTAACTTAACTATACATCCTCTTAAAAATAGAATTCTTAAACAATGCAGGTGGGATTACTATGGATGATCTAGAATCTCAGCACTGTGCAATAGAACTTTCTGCAATGAGCAAACACTCAATCTTCACTGACTAATACAGCAGCCACTGGCCTCTTGTGGCTATTATGCCTTTGAAGCTTGCAGGTATAATTGAGAAAATGAAAGGTTTTATTTTAATTCATTTTAATAGCTAGTGGCTACTCTATTGGACAAAGCAGGAGAGTGATTAAGACATTGCCTGAAGCTGGAGATAAAGTCAGATGCTCCTGAGTCTCAAGGTCTGTATCAGGCAGAGGAAGATATGAGGAAAATTTAGGTCCTGCTTAGGAAGCAAGAGAGGAAAATGGGTTCTGATTGAACAGGCAGGTCCACACCCTTTCTGCTCAATGTGTGGTCCACAGACTAAAAGCATAGGTATCACCTGGTACCTAGTTTAAAAAGCACCATCTTAGGTCCTGTATCGAATAAACTGAATCACGATCTGTATTTTAACAGGATTGCAGTTGCTTGGCATGTAGCCCATGGTTTGACAGAAAGACTTACAGGCTAAAGCAGGAGCATCAAACTCATTTTCATTGGGGCCACATCAGCCTCACAGTTGCCTTCAAAGGTCCGAATGTAATTTCAACTCCTTAACTGATAAGGAGTAGTTACATGTATACAGTCCTAAAATTATTTTGGCCCTTTGAAGGCAACCAGGAGGCTGATGGGGCCCCCAGTGGAAATGCCCCTAGTGTAACGGATCTGGATTTCCAGCCTGACTCTACCATTAACCAACTGTTAGTTAGGCAACTCAAACTCTCTAAGCCCCAGTATCCTCTTCTCTAAAAATGGTATAACAAAATTTGCCTCATAGGGTTACTGTAATGTTTTAATTTATTTATTTTAAGAGAGAGCAAGGAAAGGGGGGAAGAGAGAGAGAGAAACACGGATTTGTTGTTCCACTTATAGATGCATTCATTGGTTGCTGCTTATATTTGCCCTGACCCGGGATCAAACCTGCAACCTTGGTGCTATCGGGACAATGCTCTAACCAACTGTGCTACCTAGCCAGAGCCAGTTATTGTGATTTTTTAAAATAAAATACTATGCAAAAAATGCTTAGTACAGCACAGAAAAACTAATATACACTCATTAAATTATGGTGAGAGTATATGTCTTAGTCATAGAGAAATCCCCAGTCCTTGCCAAGATGATACATTATAGATGTTCAATAATATGGGTTGAAATAAAAACAGATTTTTTTCATAATATCTTCCTCATTGCCAGGCTGACAGATTGCGGTGTGTTTCAGATGCCCTCTGCATACATGTCCCTGCCCTGGCTACCTTTGGAAGCATTTGTGAGTGGAGAAGGACACTGCTGATCCTACATCCTACATTAGGCACGTAGCCATGTGCTGTCTGTGACAGACCCACATTTCTGGCTGGAGAGGTTGCTGAAGTTTTCAGACATTTTGCATCATTTCCCCTGTAGACTCCCAGCTCTCCACAGCCAGACTAGAAGCTCTCCCAGCACCTCTCTTGCCCCTCTCAACTTGTGAGGCAGATGACATTCCACTCTGAGTTACATACCCTGTGCATTCTTGGTAAATCCAATCAACTGAGAACTGCTGAAGGCCTGTGCTCTGGCAGGGGGAAAGAGCAGATCTGCATGGATGACTGGAGTTGTCAACAGGCTTTGCCAGTGACCTGGGATAGCATTTTTGATCTTGGATGACTTACAATATCACTGATCCTCCATATCCTTATCTGTAAAAGGGACCAACAAACAAATAGACAAAACATTTCATGCAGTGTGTAAAAATGTAAAGCATTCTAAAAATGTAAGACATCATCTGATTCTAATTCTTACTGTTTCTTCCTGGCATTCATTTATTCCTACATTTATTTATTCATTCTCACACGTCTAATGTCCATCTGCTATGTAGTTGTTTCTATTCAATGTACCAGGGTTATAGAAATAACAAAGGACATAGTACCTGACCTCAATTAATTGACATTCCAGGATGACAAATAAAAGGGAAGATTGAGAACACAAAGATGGGACCAACTAGAGCAACCTGAGGCACTCAGTAAATGCTTTCTGCAAGAGGAGAACTCTGAGGTGAATCTTGAATGATGAGTAGATATTAGCCAGACAAATAAGGGTGAAATGATAT
The DNA here is from genome assembly GCA_004027475.1 of Anoura caudifer. Classification (NCBI taxonomy): domain Eukaryota; kingdom Metazoa; phylum Chordata; class Mammalia; order Chiroptera; family Phyllostomidae; genus Anoura; species Anoura caudifer. The sequence continues at coordinate 203,638 of PVKU01002428.1, forward strand.
TCTAGACAGGAGGAAGAACAGTGTGTCCATAAAAGTACTACTTTTATTTTGCTTTGTTTAAAGAGAAGTATAAAACTTTTCCCCTACTTTAAATAAAAACCAGAAAGTATAGACTTTTAATGCCAGAGGGAGCTTTTTGTCTATAACATGGTTTTACTTGGCAACTGACAGAAGCGAAATTCAGAAAACTGCACCGGCATCCTCAAGGTCACACAGGTGGTTAGTAGCTAAACTGACGTCTTCTAACTCACAGTTCAGTTGTCTCTCCCTGACGTCATGCTGCCTCCCTGGGGCCTGGTGACAATTTAGCATTCCTAGTAGTTGACTCTTCTGTCAACACTAAACATAAATGAACAACCAATACTTCTCAGCTGGATCTAGGTCATTTGTCAACAGAATCTGTGTAATGGATGTTTGCTATGAAGAAGAATTTAAAACATTAGATCTAGATGTTCTTGGCATATTCCCACCTGGCACCCACATTCTCTTCACTTCCCAGAACTCTTAGGCTTAAGAAAAGCTTAATTAAAATCAAGTCAATGGAGAACTCTCTGAGAAACTAACAAGACAACAGAGAAATAAACTAGGCTTTTTATCTTTCTCTTCCTTTTTTGCTGTTCTGTCATTCTCAAGCCAATTATTTATTTATCTATACCATATATATAATATATGTATATTATATATGTAATATATATAATCACCAAACTTTCTTTACTGTATATAGGCCAACCAAGATGCTTGATATTTTTAAAAATATTAAATTTTGTATAATTATGATACTAGAAGTTGTGATAAGATGGTTAGTAGACATAAAATTCAAAACTATTCAAAGTTTAGGTCTGTTTAGGTAGGTTCTGAGATCACAGATTGTGTATGGGAATGAGATGGAAGTGCCCAATGTGGTGTCGGGCTCATACCAATAGATCTATCTATACCTACTGATTTTCTATATTCATTGCCAAGTCCTCCCTCTTAGCCTCACTTTCCTTGTCAGTACAATGGCAATAATGTCTGGGCCTTCCACTTACCAAGTATTCATGAGCTAGTATATGTTTTGAAATATGGCTTCAAATACAGGAGCTGATGGCACTGTTATTTGGGTTGGGATAGGGTGTAACAGACTGTTGTGAACTATTTCAGACTGAGTGGCCAAGAAGGCCTCTCTGTGGAGTTGATGTTTGAGAAGAATTCTCAATAGAAGGATCCAGCCATGTAAAAGACTGAGGATAGATAGTGCAGAAAAGGAGCTCAAAAAATCAAAGGACCCCAAGACACTTATGAGGAAGGCAATAATGCCAACTCAACTGTCGCTGATGGGTGTAAACAGACACAGTGAGAAGAGTAGCAAACAGCTGGAGATAAATCAGACAGGTCCAAGGGAGTCAGAACTTACTCTAAGGGGATGGAAACCCACTGGAGGCTTGAACTAAAATTTTTACTTAGGATGTGACCTCAAACAAATTACTTTCAGTTTGCTGCTGCTTCTAGAAAATGGACATCATAATACCCATCTTGAAAAATTATGTTCAGAATCGCATTTACTGATACTATTCTATATAATATTTAGTACTTGACCCTGACAGGTATGGTGCCTGTTACTTACTGCTGCTGCTGCTGCTGTGGTAGATAGACACTGTCATCATTATCTTCATTACTGTCTGATCTGAGTTTGCTCCAGGATAGCTACTGGGAAGGAGGCATAGCAGCAGAGACAAGGCAGATATGACACAAAAGCAGCTCTAATACCACAAAGTACTATTTCATTTCCATTAATCAAATAAATAAGCCTTATCTTTTTTGCCCACATATTTCATTTTCCTTCTAGTCACAGCTCCTGTTTCAATTCATGGCAGGTGGCGCCTGGCTTCTGCACTACTTAATGCTTGTGTCTCCTGGCCCCTGAACCTGAGGGTCAGGTGGGGGCCTTCTCTATAACAGTGTGTATCGAACACCCAGATCACAATCCAGGAGGTCGGGCAACCCCCCAGAAGCTGTGAGGGCTGATAACTGGTCTTGGATGTGGATAGCAGGTATTTTGACTCATCTTTCTTGAAAATCACAGTAATAGAACAAAACACATTTACTTCAGCTTCATGCTCACTGTGTTTTGTGCAGGGGATGCCCAAAAGCCTCGACTTAAGTGGAGAAAACAGAGAGGTGAGCTGGGAGTGTTCCAGGTCTGATAGTTTCTTAAACATGCTTTGTAGATCCAGCATTTATCTTTGTATTATTCTCAGGACAAATACTTTGGGACCTGATGACATGGGCATAGCATAATCTTGACTAATAATTCTCCATTCTACCCCTTTCTCCATCTTGTTTCCCATTTTTCCCCAGATAGATAGATACAGATATAGATATAGATTTCTTCTTCCCTTTCTTATCCTTCTTTGTCTCCTTTCCAACATGGACGTTGAATATTTATCAGGTTCTAACTAAGAGCCAAAGACTTTCCTGGGTAAAAGAGATGCAAACAAACATCACTGAATAACTACAGATACACAAAGGAGAAGGCATCCTAGGGAAACAGATTGATCTTAATTGGGGCATTAGAAAAGCTTTACTCTTGGATTTGTTTTGGAAGATAAGTGGACTGACAGAAACAGACAAAGAAGTAAAAGGCATTTGAAGCTGAGAAAACAGCAAAAAGCAAAGGCACAGAAGTGAAACACCAGGATGCATAGAGCTAAGGCCGCAGTAGGCAAGTCAGGGCACTTTTCAAACTGTGCTAAGGAGGATGGACTTTATATAGAAGGAAATGGAGAGCCACTGAGGAATTTTAAGTGACGACATGAAGTAAGCAACTGTAGTGTTAGAAATACCACTCCATAGTATGTGTTCTATGAAATAGGCCAATTAGGATTCTATTGTATTGTTGACATGAGTTGATAAATGTCTGAACCAAGTCAGTGACACAGTAGATGGAGGAAAGAGGACAAAAAGGAACAAAATATGTTAAGGTGACAGAAGCTTTAAAGCGTGGCATCTGCCTAGGCAGAAAAATGAATGAAGGAAAGTATGATTACACACTTTCTGACCTTAGAATTTGGCTTTGTATTGGTGCCACTAACTAAAATGGGGATGGGGATGAGGAGCTTTAATATAGAAGAAGGTAGACATTTGGGGTTTGAAGTATCTGTGGGATATTAGTAAACAGATAACTTTATTGATCTGATATTCTCTCTGCCTGTCAGTCTTTGTTTCCAAACTTGGAATGGAGAGACTGCATTTAGTTGTATTAATTTGAAAAATAAATATAAATCTTCTAGCAGTCTCTAGCATATAGCTCTTCTAAAATATCAATTATTCCTTTCTTGTTTCTTTTTATATGCCCATAGTACTTGGCTTATATTTTTTAAGAATCCTTAGGGGCTGCATGTACTCCCTAAAAACTTTGACAAAAGAGAAACAGATTGCTTCCTGAGAGTGAAGACCTAAAGTTAATCACACATGGAAGGTCAGAGCAGAGATAAACAATAGGCACTATCTTGGCTCTGTGGCTGGCCTGATTGAAGAGATCATATCTAAAGAATATCTATCTCTTCATGTTTTTTTCTTTGTTAGTAAGCAGGCTTTGTTCTATGAGTCCCTTCTGCCATTAATTCCAGAAGAAACATGAAGGCCAAACTACAACAGGAAAGAGAAGGAAGCTAGTGGCATGGAAGAGCAGGGACCTTTTGCTTCTAAGTATAGTTCCCAAAGGAGAAAGATTTGGAGATTCTTCATCCAAGCTCAGTATGCTGCCTGACTCCCTCCAAGAGCCATAGCCAGAGGAGAGGTGGGGATGAGAAAGGCAGCAAGCTGCCCCAGAGAGGCTGTGGGGGAATAGAAGATGAAGGCTGATCCTCTTGCCTTCTCCATCTGGGTGGTCTGGAGGTGGAGAGCAGCACGGAGAGAGAGGCTTTCTGAGAGATGACTCTGTATAAAATGTAGAAGACACTGGTGTTCCCAAGGGACCTGGGGCAGGAACACCAAAGGTGTTGAGAAGATGGTGGCCTCTCTGAGAGCTGTGGCCAGAATGTGGATGCTACTCAGTACCGGGTACCTCAAAGTAAGAGGCAATTAATTATTAAGCATTACAGACTTCAGCAGTACGTATTTGTGGGGGAGTAAGTCTACCAAGACATGATCTGCTTGGGGAGGAAATGTAGCCAATCTCTCAAAGGAGAAGGGCCAGAATCCTGTTCCTCAATGGGCTTTTATTGGGTTTAAATTGCATAGGACTACAGGGCTTATATATAAAGCTCATCAGTCATCGTCAGGCAGTAATGATCAAACAAAAGGTAACATTTAAAGAACTGTGAGGACTATTTTGAGTCAGATAGCTAAAGGGCTATAAAACTTTGGGGAAACAAACTCTTCGTGCTTGGACCCTTATCATTTAAACTGAGGGTATTCTTAGCAAAGCAGGTTTCATAGGATTTTGTGCATTCTTTCTTAGGCCCGATCACCCTAGAGAACCTGCCCTTTCCAGCACAGGGCTGCACCCACCTCTGTCATTGTTTCAGGCTTAAATTGGGCAGGGGAAGTAAGGCAGCCAAGAGGTTAGGAGGCTTCTTACAGACAGAATGAGGACTCAGGCTATGTCAAAGCCAAGGGGTGAGGGTTCATCACCCCCTTTTTCTAGTGGTCCCCAAGTCCTTCTGAGATCCCCTTCATGACCATTGCCTGTCTTAGGTCATCCCTCCTTTGAGGAATCTTATCTATCATTGACTAACCAGTCATCCTTCTGGGGCCAAGCAGGGTGAAGTGAAAGGGGGCAGAGACAGCACCCCTGCCAGGGAGATAAGCTTTGTCTCCTTAGTGGCTTATGGTCCCAAGGTCTCTTTACTCAGCCTTAGCCAAGCTATTTACAGCTTCTGAAACTAGGCAGGGCAGTTTCCAACACATACTATGCTTAAAGTACATACAAACATGCATGCAGGCATTAATTTTTAATTTTACTTAAAAAATAACTAGCATACAGAGACCATCAAACCAACCACACTTATGGGAAACTAGGGAGGACACAATCCCATCCAGAACCCATTTTGCTGCTGTTGTGAGGTTACATGAGCTTCTGCCTACACACAGATGACATGTCAGATAAAAGGAGGAGGGGAGGAGACTCTTTGGCGGAAAGGACAACCCCATTAGAGTGTTCAAACACTGAATTTGGTCCTATAGTCTGTCCAAAGAGAATAAGTTCAGTGGAAATGACCCGCAATATCTTAAGGAGAAAAGGGGTGATTCTTAGTTTCACCCTTTGACTCCCTCCACCTCTGAGAATAAAAGCTTGTGAGAATATTTGGATCAGTTATAGGAAAAATAATAGCCACATTCTTTTGCACACCCAGGTAATAATGGTAAATTTTAGGCCCCACTATACAACCATAAAATAATCACATCACAGCAAAAATAGGAGAATGTTAGCCCTTGGAGTGCAGCAAACCAAACATTTTAAGGAGCAAACACTCTGAGCCACTCTGAGCAGTGATCCCAAAGCAGATGTTTCCTGGAATGACAGTGGGTGCGCGAGATCATGGCTCCAGAACTTCAGGTTTTCTGACCCCTGTGGCAGGAGCATTCTCACTGTGAGAGTGCTGACTCAGGCTCTGTTCTTTGATGCTGGTCAGCGTCCAATTCATCTGATTCCCTTATTCAAATTCCATGTCCACCAAGCTACCTTCTTGATTATTTCTTGGCTCATCAAGTTCATTTTCAGGGAACAGTGTTCTGGTCATGAGAGGTTTGAAGCCTATCAGTCATCATTCATTGTACCCTTCAGAGTGGTCTCTAATTACAATTTCATTTCTTTTATGTCTTTAATCCAGGGATAGAATTTGCTGGTTATTCCAGTGCAAACTTCCTCATTTCAAGCAAGTTCCATTTCTCAAACTTGTCTCCACCTCTGCTGCTATCACCCTAATCCAAGCTACCTGTCAACTTTCTGCTAGAGAGCTGGACATCCTCCCATCTGGCCTTCATGCATAGCCAAAATGAAGTCTTTAAAGCTTAAATCAGATCATGTTACTCTCCTGCTCAAACGTCCCAGTGGCTGATGCTTGAAATAAATTCTGAACTCCTTCCACACAGCCCACAAGGACCTTTGAGTTCCATCCCTGCCCACCCCAGTGTCCTTCCTCCTGCCTCTCTTTCCATCACACATCCCGTCTATCACATCATCCTTGTTGCGTGGCCCACATACCCGGTTCCCCACATCCTGGGAGACTTTGGTTTTTGTGAATGCTTTCTCTGGAGTTCTAATGGCGGGTGCCATCTCTTTATTTGGGGGTCTCCTCATAGAACATCTTCTCTTTGTTTTCTAACAAAGTTCCCTTCCCTGTTACTTTTGAACATAATATCCTATGTTATTTTTCTTCAAAGCATTTATCACTGCCTTATATATTGCGTACTTATTTTTTTACTCTCTCATCATAGTTTAATCCCAACAAAGCTTAATGTTATCACTGTGTCACTAGCTCTTGGAACAGTTTTTGGCACATATAAGGTGTTCAATGCATTTGATTGAATGAATGAATAATGAATGAAATCAGCTTTCTGATTCCAACTGTGATCTTCTGTGCATGTTAGATTTCTCTCAACCCAGGGTACTATAAGGAGCCTGTCTCTAGTTCCCCTAAGCCTGGAGTGATATTCTGGAATATACTTAACAGAGAAAAGTAGCTTCCATCTCTAGCTGTGGAGTCAGGACGGGGTAGGACCCCAGGTCGAGTCATTTAACATTTCTGAGCCTCAGCTTCCTCATCAGTAAAAAAAGGAATGATTGTATCTTTATCACAATGTAGGTCCCAGCAATAATTACATTTTAAATACATACATAAACACACACATCTGTGGACATTCATGGACATACTGTTCCTTTTAGTTGAAAGGGTGTTATAAAAAAAAGCCCACTATGGTATTCTTATCTCTCTGCATGCTGGAAACTCTCCTCCTTCATCTTACCCTACTAAAATGTTTTCATTCCCTGATCTTTCAGCTCATTTTATCTCTTTAATACCTCATTGGAAAATATGTGTTTCTCTTTATATTCAATATTTCTTTGTGCCATTATGAGCTGTACTAGAGGCTCCAGTCTGAGTGAATGATGCTTTATCAAATAAAGCTGGTTATATTGTACTCTTGGGTGCAAATGCTGAACTTTGCTGGTTTTTCATCAAATCACATTTATTAAGATCCTGTGTTCCTAGCAGCATGCTATTCTTAAACATATTTGAAATATAAAAATTCCACAGCCCCATATTGAGACAGTCTTAAGAGAAATGCAAGGAAAAAAACAGAAAATAATTGTTGTGTTATAGAAGTGACTGTGAAGATCATTTTATCTGGTGTCAAAATACCCTCCCTGAGGTTGACATTTTATCAGGTTAATAAATTGGGGGAAATTAAATAATGCATTTCTGTATCTCCTCCCTAGCTCTGATTCTTCTAAAACAATAAAACAAGGCACATCTTTTAATGTCTAATCATTTCAATTTTTCTCTAAATTTAAATTATTATCAAGTAATGCTTATTTACTTCAAAGGATCGCTGGGATGAATAATTCCTTAAGGAGAAATGTGGTTGTAAAATAAACATTGCCCATGATTCTCATAAGTTTATGTTAAATGATTAAATGATTTAAAAACTGTATCATTGTGTTGATTAAGCCCCTTGTAAGCCTTGACACTCATGAAAATAGTTATGTCTAATGTGTCTCATAGTGAGGAGTATAGTTATCTACTTGCTCAGAAATGTTTTACTTCTCTATTTGTTTTGTGGGTAGAGGAAATAATACAACTTGGAATGTCATGGAGTTCTGCCTTTGAGCACTGATTTACTACTCACCTGAGTTGCCTTGGGCACATCACTTGATTGTTCCAAGTCTTACTTTCTCTGTCTGCGAAATGGACAAATAAGTTTGTACTTTCTCGGGTTGCTGTGAAGATGAAAAATAACCATGTATCCAAAGAACCTAACTTATAGAAGATAATCAATACATGGTTTTTTAACATTGCATGCATCAAATTTTACATAAAAATATAAACACCTGCCTATTTCCCAGGAGACCTCATTTGCAGCAAGGCACAGTACTGCTCACATGAGAGAAATTGAATAAAATATCTCTGAAGGAGAAAGAAAATGTTCTAACAAGAACTAATTGTTAAATCCAATTCTCAGCTCTGAGGTAGAAAACACTTTAAGTACAGTTCTCATGAACTAATAGGAAAACTACTAGAACAAAGATAGAAAGCTATGTCCTGCTAACAGAGTCTGGACAGAGAACACGGATCTTAGAAAGAAATACCTAAATTATGGCTTTATAAGAAGCATTCTTATTAGCATTTGATTTTGCCCATTTTATAGATTAAAAAACTGAGTCTCAAGTATATGTTGATTATATTCTAATAAGTTGTAGAGATGTGACCAAACTCAGTCATTTCTGTGAGCATCTTAGTTGTCAGTGTTTTGAACTTTGCATCTGATAGGGTGGCTATTTCCTCATTGCTTAGTTCTTTATCTGGAGTTTTGACCTGTTCTTTTATTTGGGCCGTATTTCTTTGTCTCAGTGTACCTGTTATATAATAAGGGGCAGAGCCTTAGGTATTCACCAGGATGGGACAATACCTCTTTGCTTCTTTGTGGAGCTGTCTGTGGGGGAGGGGTCAAAGAGGGAACAATGCCACTTGCTCATCTCTCACTCCAATTTCCATCACTTCCCTCACTTTCCACAGACAGATTGTGCCCTTCCAGGTGATGATTCCCAGGTGTGTGATTTATGTGCATTTTAGGACCCTATGGGTCCCTCCAACAGACTCTCCTGTGAGACTGGGGGTTTCTCCTGCCTCCACAATCCCCACAAGATTTTATAGCCAGAGGTTTTGAGTCTTTAGTTTCCCATGCTGAAACCTTGGGTTTTGTGGTCTGTCTCACTCCCTAGTTGCTCCTCTCAGTTATCCACACACATGAATGTGGGACTGCCTGATCCACCAGCCTCTGCCTTGTCCATGTGGTCTGCCTCCTTGCCATACATCTTCTCCACCTGGCTGCCCATCTCTGCCCCTCCTACCAGTCTGGATGAATGTTTCTTTATTTCCTTGGTTGTCAGAGTTCCATTTGATTTTCTGGCAGTTCTGGTTGTTTTTTCTTTTAAATTGGTTGTTTTCCTCTCGGTTGTAAGAAAGCAAAGTGTTTCTCCCTATTCCTCCATCTCGGCCAGAGCTCCCACATGGACACTTTTGAAGATATCTCTGTCTGTTCAGAAAGACTGATGGGTCAACAGACAGGAATGGAACATTGCGATCATAGTGATAATTTAAACTATGTGTTTATTGCTAACTTAACATAATACCATCTTTTGTTAGTTCTGCAGCCTGAAATATTCATCAGAGATAGTTGCAAATGGGGTTCCCCAAGAAACAGACTCTGAGATTGATTGTAGCTTGCAAAAGATTATGAGAAAGTGCTTTTGAGATTACTAGGGAGTGTAAAGAAAGGCAAAGAGGCAGCACTGGGCAGAGGGAAAAGTCAAGCTGTTACGAAGGCCAAAGGACCACCTCAGCTGACTCCCTTGAGGAATTTTGATAAGTGGATGACTCATCATAGATATCCTGTATTGTTGTGAAAATACTGGGATTTTATAGCCTCCAGCCCATCAGTCAGGAAAAGGGTTTGCCCCTCTAGGAAAAGGATGTGGCCTTAGGCAAGGTGACTCTGTATAGCTGAGACATCTCCAAAGAAAGTGAAGTTTGAGGCCTGCCTATCAGAGACACTCCCAGAAGCAGGTGAAATGATCTTCAGTTCCTGCAGTGTGGTCTTGGCATCACATCCTAGCACCCACCACAGACCTGTACCCCACAGCCTTCCCTTCCACCATCCTCAGCATACTGCCTTTTGTCCTCAAAAGATCCCTTAATGTTTACAAGATATCAGTCCAGCTCTAAATGTGACACTTCCACACAAAAGCATACGAAACAGAGGAAGCAAGGAGGCCATCACCTCACACTACTCTTTCTGTTATCTGAAAAAAGAAAAAAAAAAACCTTCCCCAAAGGGTTGCCAGAAGTCTTTTCCCTACAGGGTACCAGGTCACAATCAGAATTTGTTTTTTAGGAAGTTAAGAGAATGGTTGTTGGATAGTATTATGGACTAAATGTTTGTGGCCCCCAAAATACATATTGAAACCTAATCCCTGGTGTGATGGTATCTGAAGGCCAGGCCATTGGGAGGTGATTAGGTTACGAGGGTGGAGCCCTTCTGAGTGGAATTAGTGCCTGATAACAGAGTCCCAGAAAGCTTTCACACCACTTCTGCCATGTGAGGACACAGGGAGAAGGTGGTTGTTTATGAACCAAGAAACAGGCTTTCACCGGATACTGAATCTGTCAGCACCTTGATCTAGGACTTCCCAAACTCCAGAGCTGTGAGGAAAAAAAAAATGAAGCTACCCAAGTTGCATTAGGAATTCACAGGAGGGGCCCCAGGCAGAACAGTACACCATGGAGTAGAAGATGTCCATGCTCTATCCATTTAAAGTTTCCACATTCAGGTTTGTTTTCAGGGTTATGATTCTGAGTTTAAGTCTATGAAAGCTAACATTGCTCAGTCTCAGTTTGCTCATATACAAATTGATAATAGTAATAATATAGGCCAATTAAAAGTTATGGGTGATAATGTGATTTAAAACAGGCTTTAGGGGAGTAGTAGGTATTAGTAGTAAGTCATGTTAATATTGGGTTGGCCAAAAAGTTCGTTTGGTTTTTCTGTAAGATGTGCTCTAGAAGTGCTTAATTATCTATAACTTCATTCAAAACAATTTTGTTAGATTGTATTGTGACAGCTGTCATATCAGTGTGCATTTAAAAAACATCAAAATTGGTGAATTTTTGTGTAGCCATTTTAATATTGAAGGTAGAAGAAAATATGCAACATTTTTGGCATATGATGCTTTATTATTTCAAGAAAGGTAAAAACTGAAACACACACACAAAAATATTTGTGCAATGTATGGAAAAGGTGCTGTGACTGATCAAATGTGTCAAAAGTGGTTTGTGAAGTTTGGTGCTGAAGATTCCTCGCTTGGTGATAATGCTCCATGGTTGGGTAGACCAGATGAAATTGATAGTGATCAAATAAAGACATTAATTGAGAACAATCAATGTTATACCACGTGGGAGACAGCAGGGAGACTCAAAATACCAAAATCAATAAAGTTATTGGTGAAAATGAAAAATGTGTCTTTTATTTTACGGAAAAAAAAAAAAACATATGGACTTTTTGGCCAACCCAGTAATACAACCTACTGAAATTCATTAGTGTAAATCCATACAAACAAGAGGAGCTTGACACACATTTCAATAAAGCATACCATTAAAGACATGATAAAAACACTCCTTAATACTTTTTATATTGTAAATACAAAGACAAATTTGATCTTGTTTCCTTTCTGGTTAAATGTTTTCAAAGACTCCCCAAGCTTTCTTGTTAAATGTCAGACTCCTCACAGTAGCAGACAGAGGTTTCCTGGTCATGCCCTGTTTTCCTCTCTGGTCCTCATCTTCTAGACCCTCATGTAATCTTCTCCAGCCACAAAGTCCCATAGTTTCCCACATGCATCAAAACTTTTCTCACACGTCATTTTTCTGCCTCAAATGCCTGCTGTACAACTACTTACCTGCTACCTCTTCATCCTTGACACTGTTGAAGCATCTGCCTTTCACTCATCTCCTCAACCCTCCCTTAACTAAGAGGCTGATCCTCAAGTTTGCCCTGTGCATATCACCATTACAGCACACTCTACGCTTCGTCATTTACACTTTTGTATCTGTACTGCGAAATTCTGATCTCCATGATAGCAGGAGGTGTATGATGGCAGGAGTCTGTTGTCTCTGCCCTCTGAGTGTTTGCATGGTCTCAGAAAGTGTGTGTGTGTTGAGCAAAGCTACTGCAAGCCACATCTCAGTGGGGTTTGTAGATGTCCAATGCTATTAATTCCATACAATATTGGCTTTATCATTTTCAAGTTATATGACCTTTGGCAAATAATTTTATTTTTCTGTAAACTTGAAGCTAAATATGAAAAATTATGTAAGATACCCAAGAGTGCCAGGCACAATCACTCAAAAATTTAGTCATACTGATAATGAATAGGAGGATGAGGATGAGGATGATGAGGAGAGGAAGAAGTCCCGTAGATAAGTATCAAATCCCATATATCCTATGCTATATATGGATTGTCAAATATATTATTTTTAATTATTCTTTGACTTCAAGAATATATACATGATTCTTATGTTAGACATAAAATAGGAGAGCAATAGTTATTGGTTAATAATAAATAGCTAATATATGTAGGATTTGCCATGTGCAAAACAGTGTTTTAAAAGGTTTCATACACATTAACTGATTAATCCTCATCAATCCTTTGTGGAAGCTAACATTATTTTTCTCATTTCCATAAACAAAGAAACTGAGGCACATGGAAGTTAGTTGACCTACCCTTCTGATGAGTGGCAGAGGTGGGATTCAAACCTAAGCAGTCAAACTCCAGAACCTGTTCTCATCATTATTATACTTATACTATCATAAATGAGTAAGTAAATGAATAAACTTCATTAGTTGAACATAGAAGAGAGATCTATACGTCCTGTTCTCAAATCCAGTATAATTTAAATTTATCAGTCTATCCCCCCTTTTGGAGTGACATTTTGTGTTGATTCTACTTTTAATTTCCCCAGCTATACCAGGAAGTAGAAATAAATCACAAAGTATGTGATGCTAGAACTGAAAAGGTCAAAGTTTCTGCATCTCTGTTGAACAATTAATGTACAGATTGTACAAGAATGTGCAGATTGGCATATTAGATCAGATGGTCTCATTGTCTGGGGCCCACTCCATAGCCAGACAAAGCTATCGGAGGCCCCACTCCTGAGGTTCTGCCTGACCTTGGGCCAGGATGCTTAGGTGAACTGTTTACAGCAGCCAACAGTAGCAGAGTCAAAGAGAAAACCAGAAGCATGGTAGGGATCAAAAGCCAAAGAATAAGTTGGTGAAGTCATGAAAAGAAGGATAATGTATAACCATACAAGGGGAAATGAGCCTAGTGCTGGAAGCCACATGATCCACAATGGATTGTGACGTGAGCAGAAGCAGGTCCGAGGACATGGAACCACTGAGGCTGCTATGGTGATTCCTCTGTGACATCTAAGAAGACATTAGGGAAACTTCTGAGCATCTTACTTTCACTTAATAACTCATTATAGATTTGTCTTCAACGAATTTATCTGAACTGCATCTTAAAATGTTAACAAATTTAGCCAGAATGTTAACAAATTTTGACTGAATGTCAAAAGAGAAGAGAATTTTGAAGTTATCTATTTATCCCTTTCATTTTAAAACAAGTCACCTCAGCCTGAAAAAGTCAAGAACTTGGTCCATAATCATGAAATTAAAGTTATATACTTTAAAAGATTATAGATGTTGTAGGACATGAGATTTCCTCTTACTAACCCTAAGCTTAGTGTTTTAAATTTTCAAAGATGTCCCTATATCCCTAATCTACTTTGGGGAAATTATAATTAAATAATTAGTCAAAACTTTAATCTCCAGGCTTGCATATAAAAGTGATTTTCACCATTTCATAGAGAAGCCATCCATTCGTGAATGAATGATTAAATGTATGTAATGAATTTCAATTGAATTGAGTGCAGGGTGGCACCATCACCAAAGTTCCTTTCCGATTGCAAGACTGCAAGACTTCAGAGTGCAGGCTGCACGTGGAGACAGCACTGGCAATTGGGTCTGGATTATACCTCCCAGTGTAACTGTAATATGATAATTATAGCTGAAAAATAGAAGGCACTCTCTTGTGCCCAGCTGTGTCATAAATGTTTCACCTATATTATATTTAATTCTAGCAAAAGTCCTGCAGGTTCTATTTATTATTCCTGTTTTATTGATAAGGAAACCAAGGCTAAGAAAAGTTAGGGCATTTAAGTACCCAGGAGGTGAAGGAGCTAAGATTGAATCACAATCCCCCTGACTCTACATTAATGGCTCTTACGCAGAGCAGCATCCTGGATCTGCATCTCTACTCATTTGGGCCAGATGAAGACTGTTTTGACCCTTTATTATGTACACATTCATTATGTTCATTACGGCAACTCCATTCAAGTCATATTCTCACAATAGATAGTAAATATAGATGATACAAGCAGAAGGCATTTGGTTGAGAAAAAGAAATTCCAAATACAAGTTTAGACTCTGGCCCTGTCAAATATGTAGCTTTGATGGTCAATTACATTTTTGAACTCTACTTTCTTATCTATAAAATAGAAAAATATCTTAATTACAACTATGCGCATGTGGGAAGGTAGGGAGGCTAGGATATGGTAAAAATGATTAAAAATAATGGTTATGCACAACCTTATAAACTGTAAATAAATAAAGTGATAAAATAATATTTACTAAAGATATTAAAATCCACTAAAACTGAGACAGAATATCATGATATGATATATAAAGTATATATGTATATATTTTTGTATATACCCACATTCATATTATACATGCACACACATACAGATACATAAACACACACAGGAACTGAGACATAATCAATACATTATATTCCTTGAGTGGTGATAGGCTGCTTTTTACATTTTTATAGATTTACATGAGGTTCAGTATCCTCAATGGTGAATAAGAATTATACCTCTGAGACAGCTGACTATACGGATTAAACCCCAAAAAGCAACTAAAAGTGTTTAGCAATATTTCAAGATTTACTAGGGACTGAACAAATACTAGGTTAATTAGAATCCAAATCTATCAATATTTTATCAGTGTTTCTGGAGTGTTTTCTCAGATACCAACCAATTCTGCAATTATCTAGCAGAAATCGGGTGTCCAACAGTTCAATTCAATTCTGAGACTACCTACCTGACATCAGATCCCACAAATTGGAGGGCTCAGTCCCACAAGTCTACCCTCACTTAAGAAGCCAGTCACAAGTGCTGGGCCACCTGTACTCTTTACCAACTGGTTATAAATCAGGGATTCCCAATGCCCCCTCCTCAGGCTTGACAATTTGCTTGAACAACTCACAGAACTCAAGAAAATACTTCACTTACTTTCACTAGTTAAGGTTACAACTCAGGAACAGCCAAATGGAAAACATGCGTAAGACAAGGTACGGGGCCGGGAGGGGGGGGGGGGGGCACGGCACAAGTGCTTCCATTCCCTCTCCGGGCAGCTCACTTTTCCAGCACGTCAGTGAGTTCACCAACCTGGATGTTCTTCTAACATTCTTTTTTCAAGTGTTTATAATCCAATCTCTGTAACCCCACTCCCCACCTCCCTGGAGGATGGAGCTGAGAGTTTGATTCCGTAACCCCAAGTTTGTTCTTTCTATTCACCAGCTCCCAATCTGAGGCTGCCCAACGACCAATCTTGTTGCTGCATTAACTAACAAGCTCAGGTGTTTCCAAAGAGGCTCATTATGAATGACAAAAGAGTCTCCTATCTCTCAGTAAATTTCAAGTGGTTTAGTTGCTTTGTGCCCTGAACCAAGGACAAAGAACAAATATATTTCTGATCATAACACAGTATCTATCATAATTTATATTGGTCCCTTAGATACACGCAGGATTTTTCTCTCAGGAATGGCAAATAAATTCTGAAAATGGTAAGGGACATGGAAAAGCAGTTGTGGGGCAAGAAAATGATCTTAAATGATCCTTTCATCAAAAAATTTTGAAATATCTTTTTGGAGATACTTGCACGTTCAGTGGGAATCTGTGTTGCTACCACTAAAGAGTGAGGGCAACTGTGGTTTCCATATTCAGCAAACTGCAGTTTGCAGACACTACACAGAGTGCTGGAGAGAACATTTTGTCAAATACACCCACATTAGCAGTCCTCAAAGGTATCGGATTCCAGGATTTTAGGTGAAGCGCTCTGAGCAACTTGAATGCTTTGAGTGAGTTCTCCTGTGAGTCTTCCCTTACTATCTCCTCAGTTCCAAGTAGAGATTCTCTCACTGGTCCAGTTAGGGTCAGGCATTGGCTCCCAAAATCAATCAATTATGGCCCAGGAAGTAGTGACAAATTCTGAGCAATTTGTCATCCCTAGACACTGATAGTCCAGTGATCACGGAGGAGAGGAACTGTGTAAATCACACAAATACTTACTACATGTGCTAGTAACTATAACTTCCTAAAAAACTATTGAATAAACTAATTTTATTAAAAATTATAGTTTTAGAAATTAATAACAGGTTGAGAATTTAAATTACCTCTGCTTTATAAATACCAGTGGGTGGGTGTGCTCATATGTATGTACAAGTGTATTTCAATGAGTATAAAATATGTAAAAGGCCTAAGTAAGAGGCAACAAGGTTTATTTGAGATCCAAACAGAAATGAACAGGAAGCACTGATTAGGCAGAAACCCAAATAGTGTTCCTATTAGGTGGTGAAGACAAGAGGTACTTATGAGAAAGAAAAAGGGGAATAATTACATGATTAGAAGGAAGAAATTTCTATGGGTGTTAATGAGCAAAGGAAGGAATTTCTATAGGTATAGATAAGCTAAGACAGTGAGGCTAATTATAAAGAATGTCTTTAATTTTCAGTTACATCACGTCTGCTTTCCTGTTGCCTTTGCAAACAGTTGTTCAGAATACAATGCTGGTTTAGGCTCAGCACAGAGTTTATTTGCCTAGTTTTAACATTTCAAATGTTTAAAGAGTAAGACCTGCAAGGCAGTTCCTCTGGGATGGCAGCTCTGACTTCATTTTGAAGTGGCTTCATTTTTTTTTTTTTATAGACTGTATCAGAATTATACATTATAAGTAAGTCTGGGCATGACTGTCTTGATTGATGTCAGTGTTATCTCCTTGCAGAGTGTTTCCATTTGTCTGAAATTAATGGGAACAGAATGTACTATTATGGATGATGAGTTTCCAAAGATAGCTTTTATTGCTACTTGGCCAATCGGACACCCTACATTGGCCCAGTTGGATGTATTACTGCTCATTCATGCATCTGGAAATCTCTGGACAATTCTCCTTCATACCAAATGGAGTCGGCACATTCAAATGGATCTCGTTAGACTTCTTATAGGACCACTACACTAGAACGAGTTTCCATCTCAGAAGGGTTTCCGAATTTGAACTTATCAAGCCTCTCTGCAGTTCTATTCCTGATTAGCTATTTGTCCTCCTAAGAGCTTTAAAGGTACACTTTTATATCTCTGTAATTTTATCCCTTTCTTGTTTTTCCTTTATTGGCACATTCAAATGCATTATACTCTTATCCTGGATCTGTCACTCAGCATATGTCAACTTCAAGATGGCTGGACTATAGCAGTGACTGTCAGTAATGTTTCAGGGTAAAAAAGAGAGAAGAAGAAGTCAGAATGCATGCGTCAGATCTT
Source organism: Anoura caudifer (assembly GCA_004027475.1). Classification (NCBI taxonomy): domain Eukaryota; kingdom Metazoa; phylum Chordata; class Mammalia; order Chiroptera; family Phyllostomidae; genus Anoura; species Anoura caudifer. The sequence continues at coordinate 221,055 of PVKU01002428.1, forward strand.
AGAAAGCTGCCTGCCATGACAAATAACATCCTAGTTATATTACTCTAAATTATTTCCATAGAAAAACCAAATGCCAATCTACGGTCTTATCTGGGAGAAGTAAAGCCCTTTTTTATTATATGTTATCAAATATGATGTTTAATCTATCCCTATTATCTTTTCCTTCTAATGCTTCTATAGCTTTTATTTTAAGGCTCCTTTCTTTTTGATCATTTCCTCTCTAAACTTCACATCCTCTGCCCCACATTTCTTCTGTGACAGCTGCCTAACAATCTCTGCTTTCTGTCTGATGTAGCTACCCCTTTACTCTCCTTCCTTTTACTCCCTGGGAAAACCTTGATCACTGTTCTTGCCAACTTTCTTTGAAGGTTCTGATAATAAATCTGGATCCAGAATTCCACTACAAGCCCTCTATGGGCAGAGTCAACAACTTATCAGTTGTACTGGGGCCCAGTCCATGTACAAATAGCTTAGATTAGTGGTTCTCAGATGTTTGTCTGCTTACTTGATAGTTGGATAGGCAGAAAGATGGATGGGTGGATGGATATATGATTAATTGGATGTAAGCATATGGGATGATGCCTACTAGGTACTTAGTAAAGTTTGTGATTTAAACTGGTATTTCAAATGTGAGGCAAAGTAAGTTATTTAAATATAAAAATTTTTAGAGAGGTTATATATTTAGTGATTTAAAAAGTAGAATGTGGGAGCTAGAAATAATAATGTACAAATTAAATAGAAAGTCAGAAAATTTTGGAATACTTATTACATTCTCCTATTAGAGAAGGAATTGAACTTTGACTCACATAAAGTAATATTACCTTTTCAGACAAGGTGACAGTTAATAGCATTTTCTTTATTCAATGGTCAGTGGCCACTTTTTTAAAGAGCCTAAAAACTGTTGTTAGCAAAAGCAAAAGTTAGAGACAGTGTTTATTTCAAATTAAATGTATATATATATATATATATATATATATATATATATACACAAATTCTGGGGCACAGACTCAGGCAGAAACCCAAATTATGTCCTGATTAAGGGGTGAAGGCAAGAGATTTTTATGAGAAAGCAAATGAAAATAATTCCCTGGATGGAAAGAATTTCTATTGCTGCCAATAAGCAAAGTTATTCCTTAGCTATATGTAGTTATTTATGGATTCTAAAGGCTGTTTTTACTTTTCATTCCTCATAGTTCGAACGAGTTTTTTGATTTTAGCTTCATAAAGAGTTGTCTATAAAACAACGTTGGTTTGGCCCAGTCGAAGGTTATTTTGTGCAGTTCAAACATCCAAAGGTTGGAGGCGTAAGACATGCAAGACAGTTCCTTTAGAATGGCTGCCCTAATTCCATTTTACAATGGCTCCACTTAATCCAACAAGGTTTTATATTCCCCTCTTGGACTGTGACCTTTCTTCGAAAGCATTGCTCATCAACCATTGGAAGACCATGCTGACCAGTTATTCAAAGCCTCCTTGTTCATCCAGCACCAGGAAAGCTAGTTCCTGGTGTGTCATGCCATTACCCTTTGTTGCCAGGAAGGCTCATTGGTGGTATGTCACGAGCCACATAGGATGGAATGTGGTTTCCTTAGGTCACATTCGAGCAAGAAGAGTGCCAAAAGATTGGAAGGCTTTAGGGGCAAATATCTTCTGCATTACTTGAGGTTTCTAGCATGAAGCCTCATAGACCTTAGTGATCATCTCAAAGCTCTGGGTGACCATTTTCTGATTAGTGTTTTTATTATATACAGCTATAAAAAACAGGCAAAGTTTTATGGCAACAAAATTTCTACAATAACAAGCAAGATGCAAAGTTCAATTTGGAGAGTAGACCTGAGCCAGGAGGTAAAGCAGAGGGTAGCCAGCTGAAAAGGTAGGTCATGGCCCACAGGATATCAGTGGGCACTGCATTTACCATTTGGCACAGGCCTAAGTTTTATCTAGTTCTGTCTCTGCTTTGCCAGAGGTAGACCTATGGTGCAAGCAATCAGGTATTTGGTAAGAGCCATTTCTATGGAAACAAACGAAAAACAAAGGTTGATACTTGGAAGCCAATTTCTGAACTGAGGGGTCCGCCAGTCAAAAAGATGCCAGAGTAGAAGCATCTTTTGCATCTTAAAAGGTCTCTGATGATATCATCAGTTGTTCAGGTAAACTTTCTTAGTGGCTTACACAGCATTTTCTAAGCATGAGTTATTGTAGCTATGTGTATTTCTCTGAAGTTTCTATCAAGTCATTTATAATCAGTTTGCAAGGCTTTAGGGAAGAGGGCGGGCAGCTTTAGTTCTCAATTATTTCAAGTTAAAAGTAGGAGAAAAATTGGAAACTTTAGGTTGGAGAGCTGTCACCAAATAATTGAGGAAACTAGAAGAATTTAGGATTCAGTCCAGTTTATGGGTGGTAAACAAAACCTCAAAGATAACAAAACTAATATCCACAAGTATTACAGTGTCTATTGAAACCTACTTTCTCTCTCTACAATTATTCCTATTTTTACCAAAAATATTTTGCAAACAATCAGTTTTACCGTAATTAGTTCTAGTTTCAGTAAAATTGGCTTGATAACTCATATAAATGCAGTAAGTGTGGCAATTGGCCATACAGGCTTTTTTGAATCTGTGTTACTGTATCTTCATAAGGAATCTCTAGATTAGACTTTTTATAGCTTCTTGAGGCTAAGAGGCCAAACTAAGTACTTGCTATCAGACCTCACCTTCAGTACCTCCAGATTTGAGTTAATTCCTTTCTTCTCAAGGTCCACAAAATATCCTGATGTCTGTGTCAGCTAGGAAGTAACCTTTCCTGCTCACCTGGTAAGGCTGCTGGGAACCCTGTAAGCAAAGTACTAGGCAGATTTTATTCCAAGGAGGTTTTATTAGCTATCATAAATTAATCTTAGTTTTTTTAAGGCTGTCTAATCATATCTGAGTCAATAAATGCCTCTCTTAAACATGACATTCCAGTCAATGTCTTCGTAAAATAACCAGTGTTTCCATTAGTGTCCTATTGAGAACAGATTCTTATTGAACTAATTAAGTGTAAACCATGAAAAGAGGAATACTCAGTTACTAAAGGTTTCCAAATTCTGGAAGTTTTCATGCAGGAAAAAAGACATAAATGTTTCACTTCTGCTCACAAATTACAGCAATATTTTCCAAGTTGCTGTAATTCATAGGTAACTTAAAACAAAAAAAAGATGTTTCCCTAATCTGCAGAAACAAAACATAAAAATTCAGCAATACTTAAACAAAAAGTTATAAAAATTATAATCAGGTCTATCAGTGTATTCAGTCCCAAGTAATAATTCCTGTTGATCTTGGTTCTTTGTATGAGTACAATTTTTCTTAAAGTTCTGTGTATTCTTACCCACTTCAGGGTGTTATATGAAAGGTCTTAGGTACATGTATTCTAGAGTACTTTCTATGAATTTCTTTGAAGTTGAACCACATTTATAAAATCATCAGTGTATGACAATAATTGTCTAAAAAATAACAAAGGCTTAAAATTGCATGGTTAAAGATCTGATTCACTAAAATACAAGTGACATGGAAATTTGCTTATTCCTGGAACATAAAACATTTTAAGATAACAACTAGAATTACAAATGAAAACATTATACCAGGGCATTTTAAATTTTTAAAAAATCTGGATAATTTCTGGAACATTTATATTAACAGCAATATGCATATAAATATAATGTAATTATCACTATTTGACATGCTTCCCATGTAACTTTAGCAAATGAAATACACCTAATTCTTTTTATTCCCCCTTCCTATAAGTCAAGAAAATAGCCTTTAAAATATACCAAGAATCCTCTAAAAAGTTTCAAAATTAGTTCATTTAGATTTAATTCTAGGGAATTTTGTCAGAAATACCAAAGTGGTTTTAAACACTTGGTCACATAGGACCATCGGTTGCTGCAAAATAATATTTAGTTATACATTTAACCATGGTAACAAAGCCTTCATGAACAAATGCAAACTGTTAAATTGTTTTCAGCAAAATGCAGCTCTTTTAATATTAAAAAGACCCAGTGTACCTAGGTAGTCAAAGACCAGATGACGAAGAGCACAGGAAATCATTAAGACACAAAATCTTTGCTTTTGCTTCATAGTCTCTTAATAAGAACATGCCAAGAGTACAGAAATGCTTTGTCCTTTTAGGAGATGAAAGTATTTTCAGTTTTAGTTTTTATAAATATACCATGAGTATGAAAGCTTGTAATAAATTTATTTAGCCTTATCCAACTTGATCACACATAAATTTCTTTTTCAAGATTTCTTTTAATAAACCCTCTACAACTTCCTACATTCATTTTAGTGTGTCTCTTGTTGTCTTACCCATTCAGCAACACCCGGCTTTATTTTAGAACAGAATTTCTTTCTTTTATCTCCCTCAAAAATGATTCACCTCATACCTTCTTTTCTAAAAACATATATTGATTTCCTTTCATATTAAAATTCTTAACACCTAGAAACCTTAATTTTTAGTGAAAACTAAGAAATACTCCATTATGATTAGTCATATTGGCATTCTATAGACCAGCAAACCCACAAATACATTTTATAATCTCTAGAAACATATGCCTCCTCAACTGAACAGAAGATATTTTTCTTAACACATTAAAATTTATTTTTTAGTTTCTCTGTAAAAACAAGCTAAAAGTAGATAAAGTAGACTTATTTAGCAGTTAATGTTTCAGTATTTTATCTTCCTTGGAAATTATCTAGACCTGCAAAAATTTTCCATTATTTAACTCATTACCAAAAAGATTTTGGGAAAAAATTTTAAGTAATATACTATAATGCATACTTATTGCTAAGAAGTTTAACTTTTTCATCCATTTAATTTATTAGTTCTCTACAGTTATGTTTAGATTAGCCATGAAATCTTTTGGAGACATCAAAGCCAGTTATCATTCTAAGCTATTTCTTCTGCTCACAAATTTTGTAACAGAGATAACGTAAACTTAGTCAACCCAAGTAAAAGAATACATTGAAGTTGCTAACACTCTAAATGCACGCTTTTTAAATTAAACCAACTTCAGTAGCTTCAATACCAAATATTTATCTAGAACCTAAAAAATATTTCAGTTAGTTTTTATTTTTTTAATTTATATAAGAACTTAATTATTTTCAGCAAATTAGGCAGAGGTATTTACAAACCATTTTAGTAATATCTTCTGGAGGTAGACATATGTGCAAATATATAGACAGACACATCCAGAGACCTGATAGTTTTATTTTAAAATACCAGATACATTTACTTGTTCAGATGGCTAAGGCTTTTTTGTGCTGTTTATGGAGGCAAGTTTAAGATTTGTATTTGCTCTTGACAAACAATTTTAAGGATGCTGGTGGTAGAAAGAGGGACTAGATTTAGGCAAGAGAGCTTATTCAGCCTGCTTTACTTTTGTAAAGAAAATGTTCTCCTTTCCTATTTTTCTTCCTTTGGTTTCAGTTTATGCTGATGAATTAATCTGGGCCCCATCTCAGACAGTGACAGGCCATGCTTACATTCCTGATTTTGTAGAGATCTGTAAAGCAAAGTTTCAGCTGATTGTAGGAGAGCCAGAGAAATAGATGATCAGACCTAAAAATTCCTTTCAGATATTAAATATCAGCTTTCAGTTCTGCCAAATTTCTGATCATAGAGTTATTAAATATTTAAAAATATCTTGTCACATTTTAGGTGGGCCAAACAGTAAGAAATTCTGAAGCCTTATAAAGAAACTTACTTTTAAATTCCAAAGTTAAGGCTAACTACTAAAATGGCCAAAGTTCTTTGTTTTTTTTTTTTTTTTTAAATCTTTGTAGAGCTGTTTTTGAAGTCATTTTGACTTTTAGAAGTGTCTGCATACCAATTAAAGAATGCATTCTGTTGTCTTCAAGAGTTTTGTGGTCCTCTCTTTCAAAGGGGGGGCCCTTAAGATGGACTTACCTAAAACAAAGTTTCCCCAGAATGGCCATTAGAGTTTTAAATTATTTAAGCTAAGTTGTTCAATAAATATAATTATATAAAAAGAAGGAATTAATTTCTGTTGGTGCTAATCAGGTAAGTTATTCTCTAGCTATACATAGCTGTTTACTGGTTCTAAAGAATATTGATTCTTGTAGTCCGGATGTATGTTTTCCTGTTAGCTTTATAAACAGTTGTTTGTAAAACATGTCAATATGACTTAGTCCCAAGGTTATTTCGCCCAATTTAAACATTCTGAAGTTTCAGGAAGTAAGATGTGCAATGCAGTTCCTCTGGAATGGCTTCCTGACTCCATTTTAAAATGGATCTACTATGCCAATTTTTTATAATTGGATCACATCGTATTCGATCTATTAACTGACAGTTTTCTTCAAACTTGATTGTAGTGGATTTGGAATTAGAACAACCTGTAAAGAAGTCCTGACTCTACTATGATTAACTATATGACTAAAACTGTGTTGAAGGCAAACATTAAATTATCAAATATTTATTGAGGGCTCGCAACATGGCAGACAATATCCCAACTCATTCATTCTTAAAATCACCTGATGAAATATGTGTTTTCTCCACATTACAGGTTTAAGTGGTTAAATTGGGTCATAAAGTGGTTAGAAAACTTTCCCAAGATCACAAAGCTACAATATTAGTTTGCTTTTTTCTTCTGTAGCAAATTGCCACAAACTTGGTGGCTTTAAAGTACAAAAATTTGCAGCTATCATACAATATTATAATAGTTTCAGGTGGACACCCCAGTGATTAGACACTGTATAATTTATGTGATCACCCTGATAAATCTCATACCCATCTGAAATCATGCATAGTTAGAATATTATTGACTATATTCCCTATGCTATACTTTACATCCTCATGACTATTCTGTAATAATCAGTTTGTACTTAATCCCTTCACCTTTAATTGAAAAATAAAAAAAAAATGATTGAAGTAAACATTTAAAAGATGAAAATTTATTATCTTACAATTCTAGAGGGCTGAGGGCTGCAAGTTGTTTTTGTAGGCTTAAGTCAAGGGGTCAGCAGGGCTGGTTACACCTGGAGACTCAAGAGGAAAATTTATTCCTTGAATTTTCAAGCTTCTGGAGGTTGATCGTGTGCCTTAGCTCATGACCCCAACCTCTCCTTGTGTCACTCCATCCTCTTGCTTTCAACACCATCTCCTACTCCTCTTCTCTATTAAATATCCATCTGTTTTCTTCTTATAAGGACACTATGGTAACATTTAGGGACCACCCACATAATTCAGAATAATGTCTCTATCTCAGGATTATTTAACTCAATCACATCTGTGAAGTCACTTTTGCCATGTAAGATAATACAAGTTCCAAAGACTCAGATGTGGGTATATTTGGGAGCCACTACTAAGTTCTGGATCTAGGATTCAATTCCAGGAATTGTGGTGATATGGAGGGTTGGTCATATCACTAGTGTGCATGCTGCCTCTCAGGTAACAGGCTGCAGCTTCTCAAACAAGAACTTTGAGAAAGAAGAATCTACTCAATGTATTCTAATAAATGTACGGTAAGATGTCTCATGAAACCCAAGGCAAGGATGCAACAGAATGTCAGAAGAAGCCCAAGCACTTTTA
>PVKU01002429.1:0-228460 GCA_004027475.1 Anoura caudifer
AAAAAAAAAAAAGAGCAATGAGTATTCACAAAGTTATCCTATTTTATTTAACCAAATCTAACTCCTTTTGGCCCAAATCAGATAAACTTTATTTAAGCCACAATGCAGGTGAGTTCTAAAACCCACTGACTCAGCTTTATAGATTTCTGGAACCTAGTGAAGAATCTTGAAATTATAGAACAAGTTAGAACTAAGCGACATCTACGAAAGACAGGAAAATCACAAAGGGAAATTGAAAAGGTGATTGATCCCCCTGGCCCTGGGGGAAGGCAAGTTTCCAGCTGCCAAGAGCGTTCAGGTCGGCCCAGGAAGCTGCCCGGTCAGACCAGCAGCCAAACACCTCCTTTTGAAACCAATGCCAAGAACCACCTTCTTTTTGGAAGGTACAGAATTTCCCTGTGGTTTCCTGCTTCGTAGTTATTCCCCTACCCACAGCCAAAAACTGAATTTTGGAGAAGTGTCTGATGCTTGAATGCAAGGTGCATGAGCGAAACAGATACTTCTCACAGTTTCAGGTCAGATTAATGGGGAGACGGTGATAACCAGGGTTTCCCCTGCAGACAGGGCTTTACGGTTTACACGATGCTCTCACACTCATTTACACGGTGCCCACCTTCTCATTTGTGTCCACAGCAGCCCTGCCGGACGGAGGGGGTGAGGTTTACCATCCCAGTTTCACTCATGTCTAGCCTGTGACCCTCCATGAACTAAATTATAGGGTCACAGGGCAAGTAGGTGGATGGGTCTTTTGTCTTTTGCAGCTGTCTTCCCATTAGATTGTTACCCTAGGTGAACCCCTTAACTGTGTGGAGATAATCTATTTGGGAGAAGCAGCAACAGGCACTGGAAATAGTTAACCGCTGCCCCGCCCACTTCTGGAATGCTTGTCACATGCCTTCCGCTGTGCTCTCCACTGGGGGTGGTACTGAGGCGCTTTATACATCTTTGATCTCACTGAATCCTCACAACATCCTTACAAAGTAGGTGTCAGTAGCCATTTTCTTTTTGACAATATTGTCATTAATTTTTCTTATGATATTTGCTTTATTTATTACGTTAAATTTATGGGGGTGATATTGGTTGATATGATAAATGCTGTATCAGAGAATCGTATGCTAGAAACCGAAGTAATTTTCTGAACCAATGTCATCAGCGATCTCCTAGATGGGGAGATGTCCCCCGACCTGACTCGGTGGCTTGGGCATCCTGACAAAGGCCAGGGCAGGACTGGCTCCACGTGGGTCGGGCACCTCCCATGGAGCTGCATCCGTTTCATTTTCCCAACACTCCTGGGAAGTTTCCCATTTGAGAAACAGAAGTTTCTCCTGTTTGAGGAAACAAGCCCAGAGGTGTTTAAGCAAGTGGATGTCGGGCCTCTGGGATGGGGTAGGTCTTCAGGCTCTTTGTCCCCTTTACTTTGAAACCATTTACACTTTTTTAATTTCACAAGCAACATAATGACGTTTGCGAAAATCTAAAGGGTACAGGGGTCTTCAAAGTATCTCCCACCTCTGCTTCTCTATTTCCATTCCTCAGAAGTCACCGCTTTTAGCGGTCTGATGTATATGCTTTTCCCCTGCACAAACACACCCACACGTGGAGTTAATTTTCCCACAAGGAGATCACACTAGATGCATTATTCAGTGTCTTGAGCTTTTCACTGAACCATGTATCACAGTTATCACTCCACATCCAGGCCAAGGAGTGATCCTCACTTGCCCTCTGTCATTGTCCGAATGGAGCATAAACCTTGTCTCCAATTTCTCACCAATTCTGCACCAAACACAACTGTAAATGTACCAGATGTGTGTGATGTAAGTGCTCAGTAACAGCTAATTTTTAGCCTTCTTCCACAGCCTGATTTCACTGACGGCTTCCACGCAACTCTGTGCTCACTTCAAAGAGCTGCGTTAACTCTGCGTCACCCTCCTGACCTTTAGGAAAACTGGTGATTTTCATGGCCCAGGTGCGGTCACCTAACCCAAAACTGAAATTGGCTTTAGATGGACAGTAATATCTGCTCCAAACTTTTTCCAATTTTTCTGTCTCATTCCCTAACAGAGGCTCAGTTCTTGCAGGAAATCCCATGGCGTATAATAAGGTCATTCCAGCTGTGTTTCAGGTTTGCAGGGGAAGCCGTGGACCCGAAGCCTGATGTAGGGAAGGGAGGAGGCTGGGCAGGCAAGCACTTTGGTTCTAGCAAAAATCACTTCATTTGACTCATCCTGACGACAAGATGTTGAGCATGTAAACTGTAGATTGTGTCTTCAGGCGACTTTTCTGCCCTGGAAGGAAACCAAGTCATCTCCCTGTCCCTCTCACGGGATCCTTGAGACTCAGACTAGCTACCTTTGCAAAACGACTCCGCTTTGTTTTTCGTGGTGCCTTTCCTTCCATATGGGCAGCAAAGGAGAAGACAGTGTTGTATTCTTTCTCTCTTCCAGAGGTTCCCGAATTCCTTCTCCACCATTTTTTTTTTCCATCTAGAGAATGTCCTTTGGCAATTCTTTAAGGGTAGGTCTGCTGGCAACAACTTCTTTTAGTTTCCGTTTATCTGAGAGTGTTTTAATTTCCCTTTCATTCCTGAAGGAGAGTATCTTTTTTGGAGGGTGGGGGCTGGATGTAGGATTCAGGTTGACGGTTCTTTTGGGGTGTTGCCTGACTCCTTCTATGCCTGCCGAGGGAAAGGACCTCAGCTTACTCATTTTCTATCCTCATCAGCTACTGCAACACCTGGCGGACAGCATGCCTGTAACACGTGTTCGATCAATTAAATTCACCTGGAGGGGCAGTTTATGAGCCACCTGAGCTGTCCAGCTACATTCTGATTCTGTGAAGTCCCTTGAATTAGCAGGTGATCTAAAGTAGGTTTATGCCAAGCTACTCATTCAGTTTCATGCACAGCATACACATTTAAGGGTCAGAAAGCTACGAATAATTTGTTTTTTAAAAAAATCCTGATCTGAGGATATGTTTATTGATTTTATTGATTTTTAGAGAGAGGAAGGGGGGAGGAGAGAGAGAGAGAGGTGAAAGAGAAACATTGATTGGTTGCCTCCCCTACGTGCCCCAACCAGGGATCGAACCTGCAGCCTTTTGGTGCATGGGGCGATGATCTACTAGCTAAGTCACCCAGCCAGGGTGGAATAATTTCCTTTTAAAATCTTAAATTTATTGGGGTGACATTGATCTGTAAAATTACATAGATTTTGACTGATTTCTGCTGAAGCATGTTTTTCACATCTGAGCACCTGAATTTTCATGTAAAACAGCCCTAGTAGTGGAAAGTGAGCAAACCCCTTCGGACTGCATTTTCTGAATCCAGTTATGACTTGACAGGCTTCTCAAAGTGGAGTTAAGTGACCAGTTTGGCCCAGTGGTTCTCAACAGTGGGTGGTTTTGCCCCAAGGAGGCATTCAGCGACGTCTGCAGACATTTTTGGTTGTCACAACAGTGGGGACACGGGGTGTGCTGCCAGCATCTAGCGGGTGGAGGCCAGCGATGCTGCTGCACGTCCTATGATTCGAGGAGAACCCACCCCCACAGGTGATCGGCCAGCCCCACATGTCAGCTGAGCAGCCCCCACAGGGGCACGTACAAGTGGTTTTCAAGAGGAAGCATCGCTTAGCAATTAAATTAGGTTTATGAGATTTATTCCCAGCGAGCAGGCGTAGATCACTGGCGGGAAAATGAGCGTGAGCATTCTGTGCCGGAGTAGAGCCGACTTTGTTTGGGAGCTCGTCCCCAGAGAAGTAAGGTCTTAAGAGCCACCACCAACCCACCCGGGTAGCTTATTAAAAATGCAAATTCCACAGCCTCACCTGAAACCTTCTGACTTAGACGCTCATGGGGAGAGCATGAGGGGACTACATTTGAGGGCATCCCAAAGTGACTTGGAGGTACACTGAAGTTTTTTATTCCTTTCTTCCAGAAGCTGGGGAGATAAATGTGGGGTGGGCTGCGGGTGGGGGAGGAGCTCAGGTGGGAAGGCCACATGCAGCGTAGCTTTTAAAATGCTCACATTCTAGTCTGGTTCCTCCAACTTCAGTCACTTGTACCAAAAATGACTGTTGTGAGTTATGCCCTAGACGAGGGGTGTCAAACTCATTTTCACTGGAGGCCAAACCAGCCTTGTGGTTGCCATCAAAGGGCCGAGTGTAATTTCAGCTCCTTAACAATTAAGGAGTAGATACATTTATACAGTCCTAAAATTATTTTGGCCCTCTGAAGGCAACTGCGAGGCTGATGTGGCCTCCAGTGAAAATGAGTTTGACACTCTTGCCCTAGACAAACACCGCCCTACTATTCTTTTCTTAATTAAAAAAAAAAATCATTTTGTAAATTCTAGCACAACTTCAAGCAGTAATACATACCCATCACAGATTTGATCAGCTAGTTATATTTTTTCCTAACACCATGAAAATAAACAGTACAGGGGTGGGCAAAAGTAGGTTACTAATAGTGACAAATACTGTGATAGTTAGTAAATAAATAATAACACAAGAATAAACTGGTTCATGTACTCACGACTGTAAACCTACTTTTGCCCACCCCGGTGTTTGCCCACCCTGCTTACAGTCAGCGTAGGAGGTACTGTCCATGCAGGAGGCGGTGAGTTCTGGCGGGGTGGTCACGGTGCCTGCACGTGCTGTGAGGCACGCACATGCAAGGCTCATCATTTGGAAGCTTACTGCCTCCTTTTTGGGGATGGATGACAATCCCCAATGCTTCCTGGAGGAGGAAGAATAGTGTGGGGAAAGGCTCACGCACCTGACCATGACAGGGTGGCCTCGTGGACGGCCACCAACTCCCCCTTATGAGCCTTTGCAACGACCATCTTAAACCCCGCATCCCGACAAAATGAAGGATCAAGGCATTCCGAATGTCACGGCGCCACCGAAATTGGAACCCACGAGTGCGAGGAGCAGAAATCGCTCCAACCATAAACTGGTTCCCGTGAGCGCCCTCCTGCTTCCAGAGTCCCCTGATTTTTAGGTGCAGGGTGGACAGACGGAGAGGCATGAGACACTGAAGGCTGCAAAAATCTCACATCCCTGCTGAAAGTCAGAACCATCACCTGCAGTTTATTTTTCCATTTATATCGTTTTCCAGAAAGCCAAACTCTGACGTAAGTCTTACCGGGACTCTGCGCACAGCCCACGTGGCTGCAAATGCAGCGAACAAAGCAGCGGCAGGAATTGCACATGTGCCCTATTAGCTAACACCACGTTATTTTTGTCTTTCCCTCCAATTTGCATTAAGCTGCCCGCATAATTGCCACCTCAGGTGACACCTCTCTGTATTAGCTGTTTCCTACTTGAAATACATTGCTGTTCCAGGTGAGGCAGGAGCTTGGGAAGTGGGGAGGGAGGTGTGACTGGAATTGGGTGAAGAGGAGGTTAAGACAACATTTTCAGACTCAGGTAAAAACAAACGCAGCGAAAAATCCCCATGACAGCACTTCCCTTTGGGGTGAAGATGGGGGACTCAAGAGGGTGTCCCTGAGCGAGGAAACCGAAATTCAGGGGGAGCAACTTCCCCAAGGTGACACAGCTGTGCAGCGACTGAGCCCAGTGGGAGTGTGGGCAGGTGCCCCCTGTCTATCCCTTCGCAGGGCTTGCTTTTTAGGAAGCTTCTCTCTCCGTGCAAGTGTAAACCGTCCCTGTTCAGCTCTAACTGGAAAGATAATATAGGGCATGAGCTTCTACAGTTCGTAAGCATTTATCGAATGACTACGAGCCAAGCAGGTTCCATGCGTTGAGGACAAAACTCCTGCTCTCCAGAGCAGAAGCAGAGAAGCAGAACGTTTAAAATATCCGTCAGGGGAGGGGCAGTGCTCTCAGTACTAGGAGGGAGGATGGTGGCAGGGTCTCTGGAGGAGTGATCCAGGGCCGTAGCTCTGGAGAGGGAGAAAAAAAATCATGTATGAGTGTACTCCAGCCCTGAGGCAACTAGGAATTCCATGGAGGTGTGGGTGAGGACTTGGACTCAGCCAGCGCTTTGGGCCCAGGAGGGACTCAGCACAGATTTGCTAAGTGGATGCTCTGTGGCTGTTAACTGAACCCCTAACCCTTGTCTCGGGACTTCCATAAAATTGTGAGAGGATCCAGAGCGCGCGTATTGAGCAAGTCTACGCACATCCACCCGGCAGCTGGAAGGACGAGGCAGGGAGGAGGTTCCTCGGAGCCGAGCCAGGAGCACAAAGGTGCAGAGGAGGGGGAGCAGTCGCGGGGCCACCTGCCTGGGCGTGCATCCTCACGTGGCCCCTTTCCAGCAGGGTGACCTGGCAGGTGACTTAGCCTTCTGCCCCTCAGTTGCCTTCTCTGCGAGATGACCACAATGTGTCTGCCTCACAGGATTCTGTGAGGTTTAAGGAGTTAATACAGGTAAATGCTTAACACACTGCTTGGCACACGGAGAGGCTAAATAAGTAGCAGCTGCTATTATTTCTGTGGGTGGGACAAATTGGGATCTCCTGGTTCTACCTGGAGTAGAAACAAAACAAGAATATCCTTCAGGGTGAAGCTCCTGACGTGTGAGGGTAGGGAGGGGAAAAACCTCAGAAGCAGGTTGACCGGGCTTACTTAGTTCTGCCTCTGACATTGGAATTCGTGCCTGCAAACTTCACTGTTTTTCATTTTCTTAAAAAAACAGAGTTGATTAGGTACCTGTTAGTTTTTAGATCTTTTTTGGAAACTGAATAGTTAATAACATCGCCGGTATTATAAGGAATAGCAACAATTTCCCCCTGATAGGCTAACACCAACTCCAAATGTCCCTGAGGCTTTTTCTACGGGTTCCTCACCCCTAATTCCCACCCCCTCCCAATCCCGGGATCACCAGAAGGATAAGAGTTTTGGAATGAGAAAGTCCCCTCTGGGTAATTTCGTAGCTGTGTCCCCTTGGGCAAGTCACATCCCCTCTCTGAGTTCTAGTTTCCTCATCTGTGAGATGGGTTTTTGGTGAAAACGGTGACAAAGTCCACGAAGCACCTGGAAAGGTGAGCCACATACACGGAGAGGCGCAGCACACGGCGGCGTGTTTTCATAGCGCGGACCAGCCTGGAGCGCCAGTCCTCCGATTCCCCTCCGAGGTCCCGAGACGTGTGCTTTCCTCGAGAAGGCTGAGGGCCATGATTTCTTCTTGTGAGCCTGGGGTTCCAGGTCAGGCGAAAATTACATGAGGCCTCCAATAAGCCAAGAGGTGGCCTTGTAGTGACCTGGGCCACCCCATCTGCAAGGAGAAGCAAGCTGTCCTTTTGCACCGGACAGCGTCACGCTGGCCCTGAGTCTAGACGTGGGTGTGAGAGAGGCAGCTACACCGCTGACTGGCTTAACGAAAAGCCAAACTGGTTCTTTGCCAGAGAAACAGGAAAACCATGCCACGTCTGAGGCCACGTCCTGGGGCGAGGACCTGGCCTTCGGCTTCCCTGTCCCTTTGACAATCTACTTCACTAAATGGAGACAAAATTGCTCCATTAAATTTCCAAACACCACATTAAAAAAAACAAAACAAACAGAACAAAGACTTCCCTGTCTGAAGGATACAAATTCAGAATCAAATAGTGGGACACAATGTTTTCCAGAAACAATTAGACTTGATTTTCAGACCAACAAATGCAATCATCAGTGAAGTCGTGGAGTCTCAAGGCTTTGCTGAGTCCCTAAGGGAAAGAATGGAGCGGTGGGGCCCGTCATACCCAGAAAAAGATCACTTCACTCTGGTGACAACCCTCTGAGGGAGGGAGGGAGGTACTATTATTACTCCCACCTAGCAGGGGGCAAAACTGAGGCACAGTGTGGTCAGTAACTTGCTGAAGGTCCCATAACTAGGAAGTGGGGAGCTGGAATTACGATCGTAACCACTAGGCTGCACCGCCTCTCATGACCTGGCAGTGATTCCCGGAGGAGCCTGGGCTTCTGTTCCACAGGCTCCTAAGATACCCAGGCCAATGAGGGTGCCAGGAACTCAGATCAGCTCAGGACATCCCGGTTTTTAAAGGGTGTTCCCATTTCCTGGTGGTTTGGAAGTTTATTTAACCTTACATGTTACATTTATCTCCATTTGTAGCTGTGGGAAACTGAGGCTCAGAGGGTTTCAGCATCTTCTCTGAGGTCACACCCATGATCACCTAGTTCCCAGGCTCTGCCCTCTCCTCCTTGACGTATAACCAAGTCTGAACAAAACCGGGTGAGGGCAGGGGAAAGCCTCAGATACCGACAAAGCCGTTTCCGTACCTGGCTCTGCGCTGAGACCGAGGGAGGCAGCGAGGGCAACGGACAGGGCCAGCTTCAGAGCCAGACAGGTGGCTCTGTGACCTTGGCCCCGTGGCTTCCCGTCTCTGAGCCTTGGTGTCTTGGGCTATGAAATGGTGTCAGATACGGTGCCTCACACAGAGCATGCCCTCAAGAAATGTCTGAATGGCACTATGTGGAATGACAATCTCAACCGAGCCACAGACAGGAGATTCAGAGAGGCACTTTTCTGTCCTTTCCAGAAGGTCTCGGTGTGGCCTCTTACTTCTGTTGCTTTTCAATCACCAGAACTGACCCCCCTCTCCCCTCTCCCCAGGGTGATTGCGGAAGAACTGTATTAAGTTGCAACAATGTTGCGGGGTGTCCCTGTTGTGTCCTCCCTTCCTTTAAAGGGGACCTGGGCACACAGGTGGTTGGTGGCAAATTGAAGAGCCAATAGTAATCACATCTCAGGGAGGTGTGAACACTTAAGGGTATTTGCAATTAAATTAGGGGGAGAAAAGCGGAAGGGCCACCGAGGGGGAGCCACCTGCCACAGGGGCAGCTGCTGCTCAGCCCAGGAAGAGGGTGTGGCTGCTGGGACTGGTCCTGCAAGACTGGCTTCATCCATTGATGGTTGCTATCAGCCCTTTCACAACTGGAATTCATAAACAAATCTGTACTCTCAGCCTGTGGCATTTTCCTGCTCTCTCTGCTGTTTCCTTGTCCTAACTAGTTTCCATACCTAGACTCCTGTCATGGATATGAACTAGATAGTGTCTCACCAGCTGCACTCGGGATGCTATGTTACTGCTACAGGGGACGAGGTGGGTGATGTCCCTGATCTTCCAGGCACCCACAGTCTATGAACCAGGCAGATTCCATAGGGTGTGACAAGGGCTCTGGCCAAGATAAGCAGAGCGAAGAAGAGTATTCGTCTTGGAGCATCAGAACCATCTTTTACAATCTCCTGTCAGATCTCAGGAAGCTCCCCAGTCCCCTCACCTGCCAAGCCAGACTATTCCCAAAGAATAAGCTTTATTAATAGTTCCAATCGGCTCATTCTTAATTTTTTTCTCTCTCCTGCAGTCAGGGATTCATCAGCCCACAATGCATGAGGATTACTATTATTGATGGTGAGAGCACACCTGGACACAGTGTCTCGGCTGGAGTTCTCTGCAGACAGGACAGGACCAGGCAAAAGGCAGGGGTGGGGGGAAGGGTTTATCCTGCCCCATCTTGGGAAGCACTTTGGAGGTGGCAGACTCAGGAGGGAGGCAGAAACGCCCACCAGACTAGATCCAAAGCCCCAATCTCTTCTCCCCAGACTCACTCTAGAACCTTCCCTACAGCTCCTTGCTGTGCCTTTTTTTTTTTTAAGGTACAGTTTTTATTAAAAGGGATGAGCTCCCCTCCCAAAGCTCTTTTACTCCCTGCCCTCTTCTGTGCTTTTGTCGTGCATAAAATGGGCACAGACAGACCTACAGCATGGAATTCCTGTGAGGATTTAACAGGATAATGACCACAAACACCTGTGACACATTGCTATATGTCATCAGCATGTTTTTGAACACCAGTTCTGTTTTATGTGCTATGCACATAGTATCTCATTTAATCCCTACAGCAACATTATGAAGTGTTTTTTGTTCATTTACTTATTCATTCTAAAAAACCCCCATTGACTGAGCACCGGCTGTCTGTCAACATCATGCAATACGCTGGGATCCAGCCATGAACAGACCGGTGCCCTGCTGACCAGGAACTTATGTTCCAGTAGCTACTCTTTCACCATCTTACCGACCAAGACACCAAGGCTCAGAGACACGCAGCCACTTGGCCAAGGTCATGTAGCCCCCTGCCGGGCTCCAATGCCAGTCCTGGGTCCTCGGGTGGGTTTCTCTGTTAGTGGGTGACGCATGGGGCTCAAGATACTAAGATGGATGAAAAGGTGACAATGTAGGATTAGGAAAGTGGCTACAGAGAGAGAGAGAAACACCACGTCCCCTTCCACGCACAGCATCCGCTCACAAGGGATGTGCGTGTGCCAGGCGGGGTAGCTGGATCTTTGTTTTATGGTTTGGTTTGGTGTGACCAGATCAATGCCCTCAGACCACTGGGTGCCACAGGACGGTTTATTCCAGCACCTTTCGAAGGAGGCCGGTGGCTGCTGCTGTGGCTTCTGGACCCTGCGTGCAGCAGGCCCCGTAAGCAGGACTAGAGGCAGCGCGGGATTGCGGGTTGCTCGGCCACATCTAAGCATGGGACGGCTGCCGCCTGGTCCTCGGAGTCTCTTTGGAAAGGGAACGCCCTTGGAGATGGGGGTGCGGGCTCTTGCTGCTGGCTTGGAACCTTCTGTACAAGCTCGGGGGAGAGGAGCTGTCCAGGACCACCCAGGGTGGGAGGCCGGTTTCAAATGTATCTCTCAGGCTGGCCGGAGCCCAAGGGAAACACTGGCCAGCCCGGGCTACCACCACACACTCTCCAGTGACGAGCCCTGGTGGGCAAGCCGGCGGAGGGCGGCAACGCCCACGGGAAGAGACCCAGACACAGCGCGGGGGTGCCAGGGGGTGGGGGATGTTGGGACAACCTCAGCTGGCCTGGGCCACCAGCTCCAGGGCACATGCCTCCTTGCCGTCTTCCTCCATCTCCCTCTGACACTTCATTTTCCCCGTCTCTCTTTCTCCTTCATATGTGTGTTTGTGCATTTCACTTTTTGATGCTTTTTTCCTTTTGCTTCCTTCTGTCCGCTCTCACGAATCACCTCCGTCTCTCTCGTCTGTGTCACACACGTTCACTCTCACACAAATGTGCACGGTGGCAGAGCGCAGCATCAGGCACGTGGGCCCAGCAGTCGGTCAGATCTGGTTCAAATGTGCCTCTGATGTCCTGTGACCCTGGGCCCGTGACGGTGCCTCTCTGAGTCTCTGTGTCCTCACTTATAAAGTGAAGACGAAAAGTAGGGCCTCCCTCCTAGGGTAGCTAGCGGTAGGGACTAAACACACAAGGCCGGATGTTGTACCTGCTTGGACCTGAATAAATGCTCTTTAAACAGGAGCTGCTCTGTCTTTCTGGTTCTGTGACATCCTCGCCAACGACGGCGGCGACAACTTTTTATCACGTCTTGCCCTCGTTGGAAGCACTCAGTAAGTGCAGCTATTAGGATAATTACAACAATTTTGTTTAATTATGTTATATCACATTACTTAACTTTAAGAAAATTCAGATTAATTTTTAGAGCAGTTTTAGGTTCACAGAAAAAATTCACAAAGGAAGGGCCCCCATGAACCCTACTTTGTGGCAACTGATGAGCTAGCACCGATACGACCACATCGGGCATTACCCGGGGTCCAGAGTCCACATTCGGGTGCGTTCTTCGAGTCGTGCGCTTAATGGGTTTTGACACACGTACAATGACATGGACCTGTCATTACAGTATCACACAGAATAGTTTCACTGCCCTAATCCCCCATGAACTTCCCTTCTTCATCCTCTGTCTCTCTTCCCACCCATCATTTACTGTCTCTGTCATTTGTTTCAGCAGAATACAACGGGCTGGAGCCAAATGCATGGAAACATCTCAGACTGGGTTCCATCTTTTATCCGCACGCATTTAAGGTTCCCCCAAGTCTCTGCTTGGCTCGAGAGCTATTTCTTTTCATGGCTGAACAACACTCCATCGCATGGGTACAGCACGGTCTGTTTGTACATTCACCTCCTGAAGGGCATCTTGGCTGTTTCCAATTTCTGACACACATTGCTTAACTTTTAATGGCACTTTTGTGCATTTTAATTAAAAAAAAATTCCCCTCTGAACCCGCAGCCTTTCAGAAATGCTGATGTAAGCAGGTGCGCACACAACTCTTTATCAATGCCTCCAAATGGAAAAAGCAAGGAGCTCCTGTGTCAGGTGCAGCCAGCGGAGGAGTCCACCCAGCCAGGCGGCCACCGGTCCAGGAGGTGGGATTTTGCAACAGGCTCGCAAAGGGCTAACATGTCCCCCGATGCTGGATGCTTACGAGGTTTTAAATCAGGGTTTGTCAACCTTGCCACGGTTGGCATTTTGGGCCAGCTAACTCTTCACTGAGGGGGGCTGTCATGTGCATCGTCAGATGTTTAGCTACCTGCCAAAATCCTTCCCCCATGACATGCCAGTAGCCACCTGGCCTCAAACTGTGACAAACCAAAAGTTCTCTGGGGGCCCAACCTGCCCTTCACCCCTCCCGCTGTTGAGAACCACTTGTTTTAAATGTCTTGTTGTCGTCAGTGCTGTTACGATGAGAACTTTGAAGGTCACCCCAAACTGCAACACCAAGCCGCACCTCCCAGGAGGGTTCTTGCGTTACGAGGTGTCCCAGGGTCGCCCCGAATTTCACTCTCTTCGGGTGTGTTTGTGGCCAGCAGGGCCGAACACTGCCCTGTGCAGCACTCTGGCCTCTGTGTGGTTCCTCCAGAGACGACAGATTCAACATCTCAGTGACTTGGAGCTTCCACGGCCTTGCCAAGTATCGCACTGCCAAGGGGGACAGGCCCATCCCTGGACTGCAGTCCAGTGATTCCTCACCAGTCAGAAAGGCCTCACCGGGGACAGGCAACAGTCCCCCCTTCCGCTCACCCCAGTTCATCCATCAGGCACTCCCGCTGGCTCTCCCTCCAAAATCTACCCCACATCCGGCCACTGCTCACCACTGTTCTAACCCTGGCCTAGGCTGCCGTCCCCTCTCACCTGCTTTGGTATTTGGTCTCCAGCCACCCAGTTTCTACACTATTTCAGGACAATATTGGAAAAAAAAAATCTAAATGCAGTCTCGTCACTCCCAGCTCCAACGGCTCCTGTGTCTGTTCTGCAGTTGGCAGTACTGTCAGCAGTCTGACGACGGTCCTCACCCCCACCCCTGAAGAGGGGTCTTTAAGTAAGCGGACCTTTGAAGAACCAGAGGCGGGACATGTGAGCGTCCGGAAGGAGCAGGTGCCGGGCCCAGGGTAGGTGCCCCTGGGCCTGCGGAATTTACCAGGCCCACCTGAGCCCGTTTCCACCACCCGCTCCCACTGCGCCACTTTCTCAGTCCCTGCGTGCCCTCCGCCCAGGCCCAGACATCGGCATGGCCAACATTACACTCTTGATGGGGGGCTGCTGTCGTTCTGTCCCCCGCAGCCCCCCGACCAGTCCCTGAGGTCTCTGGCTTCTCCGGTGGCCACCCAGAGGGACAGGTTAGCACCCCGAACACAGAGCAGGGTTAGTGCCTGGGGACTCGGGCCCTGAGCGACAGGAGAGGGAAGGACATGACAAAGAAATCCTGTACTCCTTCTACCCTCAGTGCGTTTTCTGAGACACAGCAGAGCAGACCTGTCAGATCTGCTATCGTGCTTGTTTTGAAAGGGTGAATTTGTTCCAACACGACTGATATACCGCAGCGCAGGCTGGTTATGCAATGAATTTTGCATCTGCGTATGCCCGATGTCATCCGCGAGAAGCAGCAGGCGAACACAGACGACTTTATCCAGCCGAACTTAATGGCACAGACATGCCCCAAATACACACCTGCTCCCGCCTGAAATGTGGGCCAGCTACCTCAGTTTACCTGTGTTAGGAGCCACACCTGGCGTTACCAACCTCTGTCCAATGTCACCCCCTTTCACAGTAACTGCCCCCACAAGCTGCAATCCCCCTGGCGGCCGGCTCCTCCAGGCGCATTACCATACCGTAGTCCCGGCGTACTTCTAAACCCTGCACAAAACCATGCTACTGCTTTCGTTAGGTTGTTTTTTTTTTTTTTTTACGTGACATGACAAAGTTTTTGCGTGCTGTGTCCCTACTTTCATTTCGCTCAAAGCTCTGTGATGTTTCGTGTGCAGTTCTGCATAATGCGGTAGATTTGGGGGACGCGTGCCTTACTGTAGAGCTGACCGCATTGCATAGGGCGCATGATCCGCAGCCACCGGCTGGGGCTCCGCATGAAGTACGCAGTCAGCGAACAACAACGTGTTCGTAGCACTGCCTTCCCTGCCTCACTCCTTCCCCCTCCGCCTTGCTGCTGCCTGAGACGGCCCCTCTGCCCCAGTCCCTACCCTGTCCCCTCATAAGACAGCCTGCATTTTCCAGGGAACCCAGACGGAGATGGGACGGCAAACATGAAACCGCAGGGTGGACCCAGGCTGGCTGGGCCTGAGCGGGAGGCAGCCCGTGGGGAGTCTGCATGGGAGTAGGGCGTGTGTCGGGAACGAGGCTGGAGAGGTGGACACTGTTAGGATTTGGGCAGCTGGGGAAAGGGGTCTTGACGTCCGTTCACTCTCGGGGAGAAGCTGTTAGATGATCCCAGTCCCTGGGAGCAATGTGACTTGGTTTGCAGTTTTGAAAGCTAAAGCGCTGAGGAGGAAAGGATGAATGACGAGCAGGAGACTGGGAGCGGGGAGACGGCTCAGGTCGGGGTGAACAAAGGTGACCAGTCTGCGGTGGGGTCGAGTGGGCCTCAGGAGGTGGCAGTGCAGCCCCTCCTCCCTGTGCACGCCGGAGGGAAGGGAGAAACTCTAGGGGACCCAAGGTCCAGTTCTGCCTATTTCATTGTTTTGCGGCTTGGGGCGGAGTCACTAGTTTTTAGAGAGAAGAAGAAAGAATGTTTTAAAACGTGAATGAAGACTCCTGAGGGCGGAGGCCAAGGATGGTATCACAATGGTTGCAAAGGCGCAGAGCTCCCGGCTGGCTTTGGGGTTAAACACAAAAGCAGGGGTGTGTGGGGGCGTGTGGGCACACGTGCCTGTGTTTGAAGAATTATGCGAGGGAAGGTTACTGTTTCCACTCACGCTTTTAGGGAACAATAACCACAACACGGTGAGCTGCACTGTGATGCTTGTCTCTGTTTGAAACGTGGCCAAAGAGAGGAAAGATGAATCACACGCGGAAGGCTGCTGTCTCAGGGGCAGAGGAAGACAAGCTAGCAATCTGAGTCTGATTACAAACTGCTAAAATCAGGACTTCCAGGTAGGGACTAGGCCTTCACAGCCCTCTCTTTTGGTGGTGGTGGTGCAGGTGGGGGGGGGGGGGGGGGGGGGGGGGGGGGGGGGGGGGGGGGGGGGTGCATGGGAGCAGGGAGGGAGATTGATTTAAGTTAATTAAAC
Organism: Anoura caudifer; assembly: GCA_004027475.1. Classification (NCBI taxonomy): domain Eukaryota; kingdom Metazoa; phylum Chordata; class Mammalia; order Chiroptera; family Phyllostomidae; genus Anoura; species Anoura caudifer. The sequence goes on from PVKU01002429.1 coordinate 15,348, forward strand.
CCAGGGCTTAATTAAGTGTTCTCAGATACAAACTGTATCCTTTTTGCATAGCTAATGCCAACCTGCATTCATAGCTCTATCAGGTTTGCTGGCTGGAAAGTTCTGGGGAGCTGTGGGGCAGTTTCCTTAGATATATAAAGGCGGGCACTTCTCTAGTTGTGAGAATCGTGGGGTGGCAGAATGGGTGACTTGGGGAAGAGACAGAGCTCCTTCCCAAGGAGAGTCAGGCTCCCTGGAGAAGCAGCAGGGGTTCCAATCTCGAGGTCAGGGAGGCAGGCTTCTAGTCTCCATGGGCCTCTTGCCAGCACTGCGACCTTGGGCAAGTCACCTAACCCATCCATGTTTTCAACACATGACACGCTTCTGTTTGGGATTTATCAAAATAAACGCAGCAATGGCCATAGTACTACTTATCATGTTAATGTCTGTTAATAGCTTCTGTGACTTTATGCAAAATGACATATAATGAAACCCACTGTACCACAGGCTGATTGACGTAAACAAGAGTTAAGTTCCTGCAGCATCTCATCAATGTCGTAACAAAGTGTCAAACGAAAAGATGCTGCATGTCTCTGTGGTATCTTTCTAAGCATGTGATATAGATGATCTATTCAAACCCCTAACAACGCTAAGAGGTAAACACTATTATCCCCATTTTACAGAGGACCAAAGACTGAATACAAAGGAACAGTTTTACCCGGTCAGTGTCAAACACGATCTCTTTTGCCTTCTCTAAAACATGGACACTTACCCCTTAACCTCCCTCCAGGAGGTAAAAGGCTCTAACTTAAAGGTGCCGAGAAGGCTTCACAGACACATGACGCAGGAGGATGAGGGTGAAGGGGTCCGAGTGCTCAAGCCTGTGAACCCTTTTAGCCACATCCCCGTGCCCAGCAAAGGAACTGGCGGGGCTACCTCATCTGAATGCGCGACATTTGTGCCCATAGGTCATGCGGTGTATTTAAGTGTTAAAACTTAGATGATGCCCCTGCCTTCTCAGTCACGGGGTCAGTGACCTCAAGCTTTCCACAGGCTAGGAGAGGGTAAGTGACATATCCAAGGCTGCATGTCTGCAAGAGACAGAATCAGGATTTAAACAGTCTTTAGAATACGTGGGGAGGCAGCCCTGGGGCTGCGATGGAGAACGGTGGCGGCAGCGAGGGATGGCGCTGGCTGGAAGGACGTCACTGAAGCTCGCTGGGCCTCAGTGTCCTCATTGGTGAATTGGGAATAATGCCAATCCTTACTGTGATGGGACATAACAAATACGAAATAAACGCAAGGTTTTGGGCTACTATGAAAAAAATGATGTGAAATTAAAAAAAAACACAAAACCCTTAAGACAGGCCTTTCTCTTGTTTGACCTACATTTCTAGGCAGACTACCTTTCGGGCAAGCCTTGGGTCTGCAGGGAGGTGCACGGTTAGCCTTGAGTTCCCAGGGCTGCGCTGCCCCTGCTCTGTGGGGAAGCAGCTTAGGGCCAGCACAGCATCCAAACCCAGCACTATCGGGGGGAGTACTCCAGGTCCCCGCTCCTCTAGTGATGGGTTCTACGTGTCACTGCAGACACCTTGGCTCAGGGATCCGGTGTGATGCTGAACACACAGATGCCGACTTCAAACCCACCTTATGGCCCCTGGACCAGAGGAAATTATGTGACTTTTCTAAGTTTGTCTGAGGATTCCTCCTTTGAGGTGATTGGATGGTTTCATCCAGTGGATTTGGGGAGACATGTTACTGATTGTAGTAACAGTCCTAATATTGTAATCTTCCTTCTGTCCAAGCTCCGTGACATGTGACCTTATAGAGCCCTCCCCCGGGACTCTGGCCATGTGACTTGCTTTGGCCAATTGGATGTTTGTTAGCAGGGGGGATGCAAGCCAAGTCTTGGAAAAGCACTGACCCTCACTCCTCTGGCACTCATGAGAACACGCCTCGGCAAGACTGCTGGGGGTTGAGTGACGTGTGGAGCTCTGTCACCTCACCTCTGCCACCCCAACTGAAGTCATCTTAGATCAGCCAGCATCCAGCCGACCACATAGATATGGCAAGATCACAAAAGCCACTATCCTGACCCTCAGCTGACCTCAGGTTCATGAGCGAACCCAACCCAGACAGGCTGAACGCTGTAGATGGCGAACTAAATAAACACTTCCTGTTAGCCAGTGAGGTAGGTGGTGGTTTGTTACGAAGCACTATTGTGGCAATGAATGGCCAATATGCATATGTATTAAGAAATGTAACTACACTATGCCTTTGATTATAGTTAGAATTGCTACACAACCCCAACCTTCCTTTCTCTGCCTCTTCCTTTGCTTTTGGAGGTACTGGCACAAAATATTTTCATTTTCCATATACATACACACTTGACACAGACATTTGCATGCCATTCTAATTAAATCCTGCACAAGGAAATGAAAAACTCTAAAAGCTTTGCTCTCCCCATGATGTCTCACTTATTCCAATGCACACATCTTAAATAAAAATCCAAGGCACATTTTAAATAAACAGGCCATATTTGTTTAAGATAAGCTCCCACTCAATGAATGCCAAGAACCTGCCTTTTGAACAGTCCATCAGACTGTGGTCCTCTTCCAAGTGCAGCTTCCCAGACTCCTCAGGTTCTCCTACTTAGAATTGCTGCTCCTCTGTCCATGAGGGGCTGAGAGCCCCGAAGGCGCCCTTGGCCACCTCGCCTCGCCGGCCCTGCCCGGAGCCCACCCGTGTGCCCTGGTGTTTTGTTAGGAGGCAACTGCAGACAGAGTGGATTCCGGTCCCCCTCCCTGGCCTCACAACCTTGGGCACGGAGCCCAGTCCCTCCGGTCCCCAGTCCCTTCATCTGAGAGGTGTGCACAATGACCATGAGAGCCTTACAGGGTTGCCTGTGAAGACAAAAGGAGAAAGTGGAACTCCACCACTTAGCAAAGGAAGCCCATAATAGATGTCAGCAATTGTTAAAATCTCATGCACGGTGCCATGGGAACCTGGAATCTTGGATAGCAATTATTTAAGAATTACCATGTGTTCACTCTTTTGAGCATTTTAATAACTGTTTTAGTGCTGTTTTATATATTTACTTCATTTTTTAAACTTCGTGACAACAGTTAGGCTGTCATATAGGTAGTGTTATTGTCTCCAATTTATTGATGAGAGAACGGAGGCACAGAGAGGTTAAGTGACTTCCCTAAGGGCACACAGCTAACAGACCACCATGAGAGCACTCTTCCCACTTGCTCAGAGTTAGTCACCCATCTCTCCCATTGGGGGTCTGGCCTGTAATTCACTTGTGCCTTCCCAGTGCTTAGCACACAGTCAGACCATCACAGTGGTGGAGACTGCCACAGAACGTTCTGTCCCCCACTGGTGTTTTCTCTCGGACATCGATCCCCTTGAGGTGGAGGACTGGGTCCCCTGGTCCCTGCACCTGCTTGTTACTGAGCCAGCCATGCGGGACCAGATGGCGCCTGGAAGAGGAAACGAGCTCCTTCTCCCGCTGGCACCCACGTGCTCCGGTCTCTCTACATGCCGCTTCACAATCCAGCTTGATTCAAGGCAGCACACAAGGCTTTCAGCAGCCTCAGGCGAACAGCGGGGAAATTAGCGGACTGGCGTACAAAGGAGCGCTTCCCAATGCTATCGCGCTACCCTGTTCCTCGTGGAGCCTTGTGACATTCTGCATTAAAGAAGTGACGACCCTCCACCGCAGCAGCGGCAGAGGCCTGGCATTACGTGGGCCCCGGCCCCGAGAGCACGTACGCTCCTGGCGAGGGCGGCTGCCGGGATCGGGGGCACCGTGGGCTTCGTGCAGAAATGTCCCTGCTGACCCTTGGTAGCGTGGCTGCTCTTCTGCTCGCCTGCCAGGAGCATAGTTTTCATTAAATATTAAGGAGCTGTTTGTTAAAGTAATGTCGTCATGGTAACGGGGGGTGGGGGAGGAATGCTGAAATAGGCTGGTGCTGCCTGAATTGCAGCGTATTAATCAAGTGTTGGGTGCTATTTAATGAGCTTCCCTGTGGCATTACATTTGGGGGACCCAGGGGCCAGGGATACATCCCCATGTCACTGTCAAGAGTGGGGGTTCTCACGAGTTCCTGGTGTTGTGCTGGGTAAATGCAGAGAGGGATGGGTGAATGCTGGAACCAGAAGTTTAGACGGTCACGTCTCAGCTGATCCTGACAGCTCTTCCATCTTTTATTTTCCCTTTTATGGTGGAAATACTTTCTTTTTTTGCCAGAGAACTGGGGAAAAAGAGGTCAGGAAAGTAACTGGGGGAAGCCATGGCCAAAGATTTCTTTGCTTAAAAACAGAGGCAATGGCCACAACAGGGAGGCAAAGTAGCGAGTGCAGAGCGGACAGCCGGGGCTCACACCCTCTCACCGTGTGGCCACGCGCCAGTGACCTGCTGCCCCAGCCGCTCAGGTTTCTCTTCATGTCCAAGGGCTGGGAACAGCGCACACTTCCCGGGGCTGTTTGAGGGGATTAAGGAGGTGAAGCTCTTACCACCCTGTTTGACAGAGTAAATGCTCAGTGAATTGCGCCCAGCACCCCTGTTCCTTCTGTCACGGCTGCTGCCACCACAACTGTTAGGAAAGCTACCACTCAGGGGGTCCTGGCAGTGCTCTCAAGGGCAAATGGTCCGTCGGGCCCCGAGCAGCCACTGCAGGATCCGAACCCAGGTCTGGTGACTCAACTGCTGGTGTTCTTTATGAAGCCGGCCAACTTTTTCTGGAAAGGCCCAGATAGTAAATGCTTCAGGCTTGGCTAGTCATATGCACTCTCTGTCACATATTGTTCTCTATTCTTTTTTTTTTTTAAACAACTCTTTAAAAATATAAAACCATTCTTAGTTCACAGGCTGCTCAGAGATAGGCATAATTGGCAGGTTCCTGCCATCTGTCTTTTGAGGAAATAGAAGACAAAAAAAAAGTAAAAGGCGATGTAACATGTATGTTTGGGGTTTTGTCCCAAGAGTAGGATGAAGCTACACATAAAAAAGAAAAGCTGGGTCTGGAATTTGTTTTACTGAAGCAATTCTGAGAAAAAAAAGAACAAACCTGGAGGTATCACACTTTCTAACTTCAAACTATACTACAAAGCAATAGTAATCAAAACAGCATGGCACTGGCAGAAAAATAGACACAAAGGCCAACGGGAGAGAAGAGACCTCAAAGTAAACCACACTTGTGTGGACAACTATTTCACAATGAAGGAGCCAAGAATGTACAATGGAGAAAGGACAGTCTCTTCAACAAATGGTGTTGGGAAAACTGGACAGCCATATGCAAAAGAATGGACCTAGACCTCTATTTTACACCATATACCAAAATTAACTCAGAATAAATTAAAGACTTGAATGTAAGACCTGAAGAAATAAAAAAACAGAAGTGCCCTGGCTGGTATAGCTATCAGTTGGAGTGTGGCACTTCCTGCCCCATAAAACTGGCACAGGGCCAATTGGCTTGACTTGTATTAACTCACTGAACCCTCACAGTCACCTGATGCATCAGGTGTTACCACGATCCCCATTTTACAGGCAGGAGACTGAAGCACAGAGTGGTCGGCAATTTGCCCAAGGCCCCACTGCTAGTGGAAGAGAGACGGGATTTGAACCTGGGTAGTCTGCCTTCAGGGACCCTGCTCTTAACACGGACGTCACCTCCCTGAGCTCCTCATCACCTTCCCTCTCAGTTATTGGGCAGTCACTTACTGTGCACCTACTATGTGCCAGGTCCTGTGAACCAAGGACTAAGTCTCTGTCTTGGAAGCCCAACACCTGCCTGAAGACTTGGAAGCCCCATGTCATGACTCAAATGCATAGCTCTGCAGCCCTCCCCTGCGGCTCCTGTCACCCCCCACCCACCCCCAGCACTCTGGACTCTGCAGAAAGTCCAGCCTGTGTCAACAACTGTCCAACTCCATTCTCACCCAGGCTGTCAGCTTCTTAAAGAAAAACACCTGTCTCTGTCCTCCGAGGCTGCACCGCCTGCCAGGGGCCCTTGGCAGATATTTACACCCCACCTGGCCCAGGGAAGAAGACCCAGCGACAAAGCGCACAGGAAGCTGTGTGGTGGCTCATTATCCAGACCCTCCCATTTGCCACGGGTAACCCTCCTGTGCAATTTCCCCAGTGGGGTCTGGGGGGCAGTCTTCTCAGGCTTGGTGGCCCCAGGTCTTGGTGACTTGTCCTACCAAAGAGCCCCAACTCCCCTGGGGAAGCCATGCTCACTGCCCTCCCACAGCGCCCCCCCCCCACGCCTTTTCTTTTGTCTGCGTGGTCTGGACCCTGTGCCAAATCTCTCGATGGTGTGACAAGCTGGTAAATCTCTTGGGGGTCCTGGTATGAGATAGCTTTCCAGAGGCTCTGGTCAAAACCCCCATTATGCTCGGAGAGCCGCCCACCCCATCACAGAAACAGGTGTTTGGAATCACACCTGTGACAGGTGCAGCTGTCAGGCATTAACTCAGTGACACCTGGCCAGTGAAGGGCACATCTTAGAAGGAGCCCAGGCATCCTTCCAGCCAGCAGCCTTGGAGCAGTTTACTATGAGAACCCACCACACAGACCGGGTGGTGTTGAGAGCATGTACGTGCAAGCTCAGAAGCGCGCCTCGTTCACGTGCCCTAAGCCCTCTCCCTCACCCTCCCGCCCCTGGAGGTTTCTGGATTATCATGGAACAGAGTCTGTGAAAACATTGCTCTACTCAAAACCACTCCCCACTTCAACATTTCTTATCAATGCTTCTCCAACCTGGGCTTGAATTCTGCCAGCAACAGGGAGCTCACTACCTCCACTGGATGCCTATTTCACCTCTGCCTACCTCCCTTGTGGGGGGGTTTCCTCAGGTTAAGTCAATAGCTGCTCACCGGCCTCCTGCTGGTGACAGCCTTGACACACGCAATGACAGCTTTGGCGCCTCTCTTTAGTCCTGTCTCCTCAGGGCCGTGGCTTACAAACTGGCGTGAACCAGGCAGTTCCCTCTCCATTCTAAGACTGTCTTCCATGCCCTGGTTAGACATTCCCCGGAAGCCAAGCACATGCCCTCTGGATGGTCACTCTGAGCTGTTGTGTTCTCAGTGCAGACAGGACAGCCCAGCCACCTGCAGGCTCGGTTTGCCTCTGCGGAGGGACTGGCAGGGACCCAGTAATTGCAAAGGACGCACACCTGGACTCTCTGCACTGTGCCGTATCCAGGTGCAACTGGACGGAAACAGTCTCAGAACGGCCCCCCGCTCCTCCCATTCATCTTTCCCTTCGTGACATCCACCCGAGGCCCCGACCTGCTGCGGGCACGTCACTCACCAGTCCCGTATCGCTTACATCCTGGGAATCTTTTTACACTTTGACTCCGCGGCCAGTCAGTGCGTCAAGACCTACAAAGAAGAGAAACTCAATATGAAAAGCAGGGCAGAGCCACCGGGTGTCCACTCTCTCTCCTGGCAGGACAGTGGCGTTGGGGGGCTGGGCTGGAGACTGGGACAATAGAGGAAAAGGAAATGGTGAGGACGGAGCTGCTCATTAAACCAACCTCAAAAATCTCTGGGCTTTGTGGTGATTCTGAGAGAGAAAAACGACCCTCACCCTGGTGAGTCAGCAGCTTGTTGAGAAGCAGGCCTTTTCGCATGCGGAGCAAACTCCCAGCAAGGTCCGCCAGGCTGGGGGGCTAGGGGCCAGGTATCTCCTGACCGCACTGGGAGTCTCCTCCAGCTCTGCTGTCTCTTCCTGGCAGTGGAGGGCCCTCTGGGGTTGCATATGGATGCAGGGGAGGAGGAAGCCCAGTGCACAGTCCTCAAGTCCAAAGACACTGTGGGCCTTAAAACAAAAGCCCTGAGTGCATATTTATGTCCCAGGGGACTCCTGCCAGGCGGACCCTGTGTGCTTTGAAAATTCCCCAGGAGAGCAGTAGCCGGAGGAACAAGGCGTGTGCTCTGCTCGGAGGATGCTTTCCCTTTGAAGCAAGTCGAGGCCTGGGCTCTGGAGGTTTCCCAGGAGGTGGGGGCCCACCTGCAGTGCACGTGTGCTCACAGAGCAGGTGCTGGTGAGGCGAGGGCAGCCCAGCTGTCTCCATCCCCGCACCCAGCCCTCCTTCGGAGCAAAACTTGTTTTTTCTTGTTTCCCTGAGAATTCGGAGGTGAGCAGAGCATTCTTGATTCATCTGTCTGTTTGGTGGAGATGGGAGGCGGGTATCACCTTAATGGCAACGGTTCCTGCTGACTAACTTTCCCTGCGCCCGGTGCTCTCCATCTGATCTATATTCTTGCTGTGCAGGGGTGAATTCACATCACCAAGGAGCTTCTTGGGAAGGCAGGTACTCGGGGCCCACCCAGCCCTGCAGAATCGGAACCTGCTTTTTACAAGCCCCTCAGGTGATTCCTGGGCACATTAAAGTCTGCGAAGTGCTCACGTATAAGCCTCTTAATTGGAAGTCGGTCGTCGCAGCCCATTCTCGGGACCAGGAGGGGAGGATATGGGCAGAGAGAAGCCAGAACTTGGCCACTGTGGTTGTAGAGCTGGTAAGAGGTAGAGCTGATTCCAACCCATGTCCACGGGATGCCCAAGCTGGTGCCCCTCGGATGGCACTGTCTTGGGGAAAGAGGATGGGAGGGTGAAGGGGCAGGCAGGCCTGACTTGGGAGGAGTGGCTGTGGGAAGGACTCAGCCGGGGGCCGTTGGGGGTGGCAGTGATCTCAGGCTCTGGGGAGAGGCAGGGTCCAGGGTGAACTGGATGCTGCTCAGAGAGGGAGGCAGGTTCTCATCTTCCTCGCTTTGGTCAAAGGCCAGCCAAATTCCCCAGACAAAAGTTCTGGGCCCCCTTCCTGCAGGGAAATTCAAGCTTCTGCATCGAATCCCAGTGATTAATTGACCTCGACTCCTGCAAGTTTAGCTCTCTTGCCCACTGCCCTCAGAACTAACCACCCAGCGGGAGAAGGGCCCCAGGCAACAGGCAAACCTGGATATTCCAGGCATTGCCTTGCAATACCCTGCAAAACCCTGTGTAGTCTAGAAAGAACTTTTCATCCACTAGTTAATCTGCTCCTTCGAAGAACTTGGGGAGTGTCACTAGCACTATTTTGCCATCGAGAAAACTGATGCACAGAGACGTTAAGTGGTTTTCCTGTGGTCACACAGCTTTGGGGCAAGCCTTGAGCCGAGGTTCTCTGACTCCAAGTCTAGAGGTGTGAGCACCGCTGCCGCTGATGGGGAAAGAGATCCCATCACATCATCCAGCTATATGGTCTTACTCCACATTCTAACTGGTGAGTTTACGGAACTGACTCACAGACCAAGAGGAAAGCGGTCCTCAGCCCACATGGGGAGTGTGACTGGTACCTTTCTCAACGTAAACTGGCCAGTTGGCATTCCTGGTTTATCTGTGAGATATGGGTTACATCGTATATGGTTTGTTCGACTGAACTTGCTTCCATAAAGCGGAAGAGTGCATATAAGGTGAGGAGGGGAAGGATGAAATGAAATGTGGGGGTCGCACGGGTCCATCGGAGATGTTCCCACCACAGTAATGTTTTGCATCACCAAGTGACAACAGCTGGATGGAACATGCCCCAACACAGCAAGCGACAGAGGACTCCTCGCTGTCCAGATGCCCACTTGCTCCATCCACGCTCCTCCTCTCGGCTGCTGGGGCCATGTGCTCTGTCTCAGACGCTCTTGCTGCTCAGCTTTCCCCGATCTTTGGGCAAAGGCCATGGGCTAGCTCGTGCCTCCCTGCGCATTTTGGCAAAGCCTGCAACTGCTTTCCCTTCAGAAAAAAATGCCTCGCCCTGCTCTCGTCCCTCCCCCACGAGCTCCCTTTGGGTTCTGAGAAAACAGCCCTGTAGTGACTCAGGTCCTAAAGAACTGGTTTCCTTTTAATTCAGATTTTAGCGTGTCCTTTAAACTGTGCCAATGTCACGTCTAGGATTGGGCTTCTTTAGAGCACTGTCTGGATTGGGAGGCTCCGCTGCACCCCAGTTGTCCCCAAAGGCACTGTGATTTTTGAATTTTTCTGAATGCAAGGTTCTATAGGAAGGCATCTATTATAGCAGAAATGCTTACATAATGGAAACATTGTTATAGGTACTAATAACTATATATAACAAATGTATAAGTTATTAAATATTGAACATGTTACTATTATTAAATATTAAATGCTATATTAAATATTTGATTAACAATCATTTATTGGGTCCAGTATGTACCAGATTCTGTACAAAGCACCAGACAGACATAAATAAATGAGGCCCAGTCCCTGCCCTCAGGAACTCATGGTGTAAAAAGGGAGAAAGACAAACAAGAGCCTGAGTGTGAGAAAGGACCGTGTCCAGGAGGGGAGTCGATGCAGACAAGGGGACACAGGGAGCAGCTAACGGGTGCCCGGTTTGTCTCAGGACCACGCCCCTTCCCCGGGGGCCTCCGAGGCCCTGCGGGGTCTGGCCCCTGCTCAGCTCCCCCTGCCTCACCTTGCTGTGCTCTCGGTTCACCATCCGCTAAGTTTTTCGAGCATACTGTGCGCTGTGCAGCCACATGGCTGTGAAGTCCCTCGTTTCAATGCTCTGTCCTCCCTCTTCCCCGAATTCACCCCAACTTTCCCTGTAGGGTTGAGGGCGGTAACACAGAAGGTGCTCAGAGTCGTGTAAGCAGGGATGCTGATCACTATTATTACCGATAATCCTTATTATCCTCAGCTGACCGTGTGCTTCTTTGTGAGCAAGGAGAAGCAGAGTGACTCGGCCAGGCTGCACAGTGAACTGTCCTCAGAGCTGGGCTGTCTTGTTGAATGGTCCTGTTTCCCCATTTCCCCTCGAACACAGCGCTGTGCCACCGCCCGCAGGACCCTTGGTCCTAACCAGCTCAGGGGGCGGGGGGAAGAGCAGTGATCATGGAGACGGACATGTGAGTGTGGTCCTGGTCCTCTCGCACACTTCTCCTGTGTCCTCACGCTGATCACTTTCCACCCCGGGACCTTGGCTTCCTCATCAGCCATGGGGGGCTCTAAACACAGCCTGCCTCCGCGGGCTGCGTGTGGGACCGTGGTGCCCAACACAGGTCTGCACGTGGATGGTGGTGGCTGTCATGATGAGCGTTACAGATGAATTCCAGAGCATTTCAAGGCCTTCCCAGTGTGAATGTGCTCACAGTTCCAGTCTTCCTGGCTCCGGACCCCCTTTCACCAGAAAGTGCTGGTCAGATGAAGCAAAATGCCGGTAAGGAACCGTCCCCCCCCCCCCCCCCCGTAGGATTTTCCCTACAGGTCCCCTCATTCCTCTTTACTCCATGTTAAATCTATCAAATTTCTAGACACCTGAAGGGGGACAAAAGGGAAGCTACTCCAACAGTCTGCAGAAGAAGAAAAACACCCTCCCTTGTGTCACTCCCTCTAAGGCAGCTTATTCCGTTCCATTTTTCATTCAGCAAACATTTAGCAGGTGACTGAGAAACTCCAGGTCTAGTACACATGTCACTATGTCCTGTGGTGATGGCCTCATATGGATATGAGAGAGAGAAAGAGAGAAAGAGAGAGAGAGAGAGAGAGAGAGAGAGAGAGAGAAGCAGAGAGAGACACAGACAGAGACAGGGAGAGAGAGACAGGGAGAGAGAGACAAAACTCAATCATGGAGCATAGGGGAGGGAGAGACAGGCTCTGGCCCCAGAGTGGATGCAGGAGAGGAAAGTCAAGAGAAGGTGAAAAGCTAAAGCCACTTCCGGGAAGCCATCATTCTACAAGCTGGAAGTGGAGCCTTAAGTTGCTTGTCTACTCCAGAAAATGTTTCACCTTAGTCACCAACAACAGCCTTTCATTAAAAGAAAAAAACCATTAATGAATGACTAACGCAACAGCCACCACTTCCTGAGCGCTCACTGTGCCGGGCACTGAACAGGGTCCTCACATCTCATCTCTCTTCCCACAGCAACTCCAAGAAGCAGCTGTTCCTATACCCATTTTACAGATGCAAACCTGACACCTGGAGTGATCAAGTACATCACCCGGCATCACAGGGGTAGAAAGCCCAGCCCTGGGGTTAAAACTGTGCCCTTATTGAGCATAGTCTTTCCATTCTTCCCTGACCGACTCTCTTTTAAAAAACAATTTTTTTAAATTTATTGATTTTAGAAAGAGAGAGAGAGGGAGGGAGGGAGGGAGGGAGGGAAGGGGAGAGAATTTGTTGTTTCACTAATTTATGCACTCATTGGTTGATTCTTGTATGTGCCCTGACTGGGGATCAAACCTGCAACTTTGGTGTATTGGGATGATGCTCCAATCGAGTGACCTAGCCAGGGCTGTTTCTTAAACTTGGCTTCACGACTGGAATGGCTGGAAAACTGGGCCATCCCTCCCACCAACCCCACCTACTCTTCCACTAAGACCCCCAAAGTGTACGGAGGAAGCTGAGTTTATAACCTCCCCAGGGTGTGAGGGGGAGGCTTGACATCTTGGCCAAGAACACCAAATTCTACCTTAGAATTGATCTGTATTTGTTTCCAAAAATTTCCCCCTTGAAAGTGCCAAGCACAGCCAACACTCTGAAAAGACGTGCCCAGCAGCAGGCTGGGCAGTATCCATTTTGCTCACTGCCATCTCCTCACTCTTCCAAGCCTTCATGGGGCACTGACTATGGGCCGATGCTGGAGAGATAAGGTGAGTCCTGCCCTTGCACTTGGGTTGGAGACAGAAGACTTTGATGATGTTATTGTGTTCACGCAACGCTGGCAAGATTGCCAGGACAGGCACGCGAGGGTATGGCAGACGGGGCATGGGTGGTAGGGGCGGACCTGAAAGGCAAGCAGCAGCGAACCAAGCGAGAGCGGAAGAGCCGACAAAGCCAGAGAAAGGTGCGTGCGGGATTGGTGGGAGGCGGCAAGGTGGACACCAGACAATGGAAGTAGGCCAGAGAATGGGCCAGGGCCAGACCCTCAGGGGCTTACAGGCCTTTCCAGAAATTGGTTCTTTACCTGGAAGGGATGGGAAGTCACCAAAGAGTTGGATTCCCGGGTCTGCAGTTTCCGGCACATGGTAGCCCCCCAAAGCAGTTGAATGGATGGAGGAATCCATCCATTACCCTGGGCTCCCTGCATTTCCCCTAGCAGTCTGAGAAGCAACACCTGGGCCCATGCCATCTTTACAAAGGGCAACCACAGGGCAATCTGATTTGTGCAGGGAAAAATTCTCCCCGGGCACCTGGCCTGAGCCCCCATCGGTCCTCAGGAGCCCTGGCTCCAGCGAGGCTGCTGGCTGATGTGCAGGGATGGATGCACCTTTGATTCCGGCTCATGTTTCGCCAGGAAAGACACAGCTCCCTGGAGATCGGGAATCTGCGAAAACGAGCCCTTGCAAAAGGGACGTAAGTGAGCTGGAAACACGAACCCTCTGGGCAGGCAGTGGTTTCTTTCTCTAAAATAAACAACAGCAAAGAGAGGATCAACCTGGATGAGAATGGGGCTCTTCGTAATCCCTAATGGGCAGGACTCAAAGGCGAGTGGCAGAAGGTAGCTGAAGAGACTACCCTCCGAAACGGGTGTGTCTGCCTCCCTCCTTGGTGGGCAACTCAGTTCCTACTTCCAGGGACATTAATTGAACCCTAATTTCTTTACCCCAGGGAGACTGACGGACCCAGTTTAGAACATGGTTTCTACCATTCAAGAGCTTTGTGTCCATGAACAAAATGTTTGTCTTCCCTGAGCTTTAGTTTTGTCCTTCATTAAATAGGATTCGATGGGGATGAAATAATGTTATAAAGGTTGGGCCCTGGCTTGTGTGGCTCAGTGGATTGAGCACCAGCCTACTAACTGAAAGGTTGTCAGTTCGATTCCCTGTTGGGGCACGTGCCTGGGTTGTGGGCAGGGTACCCGGTTGGGGGTGTGTGAGAGGCAACAGATTTATGCTTCTCTTGTACATGGGTGTTTCTCTTCCTCTCTTTCTCCTTCCCTGCCCCTCTCTCTGAAAATAAATAAACAGAATCTTTAAAAAAATCAAGGAAGGTACTGGGGTTTGAACCTGAGTATCTGAATATCACTGTCCCATTTCTTCCAACACATAGCACCACCCCACTCATGGTTATTTGGCACGTAATAGGTGCTTAATAAATGCTGTTTCTGTTTCTATTCTTTCACACATTTCTTATTTCCCCACCACGTTTAGCACAAATCTGGGTACGCAGGAGGTGCTTAAGAAAAAGCCCATGTAAATCGGACCCTCCCGTGGAACACGGCGGCTGTGACCACAGAAGGAGAAGGCAGCTGGCTGTGTTTTCTCTCTATTGCATCCTGTTTGGGACCCTTTATTAAATGTCTTAAGTATTACTTGCCTTCAGGGTCAAAATAAAATTTCCAGAGATTTCCACTTTGCACCCATAAATGATTCTCGCTAAACTCTTTTTCTTTAAAAAAATGTTTAAATGTGTGTTTGAGGGCAGAAATGTACTGACTCATAGCTGGAAAAACTCTCTCTCCCTAACACATTCCAAATTTGTCGAGTCACATGAATTGAGTAAGAACGCTTAATGTGGCTGCTGGTCCCAGGCTGGCGAGCAGTTACGCCAGCAACTGGGACATCATCCCTCCCTTCCCTGCCCCCTGCTCCAGCCAAGAGCAGTGGGGAGGCTCTGCAGTGGGCTGTGGAACTTGAGGCAGGGTCACTGCATGCAGGGACTGGACAGGATCTGACAGCTCCCTAAAGCCAGAGTTGAATTGTGCAAGACGCTGAATAAATTTTTAAAAATCTGCATGGAGGATCGCCCAAAATAAACAACCTCATTTACGGACTCATGTCCATCCTGAGCCACCATACCAGGCACGTTACATGCATTGGACTTGACTGATGGGCACAGTCACCATGTTAGGTGATTACGATCATCCTCATTTTACAAATGGGAAAACCGAGGCACGAAAGTGTTAAGTAACTTGTCCAAGGTCCCACAGTGTGCAGATGGCGGAGCTGAGATTCAACCCCATGTTGCTCCAGAGCAGTTGCTCTTACACATCCAACCAGTCATTCTAAAAGGAAAGAATCTTTTGTACAGGAGAAAGAGAACTCCATTTATTCTACAGTTACCTCTCCTATACTAAGAATATAAACACAGCACCAGCTGTAGAAGGGGAGGCTGGTGGCAGGCATGAGAAAACTGGGGATGGTTTGTTACTGCCATCCATGAGTTTGAAGCTGTGTAGAGGAGCCATGATATATGCACAAATAATTACAATAAATGTGAGTGGAAATGCCAATGGCGGGATTAGAAAGTGGCAACGATGGGGAGGACTTGGCAAGGTGATACCTATGGCTGGGTGATCTGGAAGGGCTTCCTGGCGGAGGTGCCATTTACACTGGATTGGAGGATGTGTAGGATTCAGGTGGGAGGTGGTCAGAGGAGGTAGCTTAGCACCAGTGAGTATGCACAGAGGTCAATGGCCCTGGGTGTTCCCACTGTGGTTCTGATCCGGGACCCACCCACCCAGGTGGGCACACAGCCATTGGGGTGGCTGAATCTCCACGCCTGGCAGGTGAGGAGCACAGGCAGAGGGGAAAGAGAAAAGGGGCAAGCAGGGACTGGACGACGGGGCAGAGGAGGCAGGACACTGGAGCAAGGGTGCAGGGTGTGGACCTGGCCAGAGCAGAGGCTCCAGACCCACCTCCACATGGGTTGGCTCTGAACAAGCCTCTGCTCTCGGGCCTCAGTTTCTCTTCCCTGTAGTGAGGGAAATGAAGGTAGCGCCTGACCGTTCCAGCTGGGCGGGACTTGGAGAGGTCCCAGTTTATCTCGTCACTTTGTAGATGAGAGAACCAAGGGTCAGAGACACTGTGTTTGTGCAAGTCCTTGGATTTGAGCTCAAGTTTGCAGGACCAGGACTCCCAGGGGCCCCCTCTCCCATTCTAGCTGCTTTTCCCACACCCACACCTCAGGGGCACATGCTGACCTCTGCCAGAAGGCCAGGAAGCTCCAGGCACCCTGCGGAGGGGAGACAGAGCACCCCAAACACGTCCACTGCCACTCCGACTCTCCCAGGGGCCGCGCAAGGCTCGGGCACAGGCCCCAAGAGGTGCGGCTTCAGGGCCACCAGCCTGCGCCCAGCCTCCCAGCCCGCCCCCTCTGAGCTGTGGCTGGCAGAGGCAGCCCCCTCGCCCTCCACTCAGGGAGTTTCCAGGAAACCGGGACGGTGACTGCGGCCATGGCTTTCCCTGACAAGATGCACATCTGGTTGTGACTCACGCCGCTGGACTTCCGCCCAGGGTCATACGTCTCGAGCGGGGAGCACATTCTCTCCAACTGACAACCTGCCCAGCCCACAGTGACAATGGGGTCACCCAAATGGCGCCTCAGACCCCCGGCCTGACAATTCTCTCAGAACTGGCTGGGGCCTGGGTGCTCTTTGAAGGCCCCTCAGATATCAAGCTTTTTGAGTAAATTCCCCGGCCCCCTGAACGCTTGCCTTTGTCCCCACACATGCTCCCCCCGCCCCATCGTCCAGCTCCAACAGGCCTTCCTGAGCAGAGTCTACCGCCCTCACTGAACTGGGCTGCCCTGGATGCCCAGGAAGCTGGGCACTGCTGGACCCTGGAGGGCTGGGCAGAGGTCCCGTGTCCCCAGAGGGTGGTGGCCCTGAGGCTACGTGCGCTGACAACACAACTGCCACGACGCTGAGTCCCAGCACACGCAGGCACGGAGAGGGTCCACCTGCAGGCCTTTGCACATTCTGTTCCTCACCTAGAAGGCTCTGTCTCAAGTCTTTGTACCGCTCTCAGCTTCTTGTCCAAGCCACCTCACCAGGGAAGCCTTTCCTCCTCTCGTGCTACTTCACCACCTGTTTTATTTCCTTAAAGGAAATTAAGCCCATGTCCCATTCTCGAAGTACTGGCTTGTTATCTGGTGACTTTAGTGATTTGCTTATTATCTGGCTCCTCCAGAAAGCAAGATTATGAGGGATCGGCTCCATCCTGCTTCCCACACCCAGCAGAGCACCCGGTATGAAGTAGGTGCTCAATAAATGCTCCTCGGGTGCAAGAATGAGCGGGCCAGGCACTTCGGATATGCGTGCATCCCACTGAATCCTCACATAAACCCTGTGCAGTTGGTGTCATTGTCCCCATTTCACAGCGAGGATCTGAGGCTCAGGGAGGTTGAGCGGGTTGCCTAAGGCCATGTGGTGAGTAAGTGGCAGAGTCAGGTTCAAACTTGAATTTGGCAGGAAAATCCAGGCTTCTGACCACTGGACCCTGCTGCTTGCCTTCAATATTTTTGGAGTCCCAATATTAAGGACACAGGAGATACCTGTGGATGGAAGGATCTGGAATGCCTTGTGTATGGACAGTCTATCCCTCCAACTGTCTATCCCTCCAAAATTCACGCACTGAAGCCCCAACCCAATGGCGTGATTGCATTTGGAGATGAGGCCTGTAAGGGGACAGTTACAGTGAAATGAGGTCAGAACGGTAGGGCCCTGGTCCCCTGGAATGAGCGTCGTTACAAGAAGAGGCACCAGAGTGCATTCCCTCTCTCTCTCCTCCCCTCTCTGTCCCCAACACACATACGTGCTGAGGAAAGGCCACAGGAGGAAGGACACAGCAAGAAGGCAGCTGCCCACAAGTGAGGAAGAGTCCTCACCATAGTCAGAACTGGCTATAACCTTGATCTTGTACTTCCAGCCTCCAAAACGGTGAGAAAACAAACTGCTGTTGTTTTAAGCCACCGAATCTATGGTACGTTGTTATGGTAGCCGGAGCACACTAATACACCACGTTTTACGGAAGATTAATTGCCAGGTCTGCCAGGTAAATTCTTTCCCTCCTTCTCTTCCCCCTCCTTCCCTCATTTAAGCACTAAATGTAGAGATGAACCAGAATCTCGAGGAGGTCCAAGGACTCTCAAAGTGGTGGCCCATGGTTCAAACAGCAGCCACAAAGTGGTTCTGTTGGGCTGGCATAATGCTTTAAAAAAAACAAGGAATCAAGTGTCCTTAGGCAGGGCACACACTCTGCAGTTCTTCCACATGCAGCACGGCTCCCTGCTGTCCTCAGTTCCACGGACCACAGGAGGTGCCAGTGACACTGTGTGAGCTGCACAGGGTGCCCTGGGGCAGAGGGACGGCTGGGCTGGAGAAGGGCGTGGGAGAGGTCAGATCAGAGGAGGCTGCATGGAGAAGGTGGCTTTGGCCTGATCCATGAAGGATGGGTGGGAAATCACCAGTGAGAAGGGGAGGGAGCAAAGGGAGCCGAGGGGGTGTGGGGCAGAGCAGGTGGCTGAGTGTGGCTGGGGGGAAAGAGGTGGAGCTAGGATGAGGGTGGAGGGGCAGGGGCGGAGGGCACAGGGCCATCGTTGTCAGGAGTCACGACCCCGCCTCCCAGAGGCTGTAACTGGGGAGGGGACCCCGGGCGATCTGCGTTAACATGTGGAGATGCTGGTTTCCCGCTTTCTAGCTGTGTGACTGTAAACTGTCATTGGGGCCAGTGTGGCACCAGGCTCCTCTTCCGTAAAATGGGCATCTTAGTTAATGTTGTGGTTCTCAAAGGGGTACAGTGAGGATCAGCAGGAAATAAAACGTGAAAAGCCCCCAGCACAGTTCCTGGCTCGTCAGAGGCACTTGGTCAAGGACAGCTGTCACTGTGACGGGTATTCATCGCCATCGGGTGCTGGCAGCAGCGTGGGAGGTGGCTGGGGGAGATCACAGGCTGTGTCACTAAGATTACTCCAGTGAAGCAAGAAAAACCCTGAGGGAGGACCCAGGAAACACTCTAGGAGGCAGGAGGAGGTGCACGTGGCCTTAAGGTCAGCCTTCTCAACCAGTCTGTCTGTTTTCTCATCTGTAAGATGGGGCTCTCCCTGCCCGTCCACACAAGGGTTCTGGGTGAACTAAGCACAAAAAGAGATGCAAGGGGACACTGAAGTTAAGAAATACCACATGACCATATGGGTTTTGTTTTCCTTTTCCCACGCAGAAGGGAAAGGTGTCAGGGGAGGGTGGGGGTGGGGGCAGTGGTGGAGGAGGGAGGTGGGGGGCAAGACATGCACCTGCAGGTTCTTATGTCTGCAAGCTGTCAAGGCAAGAAAAGGACAGGGCAGCGAGATGCAAGCAAGGATGCAATCGGAAGGAAGCCTGCATCTTGGACCTGCCCTCCAACACCCTTGGCCCAGCCACGCTGCATCCCTGTCACCGACACTTTTGCATGCACACCAATGACTCAAAACTGCTTCCAGATCCTCAGCCTCAAAAGTGTAGAGTTTTCAAGCTGGAAAGTGGGATTGAACATGCTTCCTGCCAGTTAACAGATGAAGCCGAAGGTCACAAAAGAGAGCTGGTTCTGTCCTCAGGAGACAGATGGCCTGAGTTCACAGCCTGGCTCTGCTGGTTATTAGCTGTGTGACTCTGGCCAAGTTACTTAACATCTCTGTGTCTCTGGGACTAGAATTAATTGCAGTTGATAAGAGTGCTGACTCCCCAGAGTGGTTTGGGGAGTTAAATGAGTTAATAAGTATAAAGCATTTGGAATGTGCCTCCCACCTGATGAGACTTGGGGAGCAGGAGTTATTACTATTATTTAAGGCGATACATTATTTTAGCAGCAGCATTGGGAACATGCATCTTTTGACTCAGCCTTGTGCTCTTTGTGTGGCTCCAGACTGAGATATTCGATTCTAATCAATACCCTATGTTTACGGAAGGCAGAAACATGGGCTGACCTGTTTTTGGAATAAAGGACACATTCGGGCAGCCTGTGCACCCCATTTCTGGAGCACTCCACCCACCCACACCTGACAGCAACTGCATAAAGCAATGATGCTTCGTAGGCACCGTGCTTAACACCTCACATTGCATCATCCGGGCAGTTGCATAAACCGTTCTCAAAATGTTAAAATGTAAACAGGAAGGGGACTCAAATCAATTGGGAGCCCTCTGCTTAGATGCCATGGGGACGGTGACGGTCGCTCTGGGAGTTCAGTGCACCCCGTTTCCATGTCCCAAGGTCCTCCACCTGCAGTCTTTCACTCCTGCCTCAGGACAGACGGTGACTCAGAAAGTGGTTTCTGGAGTGAGACTAGTTACTTCAGATCCTGCCACCACCTCGCACTAGCCGGGCAGCCAGGGGCCATTTATTACTGTCTCCGCACCCCCCGCAAATGAGGATGTGACAACACCGACCTCGTGGGCTGTTGGGAGACCTGAGGTCACCCGCACAAAGCCAGAGCCCATCCGAAATGATTCCCTCGTCCAGGAAATGTTTACCCTGCGCCTGAAACATGCCAGGCACTGAGGAGTCGGCAGCAGCCACCCAAACAGGGTCCCTCCCTTCACGGAGCTGCGTGTGATGGGGAAAGCAGGTGACTCCACAAGCAAACCCACACCCCGTGTCCAGGAGCAATAGCCCTCTGACAAAGAACTGGAGCATGCAGACCTGAGGGGTGCTAGCTGAGCTGTGACCTGATGGAGGCCACGGAAGGCCTCTTTGACGGGGTGTCTTGGAGGCAGAATCTGGGAGACATGAGGAGAAAAACCACAAAGACAGCCAGGGGAAGATTTCCAGGGTGAGGAAACAGTAAGTGTGAACGCCAGTGGGTGTGGGTGGCGTTCAAGGCTGACTGGGGAGGCCAGGTGGCTGTGGGGCCTTGTGGGTACCATGTGGACTTTGGCTTTTGCTCTGAGACAGGGGAACCAGTGGAAGGCTGGGGACAGGAAAGCGCCAGAACCTGACCTGTTTGGAAATAGTAGCTGCGAGGAGGGCAGAGTCGTGGGTGTGCGGAGCACGAAGTGCAGGGGAGGAGCAGCAGGGAAGAGAGGAGCCCAGCGGACAGCCAGTGGCTACTGTGATGGTCCATGGGACAGATGACAGGGATACCAACGCGGGGGAGTGGCAGAGGTGGCAAGTGCTGCACCACCACCGACGTGGCTGCTCTAGCATGTGCTGTGGGTGTGACTCTAGGGGTGCCATTCACGTCCATCAAGAGGGGAAAGGCCCCCCTGGAGGGGTGTGACGTGGTAGCCCCAGAAGGTGGTGGTCAGACTGGGCAACCATGTTGAAGCCAGGACAGGCGAGACTATGAGATAGAATGGAGTGTGAAAGACACAGAGGAAACCAGGATTACTTAAAGGATGGAGCCGACAGAGGTAACTCTTGACCAAGGCAGTGAAGACTGAGAGCCAAGAGTGAACTGGAGATGTGGAGAGTCTGGGACACTTCTTCACGGAAGCTGGCTGTGCTACTGCTGACGGTGACCATGGAGAGGACAGCTTTGAGGGTCACGATAATGGCAAACGTCATGTGCTTGCTCTGTGCCGCTTGAAGGGCTTCGGACACAGGGACTCGGGCAGTCTCCACGACGTGGTGGGTGCCATGACCGTCCTCCTCCGATGGGCTGGCTTAGCTGGCTGAACTGTGCCCCCCCTAAACGAGAAGTCCAGACCCTACTCCCCGGAATCTATGAAGGTGGCCTTACTGGGAAACAGTCTTTGCAGGCGTGATTAAGGATCTCAAGATGAGATCACCCTGGACTACCCAGACAGGCCTGAAATCCAAAGGCACATGTCCTCAGGGGAGATACCCAGGGGAGAAACACAGAGGCAGAGAGAAGGTGGCATGGAGACAGAGGCACGGAGTGACGTAGCTGCGAGGAATGCCAGCAGCCTCTAGAAGCTGCAAGAAGCAAGGAAGGATTTTTCCCTTTAGAGATTCCAGGAGAAACAGGGCCTGACAATCCTTGATTTTGGACTTCTGGCCTCCAAAACTATGAGAGATTCAATTTTAATAGTTTCAAGCCGCCAAGTTTGTGTTCCTTTCTTACAGCAGCCACAGGAAATAGACATAGCCAGGAAATCCAGAAACAGAGAGGTGAAGTAACTTGCCTGAAGTCACACAGCAATGGAGTAGCAAAGCAGGTAAAGTCTGCCTCCAGAGCGGCTCCCCCAACAGGCAGGAACTATTAACCCCATGTCTCCAGTGAAGGAGGACATGGAGATCAGAGCCACAGGCCACCCATGGAACACAGAAGTGAATGGTGGCCCCAGGCTTCCTGGTAGGGAGGCCAGATGCTTCTCTCACCCTCAATCCCCACCTCTCCACTTTGAAAAACCCAGAAAGGCCCTTTTGCAGTCACTCCAGGGCTTCTTGGCAGCCACCCCCAAAGATCCAGGGCTTTGCTGGGAATTCCACCCAATCTGGTGTCCACATGCAAGTGGCCATGAAGAGTTCCTAGTGGGGTAGTGGCCTTGGTAAACAGATTTCAGTGGCATCTCCGACTTCAAAACAATCGCTCAGGAACTGCGCATGGTCTGGGTTTCGAAACCACCTCCTCTTTTCGTGACACAAACTCTCTTGGCTCCTGCCACCCGGCCACGCGGCCCGAGCGAGCAGAGCTGGGGGCAGGGCGCTGGCCGCCCCTGAACCTCTGCCAGCGGCTAAAACTGGTCTCTGAAGAAACAGAGATTGTCCACTTCCTCTCCCTCCAATGCCCAGGAAAATATTTTACTGGAAAAAAAGAAAACTGGAATCTGGGGAAAACATCCTGCCCATTCCCCCAACCCCCAGCCTTGTTAAATCTTCCTCATTTGAACAGAGAGGGATTGTGGGACTTTGGACCAAACAGGGCCTGTGAATAGAGCCCATGCCTCTTTCCACACAAAACCACGTTCGTGGGACAGTTGATGGGGAGGGGTCAGTTAATAACGGGGTGGGGGGGGACTCAGGGATGGGGCAAGTATTCTACTTATAAAGAAGAAACTAGTCAAATTCAGGCCAGTGGAGGGAGCCGAGGAAGGACGGAAAGAGGAGAGGAATGAGGGTCAGGGCCCCTTCAAAACCGGACTGTCTTTCCGGGGGCTGCTGGCACACAGGCGCACAAACGCCTGCCTCTCAGAGATGCACTTGGGCTGGGAGGTCCTGCGGCGCTCCTCATACACTCGCTCGCTCGCTCGTTCATCCCTCCAAATGCACCGTGGAGACAAGTGTTAAGCACACGCACAGCACCGATCCAGCCGGAGCGAAGCACCGTTTCAAGGCGGTCCCCACGGCAGACCTTGTACATGGGTCTCGGTGACATGGCCACCGCCCAGACGGGTTGCAGGCCTCCTCTGGAGCTGTCTTCAGTCAGGTTGGGAGGCAAACAGTGAAACTGGGCACACTGTTGTATCACTCACTGCCCTTTATTCTGAGCGCCTGTCCCCTACGCCTGCATTGCCCCCACTAAGGGAAGTCACATTCCTGGTTCCACAGATGTGGTTGGTGGAGCCACCTGCAAAAGGCAGAGATTTGCCAACACCAAGCATAAACGTGCTGTGGGCGGGGTGGGGAGACGTTCTCGGGATCTCAGAGGGTCTGAGCCAGGTGCCGCCTTTGCAATAGGCGTGAGCTTCCCGAAGGGACTTCAGTGAGCACATACCCATCTGCCAAGGTGGGCTCTGGGGATTATGATTGCTACCAGTTTTTAGAAGTCAGTTGTGTAATGGCTTGGCACCTGCTCTGGGCGTGGCCCTGGGCCAAGCACATGGGGGATGGAGAGTCACAAAGTACAAGACAAGGTCTCTGTCTCCATCTACCCAACAGGGCAACCCAGACTCATACGTGAGGAGTCACCTGGGACAGATGGCATCATTGCCCGTTTGTGGGGCCTGGGGTGGCTCCATTGCAGAAACTCATAGGAGAAAGGTACTGGGGGGTGGAGGTGGGACCTGAACCCTATTTCAAAGAATGGGGGGCACTGTAATGTGATGGGAAGAGGGGAGGGCACTGGGGTTGGAGGCAGAGAGGAGATGAAAGGCTCAGAACTGTCCTGGATGGGGCGCTTAACCCACCTTGGGTGGAAGGTAGACTCAACAAGGGAGAGGTGTGGGGACTCCTGGCTGGGGAGAGGGTGGGGGAGGGGCTCACACGTGGTAAGGAGAACATCACAGGGACCCTGGCCCTGGCAGGAGCCTCCCCGTCCTGCCCAGCATCACCTTGGAACAGCGATGCCTTTTGAGTGGCACCCAGGAATATCACAGAGTGTGCGCAACTTGGAGTTGATGCCACTTCCGAGTGTGTATATCACAGCCCCACTGTGCCCCAGTTTCTCCGTCTAGAAACTAACAATAAGAACAACGGCAACCATTCATGAGCTAAGCCCTGTTGTGCTTAGCTTACCTCTTTTTAATTCTATTAGTATCACAATTTTACACGCTCTTGGCAACCATATTCTTTGGCCTCTCAAACACAGACCCTTCTCGACTTACCACGGGATTTTGACCTGACAAACCCATCCTAAGTTGAAAATATCGTTAAGTCGAAAATGCATCTAATACACCTAGCCTACCAAGTGCCACAGCTTAGCCTAGCCCACCTTAAGCTCTTAAACATGCTCGGAACACTTACATTAGCCTCCAGTTGGGCAAACGCATCCCAAAACAGCGTACACGCTGCAGACTGCGGGTTGTTTCTCCCTCGTGATCGCGTGGCTCGCTGCCACCACCCAGCAGCACCAGAGGGTATCGTATGCATGTCGCTAACCCGGGAAGAAATCCAGATTCAAAACGTGAAGCATGGTTTCTACTGAATGCAAATCGCTTTCTCACCGTCATGAAGCAGCAGAGTCGTAAGTGGAAACCTCCTAAGTCAGGGACTGTCTACAGAGCTAAACAGAGCCTTTATCTCACCTCAGAGATTTTCTTGAGAATCAACTCAGATAACATATATAAAAGAGGTCTTTTAATTAAATGGCTCTCTATAAAAGCTTCTTATTGCTTTGGATGTTGTTATAGTTTCACCAGGCTTCATCGACTCAGAAGCCACCACAAGGTAAAGGTTATTTAAGGCCTGAGTACAACATTAAAAAAAAAAAAAAGAATCACTTTCAAACATTAGCAGAGGAAAGATCCCATGGAGATTGGCAAAAGAAAAAGCTACCCAAAGCCTGAAACCTTAGAAGGTAGGACATCGGGGTTTTTTGTTTGTTTCTTGTACCAGGCCCAGAGTCTGAGAAGGGGTCATTAATGGCTCGCTGGTTCCCTGGTGGCAGAAGGAACACAGTGCCTTGCCAGGGGCAGCATTCTTTACAGACAGGCTGCCCAGGGGCCGGCCTGAGCTCCCCAGCTCACTGAAAGCATTTATTCAAAGCCCAGGAGCAAGCGAATGTGACCTGCTCTTTGCCATCAGAAGGCTGAGTGTTTGGAGAAACACAGTCTCCTTCCAAAAATAAATGCAAATAAGTCTCCTGATTCCCTTCCCCAGTCTCTGACACCGGTTCCTCTGCAGACTTCCCCACCCCCAACCACCCACCCACCCGCCGGGAGGCTGTAAGCCATCCTCGGTTCTCCCTCCCCATCAACCTCCACGTCCAGTCCACCACGGGCCACCTTCCGACCGCAGCTCGGCACCCCTCCACTCTCATTATCTCCATGAGCTCTACTGTCATTCGGCTCTTACCT
The DNA here is from genome assembly GCA_004027475.1 of Anoura caudifer. Classification (NCBI taxonomy): domain Eukaryota; kingdom Metazoa; phylum Chordata; class Mammalia; order Chiroptera; family Phyllostomidae; genus Anoura; species Anoura caudifer. The sequence goes on from PVKU01002429.1 coordinate 40,719, forward strand.
GAACCTCCACAGCTGCCACCCAAGTGGCCTCCCTGGGTCCACCTTGGCTCTTTCCCCCTCTACCAAGAGATCTGAAAAGGCAGATCGCTCTGCTGCTTCAACCTTCAGAGGCTTCCCACCAAACTCGGCACAATCCAAATTCCTTTACCAAGTCCTACAGGCCTATACGATGTGGCTCCTGCCTGCCTTTCCCACTCAGCATTGGCCACCCTCCCCGAGACTCCATCTCCTCACCTGCGGAATGGGCAGAACAACATCGAACTCCCCGCTGGTTGCGAGGCCACCAGCGGCGGGGGCGCAGAGAAGTGCTTTGTAACTGGAAAGTGCAGCATCATCTAACCTGTGTCCCATTTCTACTCGGGCCTTTGTGTTTTTGCTCTTGTTTTCATGGTTTCCAGTTCCACGTGTCGGTACCTTTTACTGTTGGCAATTTTACATGCTTCTCAGATATAAGGGAATTTACCTGCACAAGGTGGCATTTTAAAACTGCCATGACATCTCAGGAGTCCAAAGGTAATGGCCCAGCTATGGTGTGCTTAAAATGTGCACAATATTTGTTCTTCCCTGGGTAGAAAAATTAGAGTTTTAACTATGCAGTCAGATTGCTAGAGGCCCAGTGATGTCTCATTTAAATTATAAACCAGCTAATTCCTTTATGAAAATGATTCGGTAAGAATGTGATCTTAACATCTCTCTAACGTTTTCAAGAGCAGCACGTAACATCAAGCCAGTCCCTGTGCAAAGCATTTTTTTATGCTTTCCCTTTGTTAACACTCACTACAACATTAAGAGGTATCAGTATTGTCCAGATGAGGAAGCTGAAGTTCAGAGAGGTTAGGAAACTTGCCCAAGATCTCACAGCTAGTGAGATATAGGATTCCAATTCTTCGTCTGTTTTATTAGCCCTTGTGCTTTGGTTCTACCCTATGTGTGACTAGGGGCTGGAGGACGAGGAATATGGGTATTTGTGGGAGGGGATTAGGGACAATGCAGGATAGGTGAGGACACAGCCACCAAACCTCAAACTGGTAAGGGAGTTTGGGCAGTAGATTCTCCTTAACGTCAAGCTTCACTCCTTCACGTCTGTGTTCTAACTTGCAAAGGTCCATCATGCTCACTAGATTTCCCCACAATCAGTGAAAAAGAGTGTAATTCTCTACTGTAAACAGCAGTCATTGCCTCTTTGCTATTTAAACCAAGAAATGTCTGTGTGCGTGTGTGAGAGAGGAACAGAGAGAAACAGAAGCACAGAGAGAGATGCACAGGGAACATTTAGTGACGCAGCAGATGAAGGTGCTCGGGCTCGAGAGGTCCCCAGAGAAGTTCTCCCTCTATTTCCCCAGTCACTTCACTGACACTGACAAAACCACCACACAGAAGGAAGCAGAGCAATGACAACTATGACAACATCCAAGTCCACTTCCAGTTCTGCTCTTCTGCCTGGAACTCGCTGGGCAACCTCATGCAGGTTACCGCCTCTCTGAGCCTTGGTCCTCTCATCAGTCAGGTATAACACGGAGATTTGAGCTCTCAGGCTGAGGGATGCCTTCATATCCATGATCTCCTTTGCTTTCACAGCCTCCCTGAGGATGTGGGTGGGTCAGACTGGCCACACAAAACTTGGAAAAGGTGCACAGTTGAGTGGCAGACCCTGGAGTAGAGCTGTGGACTCCCAAGGCCAAGTCCACTGTCAGCTGACTCCACCAAGCTGCCTTGCAGGCTGTGGGCAGAGCTTGTCCAGGACCTATGCATGTCTATCTTCTTACAACAGAAAGGATAACACCCTGAAGCCACCGCATGGGGGCCTCTGGGCCTCTGGCCACTCCAAAGTGGTCAGCATCTGAGTGCAGTTCCTTCTTTCTTTCCCTCCTTCCTTCCTGCCTGCCTTCCTCTCCTCTGCAGAGGGAAGAGAACAGGTAGAGGAAGCAGAAGATGCTGCAAGAGAGGTGGGGGTGGGTTGGATGACTTCCTGAGGTCTCTGCCAGATATAAATTAACTGGGGAGAAAAAGAACCCACTATCACAATCATGGTGTGAGTGTGTGTGTGCGCGCGCACGTGCGTGTCAGTGAGTGAGGACAATTAAGAGCTAAGTATGAAAAAAAGCCCTTACGGCCACCTGTATTTCCTCTCTAATTACTGTTTCATATTTCTTCACCAATCAACGAGCTTCCTGTGAAACAAGAGATGAATCTTCACAAGTCAGGGGAAAGAGGCTCGTCCATGAACATGCACCAGCTGGAAAAAGGTAAGGCAGGAATCTCCCCTGGGATCCAGTGCCAGCAATTTCTCCCCAAGGCCTTCCAGGCAAACAGAACCTCGGCCAGGCCAGAACCCAGGTAGAACCCCAGCAGGCTGGGGGGAGGGGAGGGAGATGTCAAGATCTGGCAGCGGCCCATCGTTGCTACCTAGGCAGTTCAGAGTGTTGCAGATGCAACAACCTGCATTTACACGAGGGTCCCCTCAAAGTGGGCTGAGTGGTAGCAGCAGGACAGTGCTGCCCCACGGGTGTGAGCCAAAGGCCGCTACCCACAAGGGACAATTTGTGAGGAACTAATGAAAACCTCGTCCAACCAAAAATACCATCCCCAACCTGCGTGGTGACCCTTTCCTGAACCTGGCTTAAAATTCCCATCACAGAGTCACTCATGGCTGAGACAGCAAAGAGAGGCCTCATGGGGTAAAGGAAAGAGCCAGAACTTCGCTCTGGGAAGGCATGGTTGCACTGGTAGTTAGTGCCATCCGGGATGATCACTTAATCTCATTGCTGCTTGATTTTTGAATCTGCGAACCCTAGGTAATACAAGGGAATGCTGAGTCCACGTGTGTCCCAGTGAACAGCAGCTGTCAGGATAATTATCTCAAAAACGTCTAACGTCTCTGTGAAACAGTTCCCATGCTGGTGGGCTGTTCTACCCCAACCGCGGCCTGCGAGTTGATCCCCCTGCTGGTTTGCTAGGTGGGTGGGCTCTTGGAGAAGGAGCCAGGGCAGCGGTTCTCAAAGGGCGGTCCCTGCATCGCCTGGCAATTTGTTGCAAATGAACTACTCAGTTGGCAGTTCTGGGGGTGAGGCCCAGCCATGTCACAAGCCGCCAAAGGGACTCTGACGACTGCTAAAGTCTGAGGACAGCTGAGTGTAGGCAGTAACCACTGAGTCTGGCTGATGATCAGATTTCCTGGGAGGCCCTGGCCAGGTATCGCAGTTGGTTAGAGCATCGCCACTGGGTCGCTGAGCTACCATGTCACCCTCTCAAGGCCTCAGTTTCCTCATCTGTAAAATGGGGATCAAGTATAACCTCACAAAGCTGATTAGCAGGTCAAATAAAATCATACACTTGAATGTGCTTTCCAAGGCATCAACCTGCCCCACAGGTTCAGGGGCGTCAGCGGCAGGAGGAGCCGTGATTTCTGGCCCAGAAGCACAGTCTAACTGGGGGAGAAGCCTGCTCAAAGCATCTGAGAACAACTGAGAACTCAGCTCCCTGCTAAGAGGAAGGTCACACCTGTGTGTCTCTGCTGGGGTCACTCGCTGCCTGGAACGCCGCCCCTGTTTGTTCAAGGACACCCCTGCGATTTGATTCACAGTCTGTGCCTGACTTCCGCCCCTTGTGAGCTCCTTGGAGGCAGGAAGTGAGGCTCATTCAGTTTCAGGCCCCAGAATGTCTGACATCTCAAAGATGTGCTCAGGAAGTGGTTGATTCAGGTAGTGAAGTTTCCGGGCAGAGGGACCTGAGTGACCTGGGAGGTGCTTTTCAGGTGTCAGGCTCCTCAGAGAAGCCCTGCCAGGCCCCTCTGGAGTCAGCAAGGGAGGACAAGGGCTTCCAACCAGGCAGAGGCCACCACGTCTCCGTCAGCCACCCTAGCACCCGAGGTTCTCAGGTTCCTGCCAGAGTGCGGTCAGGCGAAGGCAGGAAGGGAGGAAAGCGAAACGGGAATCATCCAAGCTCCACCTGCAGCAGCACCTAAAGCTACTAAATCAAAGACTCACCGAGCGGCAGGCTCACACAGTCAGTGCTCGGTGATCCCAACAAGGGTTTCCGAGGATCTGGTTCTTTCTCTCCTCTGCTTTCACCCTGCTCTGCTCTGCAGGACTAATGGAAGTGTGCGGAGGGAAGAGCTCTGGGCTTTTTCTCCCACTCTGCTCCCAGGAGCCGTGTGACCTTGAACAAGTCACATCGGTCTTCTGGGCCTTTTCTCCCTTTGAAATGGGAACTGGGTGAATGAGGAGCTATTGGATTGTTTCCCCCTAAAGCAGGGGTGTCCCACCTTTTGACGTCTCTGGGCCACACTGGAAGAAGGAGAGTTGTCTTGGGCCACGCGTGAAGTACACAAACACCAGCAAACACTGATGAGCAAGAAAAAGGTCTGTGCATGATTTTCGTGATATCCGCCACCACAGATAAGCAAAAAACTCCTCACATAATAACCCTAATTATGCAGCGGTCCTTTTGATAATCTTTTAAAATCATTGAGCAGGTCCCAAGTTTGTGATCACTAAAATAAAAAAAATGTACATATCTAAGTTATAAGACTTAGTATAAAATCTAGCATTAAAACTAAGTAATGTTTTAAGTAAATTTATGATTTTGTCTTGGGCCACATTCACAGCCATCCTGGACCACACGTGGCCCGTGGGTTGGACACCGCCGCCCTAAAGGATAAAGCCAGGGGGTAACTACTACTAGTCCAGCAAAGCGAAACGGGCCCATAGCTGGCATTACATTCTGGCCTGGCCCTTCCATAGAAAACCGATGGAACAACAGCGATGTTGGTGGTGATGACAAATAGACGACTCATCTTTACTGAGTGTGTACTGGGCACCAGACACCAGACAAGCATTTTCATTCATTAAGTTGGTTAGTCCCCCAAGGGCCCTTTAAGGCAGATGCTATTATTCCCATTTTACAGTTGGGAAAACTGATGCTCCGAGATGTTATCATGGACCGGTGAGTAGGGGAGCTAGGATTTGAACCCAGGCTGTCAGACTCCAGAGCCCACCTTCTTTCCCAGTGCACTCTGCTGAACTTGGAAGCCGGCATCTCCACAGTGAGGCAAGATTGGAGAGTCTAGAAAGGCAATGAAAATGCTTACTTTCCAGACTGAGGACTCAGTCTGGAAAGAAAGAACACAGCTGGAACATGTACACGGTCAGAGTCTCCTAAACTAGTCTCAGGGCAGGAAACACATCTCAAGAGCTTGGTTTAAGCAGACGGGCAGTGTAGGAACCCTGGAGACATCCCCGGTCTTGGAGCGGGGCAGCCCAGGCTCTGGTCTGGAGCTCCACGTACCAGCCTCCTCAGCTGGGGTCAGGCGGCTGCTCTGCAGCCCGTTTTCTCACCTGCCAGGTGTGCTAGGATTTTCCTGCCCAGGTCAGCAGGGCCCCATCAATATCCCCCTTCTCCACAGGCCAAATTTTAAAAGATGCTGTTTCTCACAGATGAATTAGTTTCTCCATTAACAAGATAGTGAAGCATTCATGTAACTGCTGGAGTTTCTCATCAAAATAAGGTAACCATTGTTATCCCATTCCAGTCCAGAGGAAAAAAATTGAAACACCCCCTCCTATTCCCATGATATTTTTAGGCAGCCAGTGTGGCCGGCCGTATCCTGAGTACTGTACAATTTCCACTCGCTTCTGGAAATACTGACTCCTGTTATGTGGACTTTCAGGAAAACACCAGCCTACACAGTTTCTGAGGTCTCTTCTAACATCACGTCCAATAATCGATTACATCCATGAGTGTGCTTTGCTAACAGTGAGTGTGTAATCGCTGTTCTTATTTGGTTCGCTCAGTGCTAGAAACGCAGAATCAGGGAGGACCCCTCGCCGTCTGCAGGAGGTCAGCCGAGGATACCCGCTGGGCAGGCCTCTGCAACTTCACACTGAGGGTGGAAAACACAGGGCACTCGCTGGGCCCCAGAGACTGCGCCAGCTAAAAGTATAAACAAGTTCAAGAAGGGTTTAGATGAACTCAAGGAGGAGTGAATGATGGGTGAGGGGGATGAGAGACATTCAGGGCTCGTCTTACGCTCCTGCCACTCTCGGTGTCCTGTTAGCCGAGGAACGCTCGGCTGGGCAGGACCAGGACGGTTGTGCTGACGGCAAGGCTCCTGTCCCCATGCGAGGACACAAAAAAAGAAGGAAAACAGAACAACAAAAAACAAGGGCAGATGAAAGTTCCCCGCTTCGACATTTAACTTCTATAATCAGAACAATGTGTATATCAACTATAAGGAATCTAGAAACAAAGGGAGAAAAGCAATCATCTCTGATTCTGTGTCTCAGGATGAGCAGTGTTAACATTTTTTTGTAGTCATTCTCTCCCCTTATCTGGGGTTTTGCTTTCTGTGGCTTCAGTTACCTGCAGCCCAACATTATTTAATGGAAAACTCCAGAAATAAACAGTTAGTAAGTTGTAAATTGCGCACCACACCAAGTAGTGATGAAATCTTGTGGGGCATGTACATATAGGAAAAGACATAGTTTAGAGTATTGAGTTTAGTATCATTGGGGTTTGACGCATCCATTGGGGGTATTGTCACGTATCCTCCATGGGTAAGGGGAGACTATTGCATGTAGTAGTAGTCTACTATTTCCATCTGCATGTGTGTGTTTTTAAAAAATAAAAACTGTATATACAGTATGCATCCTGCATTTTCATTGAACATTTAACACTTTTCAAAAGTCACATTATTGCTTTGGCTGGTGTGGCTCAGTGGATTGAGTGCTGGCCTGTGTACCAAAGGGTCGCCGGTTCGATTCCCAGTCAGGGCACATGTGTGGGTTGCAGGCCAGGTCCTCAGGAGGAGGCACACAAGAGGCAACCACACACTGATCTTTCCCTCCCTCTCTTTCTCCTTCCCTTCCCTTCTCTCTAAAAATAAATAAGTTAATTTTTAAAAAAGTCACATTACTAAACAGACTTGCTGTATGTTTTAAGGGCTTCTACTGTTTACTTACTTAAACTTTAATTTATTTAATTGTGGAACTGTTTTACCTTTCAGCTCTTGTTGAACAGCCGTATAAACAATGCTGGGATAGATCTGCCTGATTATTTCTTTTCGGTGAAATAACAATAAATCTCTAAAATCTCCAAGTGTAACATTTAGTAAGTTTCTCTTATGTGGACAAAGGGCATGTGAGGGACGGGCAAGCGCATGAGGAATATTCTCCATGGTGCCCACATGCTACAATGCTATTTTCAAGGCTCCGGGGTCCCACCAACCTGCGCTTTCCCCTTGGTTTCTCCCCCACGCCACCCCACAGCTCTTCATTTGTGCTGAAGATTTCCTTCCGTCCCTGCAAACGGAGCACTTGGAGACAGGTAGCCACTGAGCTGAAGCACACCAGGGCCTGGCCCTTAAGTGGAAAAGCAGATCTCTCCGTTGACAAACCCCAAACTCGGGGCTCCTCCCCCAGTCAGGTGGCCCTGTCTTCCCTTTTACCTGAGTGAGCTGTCAGGGAGTTGGCTGGGCTGGGGACGGTAACCTCAGAAGGAAAGGGTCTGTCTGAAATGGAATTATCTTCCCTGCATTTCATTTTTACCCAACAAGAGGAAGTCAGTTCCTTTCTTCTCAGCCTTAATTCTGCTAAAAGCCATTAAGCACTGCCAAGAGACAGGAGACAGTTATCTGTGGCAAGTGTGAAGGCTGCATTCGGTACCTCCAGCAGGGAAGGAAATTAAGCTGTTTACTTGGTGGCCACCCCAAGGGACTGAAATAAATCTCCAATGTGATGGGCATTTCTGAAATGCATTTTTTTCCACTAATTTTTTAAAAATTGAAGTAACACTGGTTAATCACATTCTCTAAGCAGTCAAGAAGAAACTGAATGAGATACAAGAAAGGTCAGAAGGGCAGCCATTCAGTGAGCTCAGGAATAAACTGAATGAACAGAAGGAATACTTTCCCAAAGAGACTGAAACTAAAAAAGAACCAAACAGAAAGTCTGGAGCCAAGGAACTCAATAAACGAGATAAAGCATGCATTAGAAAGCATGAGAAATAGAGTCGGTCATATGAAAGAGAGAATTCGTGAGCTTGAAGATAAAAATCTAGAAATGATTCCGGTGGAAGAGTAGAAGGAACTCAGATTTTTTAAAAATGAAAGAACTCCATGAGAACTATCTGACTCCATTAGAAAGGGCAAGGTAAGAATAGTGGGTCTTCTAGGATGGAGGGGAGGGGGGGGAGAGAGAGAGAGAGCGCGAGCGAGCGTGAGCAAGCGAGTGTGCCTAGTCAATGAAATGCATATTTAAATCTCAAATTCTCAACCTCTATTCCCCACCTGTAAACCCACTAGAGATTTGCAAAATTGAGTCAGCTGAATTACACCCTGACCAGCTCTGACCACCACATACAAATGGGGTGACTAGTGACCTCACTACACTGATTCTTGTTTTGGAAAGGAGGGTGGGCGTCTGAAGGATGCTGGGGTTGTAGTCGGTCTAGCTTATTTAATAACTAAGATCAAAGAGAGGTCTGGTACCAGTTAGTGTCCTTGGGCTGTTGGGTTGTAATCAAACATGATAAAGTCCCTCAGTGTGGCGTATTCAGATTCCCCCTGTCTAGGGAGACAAACTCACTTCCTCGGCAGGGTTCCCTTTACAACCTGTCCACTCCACTCCTTCCACCAGTCTGGGGCCACTGCTACTTCAAAATGCCCCTCTAAACATACCTTTTCTATACAGAAGACCTGTCAAAATGGAGTCCATGTGGGGTTATTAATTTTGTAGCCTTTAGGCACTCTTAAAATTCAGACCCCTTCAACTCCTGGAGCTATTGATTTACAATTATTCTTACATGACTTTGCCTGTATATTTGGTCTCCACTCCTAAGTTCCTTCACACTCACTGGTGAAACCAGTCTTTTATGTTTGGTCCCTGTAATAGATGGAATGTTTGTGTTCCCTGCAAATTTATATGTTAAATGCTAACGCCCAGTGTGCTGGTATTAGGAGGTGGGAGCCTTTGGGAGGCGAGTAGGTCATGAGGGTGGAGCCCCTATGAATGGGAGTAGTGCTCCTTCAACAGAAATCCCAGAGAGCTCCCTCACCCCTTCTGCAAGTGAGGACACAGCGAGAAGGTGGCCATGTAGGACCAGGGAACAGACTCTCACCAGGCACTGAATCTGCCAGCCCTTTGATCTTGGACTCCCAGCCTCCAGACTGTGAGAAATGAATTTCTGTTGTTTGCTAGAGTAGCCCAGACAGACAAGAAGTCCCCAATAATGCTCAAGTAGAGAAACTTCCTTGCCCAGCTCCTAGAATGAGAGGGGAGAGTGTCATATGGTTCTTATCCTTATTTCCTATCTAATGTATATGAATGTACATATGTGCAGATCCTTAGAAAGAAAATGTAAGCACATTTAATAGATTTTGAAAAGGAAAGAAAAACTACTGTAGTCCCTTACCCAACTCTAACCAGTCATCAGTTCTTGAAACTCTGTGATGAAAATAAAAGGTAACGGGCCTCGTTTACATGCAAACTCTGTGTATTAAAACAAATCAGTTTGGATTTGTAGATTGGAAGTGAAAATGCACCTGCAAATGCCTTCGGTGGCACAGTGCAGCTGTGATTGGGGGGGCGCACCCTGCGCTGAAACCTGGCTTCGCCACCTACCACCCATGTGGCTTTGGGCAAGCTCCTCAACTTCGCCGACTTGGGCATTTTTAGAGACCTTAAAGATAAATGGTTGTTCTGCTACACATACACTCTGTGTGCTCCTGTTTTACTTGCTGTCCCGTGCGTGTGTCTACCCTTCCTGCGCAGATCTTGTGAACACTGCTAGAAGATTTGTTTAATATTCTATTAATCGCTGGCTTGCAGTTAAGTAAATGTTTTCTAACTTTTTGCTGAAATGCAGTGTTTTAATGACTATTAAAAAAGGATCAATACCCTCAATTTATAGGATAAAAGAATTATCTGCCATCTCCTGGCGACTCTGTGTGAAATGAAAGGCCACTCACAAGACCCTGCTAGAGCCCAACCCCGTTGTATGCAGTCTGTGTTCCCAAAGGGAAGGATGTGTAACCGGAAGTCCATTCACCGCCATGATCCACCCATCCCCAGGAGCCCATCCACAGGCACGAGCCATCAGTCCTATACAGGGGGGCGTGTCTGAGATGGAACGGACCACTCACCCCTGCCCAGCAGCCCCTTTGTTTTATCCTGTAGGGCACCCTAGCCCATGTCCCCTGGGGCTCCTTCAGGACATCATCTACCATCCCTGTCGCCACAGTTCTCTCACTCGCGCATGAGGGCTCTCTAGGCAAACAAGCTGTGTTACGGGATGGCACCTTCTGAGATTGCTGTGGCCCGACCTTGACGAATATACGCCATGGTCATGCTTTCCCTGTCTTCCTAGGTTTTGGTTTCTCTTCTGATCCAGCCTCTCACCTAATGAGCCAGGTTGAGCTGGTGTGAGGATACGCTGTCCCTTACAGTTGCTCCTGAGGGGTGTGTGTGAGCATGTGTGTGCATGTATGTGTACATGCATTCCTCTCCTGAGCACCAGCTCTGTGCTCCAGCCCTTAGGTCATAGGTGCTCGGCCCACAGACATCACTGTCCTGTTCACAGAGGTCCCTTGTCCCAGGCACACTGCACCTCACTCTGCTCTCTTGGCTGGAACCTTCTATGTGCCCCCAGCAGTCTTCTGTGTTCTGTATCTTTCCTCCCAGGGGCTGTTGGCTGGATCCTACCATGTGCTGGCCATTTACTCACAGACTTTCTCTCTCCTTTCTAAAGATTCAGATCCTGAAGTCAGATCTGGGTGACCTGGGGCCATCTTTTGGGTAATCTTTTGAACCTCAGTTTTCTCATCTGTAAAACGGGGCTATGTCAGTACCAACTTGCTTCACAAGGTTGCTGTGAGGATTGAATGAGGTACTAGAGGCATAGCACTTGGCTGTGCTTGGTACAGAGAAAGCCCACCAGTGTTAGCAGTCGTTACTATCGTCATGATCATCATTAGTTATAATTAATAACAATCCTGTATTATTCTAAATAGACTGAAGTTCTCCCACAGCTTGTCATCTTCTGAATTCCTCCAGCTCAGATTTCCTAATCTTCCCCAGGAAACCTTATCCAACCCCACACCCTTATCTTTTGGTTAATTTTTCTTTTCTGTGGACTCATAAAAATAAGAAATCTGAACTTCTCTCACAGAAGAGTAAAAATGACTTGTGACCCTGGGCAAATAACAGTCCTCCTGGGTTCCATCTCCCTCACCTGAAAAATGCAGAGGTTGGTCCAACAGCCTTTTTCCCTAAGCATGTTCTGGAAGCTTCCACCACACTCGCCCCCAACACACAGCCCCTTTGGCCAGAACAGTGTCAGAAGCGACCAACTTAGCACCCAACCCCCAAGCTCCACCTTCGTTAGCTGATTGTCAAGATATGGATCCTGTCTACACTGCCTGGCGCCTCAGCATTCTGCTAGAGGGCTGACCCAGGTCCTCTCAGAAAGAGAGGTTTCGAATTGGCATAAATCTCAGCTCTGTAAGGAAGGAAATTGAACTGCCAGCTCTGCTCAAAAACTAGGACAAGGTTCTCTTTAGCAAGTCTCTAGGTACTGTTCAGGCAGTCGCTGGGTATCATGAGCCTTAAAATATGCCCCGCCTGGTACAATGTCTTCTGATTCAGCTGGCTGCCAGGCCCAAGGCACTTCAGGCAGGGATGGTGAATTTCAAAACCATACAATTACTGGTAGTTTGGAAAACCCTTTTGAAATACCATGCCAATCATTTAATTCATTTTCCAAGTCCTTTTTAATGCAAAATATGCTAATATGTTGTTGAAGTGCCCAGCAGAGAAACCTGCTAGAAACTGGGGCCTCTCTCCCTTGGAGGTTAAGTGCAGGGCTGGTGGGAATGGGGTGCAGGGAGAATAACAGCCCATTTTCCCTTCAGGGAAGAAAAGCGGGCTGATGCCCCTGGACTCAAGTGCTCCTTTGTGCTGCCTCCAGCTGCAGGAGCGGCGAGCACCCTCGCAGCCTCTGCTCCCTTCGGAGCCCAAGTGCCGTGCCTCCTAAGTAAGATGCGTCCTTGACGTGTGTTACCGCCTCCCTGGGAGTGGGGGGAACCAAAGGAGGGAATAAAGAAAGGGCGACGGAGAAACTTATGGCTTGGAGGGATAAGTTGAGTGAGTCCTGGAGAGTGCAGCGTGGCCTGGACCCATGGCATAGCCCCGTGGGACCCCGTTTCTCTTAACGGGGAAGAGACGTAAGTGATAGACCAGGGGTCTCTCTGAGCCGGTTTAGGGAATAAAGCCTCTTTCCCAAGCACCACACCCATTCATTCTTCCAAAAACCACAGGCTTCTCGCACCCTACTTCATGACTGATTCCGCAACATCCTGAAAGCTGCAGTTCCTGCATATTTAGCGAGCACGTACGATTATGGAACACTGTGCAGACCCAGCTCGGAGCAGGTCCTGGGATGGAGCACATGGGAGCGCAACACGTGGATGCAGCCTTTTAGGGCCGTCAGTCGCTGAGGACCTACTCTCTTGGGGAGACCGCACGTGCCTGGCTGCGGGGGAGGGGCGCGTGGAACGCACATCCCAGCGCACAGGCGGGGGCGGCGGGGGGGGGGAGAGACACACGCGCTCACCTTCCAGAGGGGGACGGCCAGATGGTGCTCCACCGAGCCTCTGGCCCCGGGCTTCAGACAGGTGGCCAAGATGGAGTTGGCCTCCAGACTCACTTTCTTTGACCTATACAGTGCTTTAAACATTTTGGAGAAACCTCCTAAACATAAGGTTTCCTACCTCTCTTGAAAAAATCAAAAGGGGCTTTCTTGCATCACTGAATCCACATTCCTTCATGGGAACAACTGGCCTGAGCTCAGTGACAGGGGTCCCTTTTAGATCGGGCAAAGGCTCTCTAGTTTGCCAAAGTCACCATGACTCCCTACTACTTATTCTTGGCTAGCCTCCCTCACTCCCTTTACCTGCCCGACCTCTCCAAGCATTTGGATTTGTAAGTGTAATTTAGGACAAGCCCCTCTGTAAACGTGAAATCTGAGCCCTAGAGGGGCTGATAGTAGACAAGAACAGACTTGAACCCAGGCCTCTACTGGAGAGCTGGGTCTGTGCTGTTTTCGCTGCATCACAAATGTGTCATGAGGGGTACCTGACGCGTTAAATACAAGAGGACTGTCATAACTACCTGATGGATGAATATGCCAATGAATGGATGGATGGACCAGCCCAGGCCAAAGATGCTGGAGGGTGCAGCAGAACCATGGTGGGCAGGAGGGCTGGTGGAAGCTTTGCAAAGGGGGTGGAGAGCTCAGGAAAGGAATAAGAGGTTCTTGGTTGACTTAAGGAGCTGGAAATGTATTTATTCAGTTTTGTTTATTTATGACTTCTAAAATGTATTTTTACTGTAAAATAGGACCCAGATGCAGAAAAGCATGTAACACGCATACAATTTGTTTTCAACCATCTACGATTTTTTGCTCCTGTTTTCTTTCCAAAGCCATCAAGCTGCTTCAGAATCAGTACTTTCCATGATTTTTCAATCTGCACTCACCACAGAGCAAGAAATCAACCTAGCTCTTCTAGCCTGAGAGAGTGCAGCAGAAATATTAGGGGGCGGATGACAGGGAGACCTGACTTGGATACACGAGGAAAGCAGCTTATCCTCTCTGGACCTCAGATGGGACGGCTGGACCATGTCACCTCTGAGATGCCCACATCCAATGTCCCCGGCATCTGGGAGGCTAAGAATGGCTGGGAAAGCAGAAGGAACTTGCTAGGATGTCCCTGAGAGGAAGGTCGGCGATGTAATCCCTTACTGGCTCAGTCCAGAAGCAAGGCTGTCATCGTGGCTACGTTAGAACCAGAAACCAGGTGGCAGCACTACCAAAGATCCTTCCAGGTAAGAGGATATTGATGAAAGGGAGCTTAGAAATCATGGACTCCAAACTCCGTGTTGACAACTGAGTGCGTGGGAGTGTGGATGAGAAACGTGACTTGCTTAAGGTCCGATCCTGAGCTTTTTCTTTGGACTTTATTCCAAGCAGGGCCTCTTGCAAGGGCCAGAGGCTTGGGGGTGTAAACAGAAAGGCTTTTTGGGCCAAGCCTCTCATGGATGAAAGGGCATACATTAAAATTTTTGACATCCTGGTCCATGCAAAACACAACTGTATGCGGCAGCCTGAATCTGAGACGATAGCATCTGTAGAATACCTAAATTAATACGCATTTTGATTATGAACCTTGTGATAAGCTGGGGTACAATACCACACGAGTCTACCACACGTGCCTAGTGTTTGGATGTCAAAAGAGTAATCTTAGTGATTTAAATATTTTACAGATCCATCATTTTTGTGATTGGTTTTTGTATTTTTTCATAGTTTAATATGCCAAGAGACTAAAAATAGACGAGCAGCCAAGGTCTGTCTCTCTTGACCTCTGTGAGGCCTAATCACACAGCAGAGCTCAGGCACTGAAGCCGAACTGTCCTTGCTGCTGAACCGGAGTGGGGAGAGGTGTCAGCCGAGGCAACCAGCACTTCCTGCGTGCTCACTAAAGTGCCAGGAATGTTTGAGCACAGAGATGACCAGGCCTCGCTGCGGAGGACATCATGGCCTGGCCAGGCAGCCGGACCCTGAATGCACTGAGAGGTGCAGGAAGTGCTGGGGCACCTGGAGGGAGAATGTGCGTTCGCCTGACCAGTACCAAGGGGCAGATGCTGTGCTGGGAGGTGTAGCAGACAGAATAGCACCCCTTCCAAAAAGGACCACACTCTAATCCCCACTACCTGTGAAGACCTTGCCTTACAGGCAAAAGGGACTTCCTACAGGTGATTAAGATAAGGCCGCTGAGATGAGATTATCCGGGCTTATCTGGATGAGCCCAGAGTAACCACAGAAGTCCTTAGAAGTGAAAAAGGGAGGTGGGAGGGTCACAGTCAGAGTGATGCAAGGCTCAGTGGAACACTGATGGCTTTGCTGAGGGAGGAGGGAACCGCGAGCTGAGGAACATGGGCAGCTTCTAAAAGCTGGGAAAGGCCAGGCAACAGATCCTCCCCTGGACTCCAGGAGGAAGGAACAGCCTAGCAGACACCTGGATTTATCCCAGGAAGACCCGGTTCAGACTTCTGACTTCCAGAACTGTCAGACAACAAATGCGTGTTGTGCAAACCACTAAATCTCTGGGCTTTTGTTATAGCAGCAACGGGAAACGATTACAGGAGGAAAACCCGAGCAAGGGAAAGGAGCCCAGGGGAACCCGTCCTCAACTGGCACCAACCAAACTTCTATTTCTCCCGCTGAAAAACGAGAGCCCAGGGCTAGGCGGTCTCTAATGTCCCTTTTAGTTCTGACACTTTGAACTTTTATGCAAGAGGGGAGCAGCCACTGTACAATGGCTAGCAATTGAATGTGCGGGGTTGACAGAAAACAGCATGTCCCAGACTGTGTTTGGTAAAATTTAATTTCAATGGGCTGTTGATCTGGGTTAGTCAGAAAGAGGCCTGTTGATGCAGCAAATCATTACCAAGCACTTACTAGGAGCAGTTCTAGGTTCTGGGGAAGACAGTGGCGAACAGGTCGGGTGATACCAATCCTGCCCTTGTAGAATTCAGATTAGAGGAGTGAACTATGGGCCCCAAAAAGGACTACATCTCTCAAATAGGACTCCTCATGTTTGACAGAGCCCAAACTCATCATCAGGTTCTAGCAGCCATTGTTTACGTGGGCCTCTCAAGCACACTGCATATCAAGGAAAACCTGCAGACGGAACTGCCAAGCCTGCTGCACTGTGTTCCCACCTTCTGAGCCACACCTTATAAACAACCTCCTGGATTCATATATGACCAATGAGCTGATACCTGCCCTGTCCAATCAGATCTGTGCAGCTGTATCTTCATTTGCATCTTTACCAACCAATCAGAGTGGCTCCACAATGCCCAACCTGGATGCACACAGCTACTGAGAACCAGAGTTCCAATCTTCAGCCTGTTTTCGACCAATTTAACGTGAAAATTTGGTTTCCTCATTTGTGTAAAAATGGACCAATCAGGGACTAGGGCAAGCACTTTATATAAGCGGGCCTTCCTTTTATCTCAAAGGAGCGCACTGTCGGCGGAAGCTGCATTTTCGTGGTTTGCAAAGTGTTTACCTAAATAAAGTTCCTCCTTTTCCTGCACCCCAGATTGGGGACTCTTGTGGCAGTGATCTTCTGTTGACAGAGGCAATGCAGAGGAACTAATGAACAAGCCAATGTCCACTGGTCAGTAGCACTGTGAAGAAAATAAAACCTGGTGATGAGACAGAGGGGCACAGGTAGGCCAGCTACTCAGTAGGGTGGTCAGGCCGGCCTCCCCAGGTCAACTTTGACCTGGGCCTACATGGGGAGGTGAGCTGAGCATTTCAGGAAAAAAGGGGTGGGGGAAGTATGAAGAAATACTGAGCTAAAGAAAACTAAATAGAATTATATATGGAGGAGTCCTGAGGGCTTGAACATATTAATTGGTTCATGTGTTCATTCGACACATAATTTTATTGGACCAGGCAGTGTTCTAGGCACGAGGGAAACAGTGTGGAACAAAACAGACAAAGTCACTACATTGCGACACATTGTTGGTGTGGGACAGACAGACAGGAAGAAACACATGTAACAATCAGAGTGTAAACGTGCTCTGAGGGACAGAACGGGCAAGGGGGCAGAGGTCTGGGAAGACCTCGCAGAGGTGCTGATATCTGAGTGGCCACCTAACACACGGGAAGAGCCCGTGTGCAGCATTCCCCAAACGAAGGTGGCAGCGGCGCCCCTTGGTCACAGAGCACCTTTCGGAACTGCTGCTCCTCAGAACGTACTTTGGGAAACACTGGCACAGAGAAAGTTGAAGCGTGAGTAAAGCTGCCGTTTGGACACTCCTGCAGGACCCAGCTGGGCATGGCATAGCAAAGACTGCGAACCTCATGAATATAAAGTACAACATTTTATGGAGAAGTCCTCCCTGCCAATGCATGTCAGAAAATGGGGGTGACCAGGAGGTCTTTGCTTGACTGCAGAATTTGTGAGGCCCTGCCCCAGATTCAGCCTTGGTTTGGCTATATTCACAGAGCTGGAGAGTACCCCGGACCCACGATCAGATGGGCTGGCCTCTGCAGGCTTTTCGCGGGGCCCAGAGAGCGCAGTGTAAGAACAGGGACCCTCCCCCAGCAAGCTGTGCTCTGAGGAGCACGTGTTTGTTTTTAAAGTGTGTCTGGGAGACAACAGTCGATTCCCACCATCCTGGGGATTTTTACCCGTCGTCCTCCTGCAACCTTGATACAGGAATAAATTCTACAGCCCAGGCCCAGGAACAAGGCCTGGGGCCCAATCCAGGGCACACCCTGTGCTCATGGAAAGCACGCACCCTGAGAGGGAGAGACTAATATTCTCTCCAAGGAGCCGCAGGGAGTTTCTCTGAGAGCGAACCCCGCTGTCCCCGCAGTGTCCTTTCCTGTCTAGAGGAGGCCGTCTGGACTTCCTCACAGCTCACATCAGATGAGCCTATTATGTATTCAGGTCCTGCTGCAGCGAGCCTTCCAGCGCCGCATCCTGCCCGGGCTCCGGCAGAAACGCCTCTCCCGGGAGCAGGCTCTGTTCACGATAAGCTGGCTCCAGGTCTGCCCGAGAGCCTGCAGAGCAGGCCTGTGCTGACAGGTGGCGATGCCCTTCACCTTCCTCGTCCCCTAGGTGAGGAGTCAACACAGAGACAGATGGGGACAGACTTCCCATGAAAGCTGCTGTCTTTTCCGAGCCTCTGCTTCCCAGGAGCGGTGAGATGAGCACGGGACCGAGAACACGTGTGGTCCCCCTGCACGGGGGCTCTCCCCGCCCCTCCGCACCTTCTCATCACCTGCTGTCTTTTTCATCTCAGCTCAGTGTCACTTCCTGTGGGAAGCTGTCTTGATCGGATCCAACCCCACCATTTGGGTTCTTATTGCACATGTCGCCTCTTTTATGAGCACCTGAGACAGCTTCAGGTCCCAGGTCTACCAGTGACTGTCCCTTGAACAAACCCCAGCACCTCCCTGGGCCTCAGGTACCGAAGGAAGGGGTTGGTTCTCCATGATTCTCCCAGTCTTAACCCTTGGGGATTTCCCTTATTGAAATAGGGGTCCACTATCCCAGAAGCTACCCAAGCAGAGGCCTTGACCTGGAGGAGTGACCCTGGGAAAATCTGACTACCCATATTTTGCCAAGTATAATTCACACCTACGTTTTGTGTGCACTATACATGGGGTTATTGCACCCATTATTATAGCCGTGGTGTGTAATCCTCACACCCATGTATAATGTGCACCCTTATCTTTTCCTCAAAAATTTGGGCAAAAACGTGTGCATTATACACAGCAAAATACGGTACCTCTCTTTCATTTACATAGCACTAAAATGACAGAGCATGCTGCAATATTGGTTTCCAAACTTTTAAAGACATGAAATCCATTTTTTAAAAAGGCAGCCTAATACCTAAAACAGGGAAGAGTGTAGCTTTGTTGGTCACAGGGTTTGGAAGGCTCTTTTCATTTGGAGGCCCCTCCTCCTCGGCTCCTGAAGCCCGATTTAAAGCCCTAACACTGAGTCAAGCTCCAGCGTCTGCCCACTCGCCCGGCAGGTCTGTTGGCTGCCTGAGTTCTGCGGGGTCCAGAGATCTTTGGAGGAGTGTCCAAAAGATACAGAGGTTTGCCTGCTGCTCCTTAATCTTTTTTACATGCTTGATTTCAAATGTTGCTCCAAAAGACACAAGAAATGAGAATTACAAAGGCAGGAGAGAAGAAACCACTCGGTTAACCCACTTCCTAATCACTGCTATGGACACAATCGTGTTAAAACAAAGGATGCAAGCAACTACTGCCAGCCCCTGAACGCATGCTCACAGAGGAGGCACTGACCCCCACCTGGGGGTCCGGGCCCTCCACATGCTCCCGGGTACCTGTGCCCCACCATGGCACCCAGCAGGGCTCCTCCTGCTCCCACTGCGGAGTTCCTAAGAGAGAGGGCTGGGCAACAATCAGAAGACCTGGTTGCTGGTTCCCAGGAGCACCCAGAGGAGCCAAGGACACAGACAAGGACTTCAGGTCCCTGCAGAACCAGCTTGCCCCTCCTCCAGAATTTGCTGGAACATGTCCCACGCACCAGCGTTACCTAGTTGTGAATGGTGGGTGAGCAAAATGTGCAAAGATTTGCAGAGAAGGAGTTGCTCTACCTCCTCTGTGTCAGGGAGACAAAACCCACTAAAATCCCCTGGGAGAGGCTCCAGGAGGGGCCTTTGTGGGCCCCTGGCCCCAGGTTTTGATTTGGAAGTTGGAATGGCTGACCTTTGGGAACCAGAGAGAAGGCATTTAGATTCTGAGGCACTTGATTATTGTTATTATTTTTTAATGGCTCTAAAGCTCCTCTGAACACATCTCCTGGAGTGAGAGCTTTCTGTAGTTTTCCCTCGATGCTTCTTTGGCTTATAAAAATGCGTGAAATCAGTAGTCACTCTGCAACTGAGCCCCACTCTCAGCCCAACCGTTTGGTGACAGTTCCCTTTATTGAGGCCCAGACAGCAGTCGAATCTACTGCACCATCCGGCATCTGCCCCTCGTCCTCACTTCCCAGCCCCTTGTCCTGTTCTGTCCTCTTGAATTGAAACTGTCAATCTTCCAGCGACAGACCCAGTTGGAGGGGGAGGGAGTTGGAAGGGGAGGGAGGTGGTGCTATTTATAATTCGGCGCTGTTCACCCTCAGAACACGGCCATTTTTTCCAGGCCACCTGCCAGAGCCACATTCTCCAGGCTTCATATAGGGGCCTCCCCACAGGCCCCTGTGGCTTGAGCCTCACCTCTGCGGGGACCAAGGTCCTCCACGGCCTGCGAGGAGGCCAAAGGCAGCCTGGCAGCCTGGCGTCCTCCACCTGCGGGGCGATCTGAGCTGGGGAGGAAAGTGAGGAACACTGGGGTACTGGCCTGACAGAGCTCGGAGAGGAGCCGGCTTTCCTCCTAGGGCTTGAAAAAGACTGGCGAGGAAAAAAATGTATCCTTGCACTGAAACATTAGGTCACCCCTTCTTTTGCCAAGTGGTTTTCAATTGTTTCCATCGCGATGTGACTGAGGTCCATGGCAGTCTTGCCAGCCCCTGAGGGCTCTGAAAACTGGATTTATAGACGCAGTCAGATAGGCAGATGGGAGGGGGAACCCCAGGAGAGCAGGCAAGCCAAGGCAAGGGAGCGGGGCTTGGCCAAGCAGGTATTTTCTGCAGACTCTCAGCTTTGATTAGCATATATTAAGGCCACAGAAAGAGAAAGGGGCCTGGCTTCTTGTGGGCATTTGGACATGAACACGCTCTGGAAGCCAAGCTTAGAGGCAAGAGGAAGGGCCTGGCCAATTGAGCTGCCACTCCGGGCTCTTCTAGTCTTTGTCCTTTCTATGCTGATGCCTGTGGGGCCAGGATGAGGCTGCAAAGGGTGGGGGTGGGGACATGGGGGCCCTATGGAACTGGAGACCTAGAAACCCTCCTCCAAGTTCATGTGGGCAATCCTACTTTAATTTCTTGGACAGTGTCTCTGAACAATCTGCCATGGACACAGCTGTGTCAAATCATGTTCAAGTCCGTCCTCTAAATAGCCTTCCATGGCCATTTGGATATCTCTTTCTTAGGGTGCAGAGCATCTGGTATTACTATGGATTGTTGTTGATAATGATAGTCTGGCTTTATTGAGTGCTTACTTGATGCTAACCATTTAATATATAGCAAGCATCTTATTTAATCCTCAAAACCTCCCTGAGAGATGGGTGGTATTTTGTAAGCGAGGGATAAGAGGCAAAGAAGTTAAGCAGCACGCCTACACTGGGGTCCTGCAGGTAAGCAGTGTGACCCGAGTCTGTCCAGCTCCTCACCCCAACCCCTCTGTTGTAAGTACTGCGACCTACCACTCACTCCTACAGTCTTCTTGGTTACTTTTTACCCTTGCAGGTGGAGGCCATGTCTTAAACATCTTGCTCCTTCTTTTCTTCTCCCCTAAGCATCTACAGCAAACCAGACCCACAGAAAATCTTCGTTCAGGTGATGGTCTTTTAGCCAAGGGCATCTTCCACCTGCAAGCTCTCTTCAGCCTTGGACAGATTTCTGATTCTCTTTTGAGTCCATGGCATCTGTAACACTCCCGGAACGGCCACGGTCCCGTATCTGGAGGTCCCAGCCATCCCTGATTACTTGCTTGCCTATGACAAATATGGGACTGGCACTTCAGCGGGGGTGGGGGGGAGCAGCAGCAGGAGTTGATCAATTCCTAAGCAACGAAGATCCTGTTTTCATGCAAACGTCCTCGGCATTAAAACAAAAACAAATTCCTCCCAGGGAGCACCCTGGGTGCCAAGACACATTTTTAAGTGAGGTTTTGCGCCTGCGTGAGAGACTCACGGGGATGGGAGGGGAAGTGCGTGCCAAGTGCTGGCTCATATGCTCTCATTTAAACCTCAGAGCCACCCTGCCAGCCAGCACAGTTGGATCCCGATGTGACTGATAAGGAAACAGGCAGAAAGAAAAGAGGGATAGAGTCCAGTGTCAATCAGCTGGCAAATGGCGGCCAGGGTATGTGACCAGGTCTGACTGAAGCGGCGTTGTTTCCGACAGAGGCACAGGTAAGTTCCCCGCGACTGCATTCACCTTCCAGAGACTGGGAGTGTGACAGTGTGGCCGTAAACATTTCAGATCACGACAGGCAAACTGGCTCCTTTTCTTAGTGTTGCACATCACTAAATAAGAAAGAAGGATGGACGGTGCCTGGGTACCAATTCCTGCCTTACCAAAACACTAGTCCTGGGTGGGAATGTGGATGCAATGTTAGAATTTAGTCTGTGGCACCTACAGTGTGCTCAGGAGTGTTTTGGTAAGGAGTGTTCCTGACTAAGTGGCTGTAGCCACGGTCTCAGCCTTCCTGCCTCCGCAGCTAGCAGCCGACAAAGACAGGGTGACTGTGAGCGATCTTATGAGGCCATGCAGGACCCTTAGGTAAAATGGCAACGAATGCCCTAAGTTCCGAAGAGGGGAGGATCCCTGAGGTCTTCTGGGAGGAGGGAGATATTTCAATTCAACTCAGGGGTCTCATATCAGCACCTTTGGCCTGATCCCATAGGGGCTGGGTGCCCACCAACACCAGTGCTATGGAGCATCACCAGGGTCACTGGGTCTGCCCAACCATTATTGGAAGTGTCCGCAGGGCACCTAACCTCCAGCTGGTTCCAGCAACTTTGTCCTTTAGGGTCACAGGTGCCCAAAGGCAAAACACATAGGGGCTGGCCATAGGATTCACTTTGGCAAATGACCAATAACACCAGGATTGTGGAATTTTCATGCTGCAAGGCCCTCTGGTACCAACCCCTTACTGCTGATGCTATGCCCAAGGGTCCTGGTTCAGCCATAACTCCAACTCAAACTTCTTTCCCCTTGCTCTCTGAAACCCCCTGCCTCACACTGAGGTAGTTGCTGGCTTCAGCACATGCTCAGAAACACTCTGTGTACCTGGGACTGGGAAGTACAGAGCCTAACAACTGGATGCAGCCTTCTCAATCCAGCCCGAGAGCGAGTCCAGAGTGGGGAGAAGCTGCCAATGCATCTCCTAGTGCCTAGGCAAAGGTCTAGTGCTGGGGAGAGTGAGTAGGCAAATCTGGCAGGAAAAACGGGCCCATAAAGGGGCTTTGTGGAAATTAAGAGTGACAAGAATCAGCTAAGTAAAGTGGAAAGAGCATGGACTTTGTGTACAAAAGACCTGGGCTGGCATCCAACACTGTCACTGTGTCAGAGATTGAGGGAGTCCTCAGTACCCATGTTCCCCTTTTCCTTGCAGGCATACAGCTGGACTACATTTCCCAGCCTTCCTTGCAGTTCAGAGTAGTCATATGACTGGGTTCTGGCCAGTAGAATGAGAACAGAAGTGATGGGGGGGCCCCTAAAAACTCCCACGTGTGGTTCTCTGACTTTCTCCATCTACCAACTGAATGGAGAGACCTCCCTTCTGGACCAGATGGAGACAGAGCTGCAGAACCGAAGGGGCCTGGGTCCCCGAATCACTGTATGGAAGACAGCCTGTCAAACGCACACCCGAACTGTGTGAGCAGGAAACAAACTCCTAAGGTGTTAAGCTACTGAAGTGAGGGGGTTGTTACAGCTGTTAGCTCAAACTGACTACTACAGTCTCTTGCCAGCTGAGTGCCTTTGGACAAGTTTCTTAACTTGCTTGAGCTTCAGTTTCCTTGCCTGCAAATGAGAATTTGAAACAATCCTTCTTGAGAATGACTGAGCCAACCTTTGTAAAAGTCCTACCGCCAAGGCTGCATTATGACTTTCGTGAGCCCCAGACCCTTTGTCTTTGCAGGTCCCTGTGGCATTTAAAAGGAAAATCCCAAAACACACAGAAATTAAAAATTAAATTTTAAAATTACACTCAGTGTAAAGATGAACACAATCTAGGTTGAATTTGTTATGTTCATAATTATTTATTATTTTTATATTTCACTGTATATTCACTGCTATTACATTCATTTTTTTCTTCTGAATTTAAGAGAAATTAAAATGAAACATTTTTGGGGGCCCTGAGTCATGGGGCCCTTAGCCACTGGGCCTGCTGGAGCAGCTGATCTTATTTACTACATGGTGCCTGGCCCACAACTCAGGCAATAAATGGTAACTATTATGGATATTTAAAAAAAATAAGAAGATGGAGGCACAGAACAGCAACAAATGATTAGGAAGCCCCTTTCATGTACTCTGCCTTCCTCAATCTCACACATCCATTGTATCATCTGTATTGGATATCCGTATTTTCTGATGAAGAAAAGTGAGCCTCAAAGAGATTAAATGTTATGCTCAAGAGGGGCAGGGGCATCTACCCACAGGCAAGCGCATGGTGCCTTACATCCGGCACAATGCCGTTTTATCACTCTTAATTTTACAGCCCTATGATGAGGCAGGGTTTCCTACTTATCCCCATTTCATGACTGAACAAGGAAACTGATGCCAAGGACAAGCGGCTGAGCTCAGAACTGAAGCCACTTCTGGTGCCAAATCCAATGCTCACAGCACCACCCTGCCTTCCTATCTATCAACAGCTGCGCCATGAGAATTGGTGAGTGCAGTGTCTGAGGAGGGTGCCGGACACCCCGACAACTCCTTTCACAGAGCGGAGAAGAGCCTGCTCAGGGCCGGAAGGCAAACACATCGTGCCAGATTATGCCTGTGCCTTCTCCTTCTCCACCCAAATGTACCCTTCAGAAGGCCTAATTATAGTGACTTCTATTTTCTTGTAAATAATCACATCTGTCATAACTGATTTCGCTGATCCAGGCTCCAAGTTGGCAGCCTTGGCGGCCTGAGCCAATGTGTCAATTATGCCAAGTAGTCTGTAAGCAAAAGTTGCTTGAAATGGAGGAGAGAAAAAGATGTGCCACAGGCATATAGATGGCAGGGACCAATATGTGCTTTTTCACCACAGTAGTATCAACACAAACTCCTAAACACGGCCAGTGGGTGTCAACCCCTCAGCAACCCAACTGAGCAAAACAGACAACAGCCAGGCGGATCCCAGGGAACAAAAGTAATCATTTTAGCAGAGACCCAATTCTAGAAACTTAAATATCTTTTGAGTCTAAGTAGATACCCCCAGGAATTTGCCACAGCTCTTTACGATCATTTTCAGGAAGAAAGACAGAAGGAAGTGCTCCTATAACTGAAGATTATCATCTTCAGGGCTCTCTACATCGTGAGAGTAGCTGTTCACCCAGCAGAGAGTGGCAGCTAGAACTGTGGATCGGGACGTGGGTACAAGTCTACTCTCCACCACACTTATCCGCAGTGTGAATAAACAAATCCCTGAACTTCCCCAAATGCATCTCAGCTTTCTCATCTATAAGGTGTTGACAACCTAAAACCCCCACGAAACTGATGATATAATGACTGTGTGTGACAGCTTGTTGGAAAGTGTAAGTACTGCAAAAACTCTGATCATCATCATCCCTAGCAGATCAGCATATACCGGGCCCTGTTTCCCATCCATGGGGAAGGCTTCTTTTTCTCCTCAAATAATGCAAGGTAGAAACAGTCCCACTTTGAGTCACAGAGAAGATGAGAGATGGAATCTACTCGGGCCCTCTTTCCTAGGGAGGTGTTTGACAGTCATCTTGCCAATCAAACTCCGAGAGTCCCTGTGCCTGATGGGAAGCTGTGAGAAAGGAGCATCTTCCAGGTAAGAACGTGGGGAACGAAAGGCAGCTCTCATCCACTCCCCAGCTGCCCGCAGGAAGCGGGCACAGGCTTTTGATGACCCAAATCCCACGGCTGGCGTCACCTTCCTTGGGTCTGGCCAACCTGTGTGAGCAGGGTGGTGATGCACACAGACTCTGAGGCCTAACTGCCTGGGCTTTGCGTCCAGCTCAGCTCTTCACTTACGGAGTGACCTTGGGCAAGTTATCTTTCTGTGATGAAGTTTCCTCATCTATCAAAGGAGGTCATAACAGGACCTATCCCTTAGGTGGTGCTGAGGACTAATGAATGAACACATGTGGACCCACAGCTTACAGCAGGGTGGGGCACATGGGCCGCAATCAGTATGAGTCAGAATTTACTGTGACTGCCACGATGTTCGTATGACACGCCAGTGGCGTTCCTTCCCTAAGCCAGTGTTTATTAACAGGCCTGTTTAACATGTGGACCATCTTCAGATTTGCCACATTAAATGTCTTACCGAGAAGGACATGCTATAGTCCACATGGAAGGTCTAGCAGCAAAGTAGTCTTAAAAGCTCCTTGATCTGTAGCTGAATCCTCAAGAATGTCCCAGAGTCACCTCCTTCAGAGAAGTTCATTTTGGGGGAGCGACGTGGGAGAAGAGTTCTGGACCGAGATTCAGGGAATCCAAGTCCTAGCCTAGAGCCATTTTCCCCACTGTGTGGCCTTGGGAGAGTCACTCTGTGTCTCTGGGTCTTAATTTTCTCAGTTGTTATATCAAGAGGGGGACTTTGGCTATAAGCTTCAGTATATCCATCTGTAAAAAGGGAAAATAAGAACTATCGGCTTTGTCTCTCTACCTGAAATGCTCTTCAGGTTCAGATAGCCCCATGGCTCACTCCTTCACATCTTCACCCCACTTCCTTCACATCTTGGATTATTATTTTTCCCCCATAGCAATGATCATTTTATAGCAAAGTACACTATTTCCTTACTTATGATTATTGCTTATTGTCTGTCTCTCCCCAGGCCAAGGATGAAAGTTCCACCAAGGTGCAAATCTCTTTCTGTTTTGTTCCCCAAGACCTGGCACAATAGGTGATCAACAGCTATTTGACGATTCACCAAATGGATAAGTGAATGACTGTGTGAACAACACTTGGATACTAAGAAGGTACTTACTGAATTTTTGGCAGCTTTCCTAAATGTGAAGGGGGATTCTCATTCCTTTCCCGTCTTCGTTCTATGAGGAAAGACCCTCACCTAGAGCCCTGGACCTGGTACCATCCTCCTGTAAGTGGACTAAAGCACCTGGTTGGTAGGTGATCATCACTGGTCCATTTCTCAACCTGAAGTTAACCTGCAAACATCACAGATGCGGTCTCTTTGCCTGCTTAGTCTCCCCTGATTAGAGAGCAGCAATGACCCTGAGTAACGGTGTCAGGCCTGCAGACTGGCTGTTCCCTCGCTGGGTTCTTTGCAGTGTGGAGTGCATGGCGGGGAGTGTCAGAAAGACCTCCAGCCGGTGGACGTAAGCTGCACCCTCTCATCTGGTTCTGTCAGGAACAAAGTGGGTATTTTGATCCTCACCTTGTGTCTGTCTTTATTGGTCCTGAACCTGCTCTGATAAGAGGGTTGTGCCCCCAACTAGCTCCTAAAACTCCCTCACCAAACATGCCCACTTTTCACAAGTGAAGTCTTCCATTCCCTGGTTCCAGACTGTCTGCAATCTTCATCATTTTCCTTTGACGCATCAATTTGGGGACGCCCCACTTTAGACACAGCTCTAAACTGAGCACAATTCTGCAAAGAGGTTTGCGGCCCGGGGGAGAGGGGCTGTCGCCAGCTCACTCACTCCAGACACCACTCCGCACTGATGCCGTTAACAATGTCTGCGCACTTCTCCTCCCACCGCTGGTCCTTCTTGGGCCTGCAGCCTCAGAGCCTGTCCCACCCAGGATCTGTGATGCCCCAGGGCCCATCTCCAGCTCCCGTGGGGCTTGACGCTGTTCTGCAACTTGTTAGATTAGGCTCATTCTTCCTGCCCACTGACCTCTCCGAGGAGGCTGTCTCTAGCATCCGACAGATTCACGATTGCTCCCAGCTTCATGTTATCTCTGACCACAGTGACATGCTTGTGATGGCTGACCGGCTGCTTGCAAGGTCTCCGGCACAGAGCCCAGCGTTCTCCTTACGTCACCCCATGCAATCCTCAACATAGGCCGATGAGGCAAGTGTCCCATTCCCCCATTTAACAGATAAGGAAACGGAGGTTTTTAGAAGCAAAAGGTCCTCACGTGTCATTATCGCTCACAAGTAGTAGTGTGAGTTCCAAAGCATACCAGACGGCTCTAGGGCTAGCATTTAGATCTCCATTTCAAGCGACCAATCCAATGTGGACAGAATGGGAGGGAGAGCCCAGAATGCGGGCTCACCCCCAGGACCTCCTTCCAGGTGATTTCATTCACATCTGTTAGCACCTTTTGGTGTGGCCATTTAACCTGCAAACTTTTCCAATGGTGTCAACCAACATTTCTCCATCACGTCCCCAAGGAGCTCACGAGTGGTGCTCTCAAACACCTTCATGAATACCAGCGATGCCTGGTTTGTGGCTTTCCCCCTCTCTACCAGTTCAAAGACCATCTAAAAAAAATGAAAATCTGGCTTAATCTGCTCTTGCTGAGGCCGTGGTAGATTCTGATGACTACAGGCTTCCCTCCTCCAAGCCCTGACAACGGAACCCAGGGAATCAAGAGATCGAAGTCAGCAAACACTGACACTAGCTGAGTCCAAGTACAAGGTTAGACCTGTAGTAAGCCTTGTCTACCTTCTTCAGCAAGTTGGTGACAGGGAGGTGAGAACAGCATGGGATAAAGACGCAAAAATGATTCATTTGTCAAGCACAGACCTGCCTGAAGCCTTCCTGTTCCCCTTTTGCACTGTGTGTCTGGAGCATGAAGCTACTCAGCTGAAACACTGACCCCTGACTCCCTAAAGCATCCAGGAAACAGTGACAGCAAGTCGTCCCGTGCACGGAGAGGAAAAGCCTGCATCTATTAAGCTCTCACTATTTGCCAAGCATTGCACACAGTGCTGGATTTATACGCCTGCTTAAACTGCTTCAAGGAAATGCATGCTCCTGTCAAGAAATCAAATACAACAGAAGCTTATAATGAAAACCACCAGCTTCTAAGAACTAGCTGGCTCCTCCCGCCCCCATACTCCCCAAAGGCTATCGCTTGCTGACTCTTTTTCTAGGTCTTTGGGTAGTGACTTCCCTAAGTATAGAATTTCTCTTAACCTTGACAAAGACAGGATGACGTGGATGGAATTCCTTTCTTCGCAGATGATGAAATGGTGGTAGAGCAGGGCCTCAGGTCTCACAGCTGGGAAGGGGCGGAGCCGGTATTCAGAGTCACTCTGCCTCACTCCAGGTCCTGCTCTTAAACTTTACGTTTCTCGGCTGACACGTCTGGAATCTAGTAAAGGATGTGCCTTGGGTCGCATCAGGCACAAAGGCCCATGATGGTTTTTGAGGTCACCTGTTGTCTACAATCACTCCCACAGACTGCATGACCTCATGGGATTACACAAGAGTGAGCCTTCTTTTCACCTGGGAGGTTTGTTTTCAACTCCTCTTTCTATTCTATTCTCTCTAGTGTTTTTCTTCCTCCCGGTCACTTCAGACGCCCTTTGTAGTACAACACGTGACTTCAGAGGGTGAGTCTCTCAGGCCCTTGTATTTCTCTCCGTGAACCTAACAGCTCACTGTCTCTCATGCTGGGAGACAGCAGGAAGGGTATTTATCACCTCTCTGTTAGGATGTTGCAAAAAAGAGCAGTCCCTTCCAGATTCGTTTTATAAAACAAAATGGTTTTCCTTTGCTTTGCGGCTATCCTTATTGCTTGAGAAAATGCGCGTGCAGTGCAAAATGTAACAGCATTGACAGTATTTGTTAATAACATCGCTACTGGTTAGGAGCTTCAACCACACTCCAGGTTCAAATCTCGGCAAGGGCACTCACTAGCTTTGGTAACCCGGAAGTTACTCCCCTCTCAGTAACTGATTCCCTGCTGTAAACCTGGAAGGGGTGTGGTGAGAATTATAGATTATGAACAATGAACTATGTGAGTTACCAGCTGGGCTTTGAGCCCTCCTGACCAAAGCCAGTGCCCTACAGAGGCTACTGTTATTCATCAGCACTTACTACTGTCCAGGGTCCTGCAGTTCACTGGTGTTGTCCACATGCAACATACATGGTCCTCACAGGTAAAAGGGATCGGGGCAGACGTGATCGTTAGTCCCTTAACAGTATCTAAAACTATAACCATTAGCCCCATTTTATAGATGGGTAAGTAAATCAAGCCAAAGCTAAGGAACCTGCCCAGGGTGCCAGGACAGTTCAGGGTCAGACGTTGTCACTAAGACCCATTTGAGCTCCGGCTAACAAGGCTGGGTACCTCTCTGCGCCTCGTCTATGAAACAGGAGGGCTGAAGCTGAGGCCTCGCTCAGCCCACCACTCTCTAACAGAGAGGCAGTCCGTACCCAGGTGAGAGGAGGCACCCAGAGTCAGACTCTGGACTTGAACTAGGGGCCTTCCACTCATACCTGGGTGGCCTTGGCCAATTCAAATCCTTGTGCCTCAGTTTTCTCATCTGCAAAAGAGGGTTAATCATAGAGCCGACCCTGGAAGGTGGTTCTGGGAACTGAATGAGGAAACCCGTGTAGTATCTCAGGACAAAGCTTGGCATGCGACGGCTCACAAGGAGTGTCAGCTGTTACTACTGAGCCCTCCAACACCCCGGTCAGCCCTACCACCTGCTCACTAGTGCCACAGCTTTCTCCTGACTTGCGGAACCCACTGGGCAAGGCACCCCTCTGGTCTCCAGTTGGGTGGTCTCAGGCAGGGGCATTAAATGTTCAACCTAAATTCAAAGGCAACTTCCAAGCGCCTAACATTTCAATCTGAACAGAAAACCCTATTTTTCTATTCCCGCTCATAACATTGACGATGGTGTTTTGCTTTCCTTCCCATACAGCCGGGAAATCCTGAATAAATGTCAGAAAGAATTCACTGCGTCAACAAATACATAACAGTATTAAAACTCTTAGCAGCGAACCATTTCCTATATTACCAGAAGCTTAAAGGGATAATCTTTTCAATTACATTATTCAATAAATATGCTATTTAGGGCTTAAGTGATGTTGCTATAATTTGTACTCAGTCGGTCAGTGTTCCTTCATTCAGTTGGAAAATATCTGAGCCCACGTTGCTCTGGGCTTTGCTAGCCAACCGACCAGAAGAACAGCAATAGTAGCAGCAGCAGCGGAAACAGCTCCCACTTACCAAATACCTGTTGGGTTGGACCACCTCCCTTTGCCCTGCAGATCCCCTCTCCCCCTTCTCCACCTGCTCCGTGACCCCTATGGACTGCTTCACTGGGCATCCTCACCCTTGAGCCTCCAGGTAGATGGGTTCTACCAGGGGGAGGAACCAGCACGAGATCAGAGGGGCAAAGGAGAAAATGCATCTTTCCGTGCCTCAGCTTTCCCATCTGCCAAATGGGGCCAAAAGTAATACTTACCCCAAAGAAGAATTAATGTGTTCAGAGCACTGCCTGGCCACGAGTATTACACAGTAAATGCTAGTTCTTACTCCTTACTGTCACGTGGGACAGCCACTCTGCAGCAGCTACGCCTTTCCTGAGTTTCACGGGTCATCCGGCTGTCAACTACTTGAACTTGGGGGAGGCTGGGCCTTCAGCTGTGCCTATGCTGGGGCTTCCCCATTCCTTGTTGGCTCCACTTAATGCTGCCAACCTGCTGTGAACAGTGCACTCGTTAACCGCCCGCGCTACTTATTTCCCAATGGGACTCTCAGACACCTGTACATCCTGTGTTCGAGGCGGCTTTCATGAGTTTTCTCTAAGTCTTACAATACTCCTGGAAGGGAGGTGTTTTGTGTCCATTTCTGCAGATAGTAAAACCGAGGCTGAAAGTCCAACCGAAGCCCCACAGTTAGGAAGTAGTTAAGCTGGATTTCAAATTCAGGCCTTGCACACCCAGGCCTAGCTTTAATGCCTGATGAAAATGACACATGCACCCTCGACTTCCCTAAAGCTGACAGAGAACAGGTGGTGACCGTCTTGTATGATGGCTCATCTGACAGAATAAGAACAGTGAACCTGACCAAAGCCAAGGGCCCCTGGGATTGGGGTGTCTGTCAGAGATGGCTTCCTGGAGGAGCAGATGTTAACCCGACTCATGAAAGATGGGGAGCTATTCTCAGAACAAGGCAGAGGGCCTGGGGTGTGTGAAGGTCCTGAGGGAGAAGAGAAAGAGGCAAGGAGCTTTTTCAGCAGCTGCAAGCAGTTCAAAAATCCTACAGCAGGGAATTTGAGGGGGCGGTAATGCCTGGACAGGGGTGGGGTCCCGCTGACGAAGAGCTGGGAATGCCGAGCCGAGGAGCTGACATTTCGATGTCACGGTTTTGGGGGTGATGCCTACGCAAGGTGAGCTCCGGTCATCAGTCCGTGAGAGCTGGCTCCTTCAGGACAGAGTGTCTATTTCAAACCTCAAACTGAGCATGGGCTGCGTGCACAGTAGGTACTCAATAAATGACACTGACACCTCAAAAAAAGACCTAGAGGTGTTCCTCTGAGTCTGAGCAGGTGCTGCCCATGCCCCGCCCAGGTCCCCCTGTCCGCTTCAGTACATGACACCCCACTTCTAACCGCCCACACCTATGTTTCCTTGTGGGCTCTCGCTGGCTTCTGGGCCCACGCTGCTTCCTGAGGGGTGGCCCTGAAGTGCAGGGGATGGGCAGCCCCTTGGGGAGCAGCCCACAGCGGTGGGTGTCGGGAGCTGGTGGGTAAGCACCTGTCTCCACCCTCAGGTGAGACGACGCTGAGGGGCACGTGGTCTCCCTGGAGCAGAGGTGCGCAGTGAGATTAAGCTCCGGTTGCCCACTGTGCTAACTTTCTGGAAAATGCTGCACGCCCTGTCAGCTTCTCATCCAAGGTTCACTTCCTGGCTCCCCCCCCAGAACTTCCTTCACTTCCCTGCACTTGAATCTTGGTCTTGGGGTCTCCTGCGGAACTCAAACTAAGACAGTCCAATTTGTGGTTTCACAGATTGAAAGAGCACAGAATGAGGGGATTTCATGGGCAGTAACCTTTCAGGGGCAGGAAACACCCGGAGTGTACAGTCCATTAATGGTGGGATCTAACCTGTGAGCCACCCGAGAGCACTAAGCAGCCGCCCTGCCCACAAGGAAATCCAGTCCAGCCTCAACTCTGGACGCAGCGTCATGTGCTGGAAAGAATGTGGACTTTCGAGGCAGGCAGGTCTGGGTTTGAATCCAGACTGGACCCCAGGCAGGCAGGTGACCTCCTAGCACCTCGGTTTGCTCAGCCAATGTGATGATGTTCGAGTGTGAAAATGTAAGTAAAATACCTCACTAAAAGACTCAAGGGCCCTTCCTAGTGTCTCTTTAGGAACCGCTTATTCTATATTCTAACTGCTTTCATTCTAGCAACCAATCGCCTTCCATGGGAAACCCTGTGGATTTGCGTATTTGCCTCCCAGGAGATCAAGTTTGACTTAACTTTGCATCTGCAGCATGTAGCACCACACCTGGCAGGAAGTAAGCACTTAATGAATGTTTGTTGAATGAAAGGATCCCTAAAAAAACATCTCCCAGTGGTAACGGGTTCTCCGAAGCATTCGTTCATTCACCGAATGTCAGCACCGAGTCCCACGCCACACCAGGTACCTTCTGTGTACTGGCAACACCATCACAGCAGGTGATCCCTCAGGTGGTGGCTTACCCTCCGGGGCAGAGAACAGCGATCCACAACCCAGGCTGCCCAGCAGGCGATCCTGGGAAGCTTTACAGAACCGCCATACTCCAGAGATTCTAACTGAATGATACGGGGCGGGAGCGGGCTTTTTCTTTTTCTTTTTTTTTTTTTTTTTTTTTTTTTTAAGCTTCTCAGATGAATATAAGGTGCGGCTAGGGCTGAGTATTGGCGGGATCAAGAGAAAAAAGAGAGAGAATTTCAGAGTGAAGAGGGCTGTGAAGAAAATAAAACTGTCATTTAGCTGGTGGCTCTCAATGGATTGGGAGGGAGAGATGGGAAAGTCTGCCCCCTTGGGTGACATCTGGAGACATCTTTGGTTGTCATAAGCGGAGGGAAGGTGCTGCTGTCATCTAGTAGGTGGAGGCCAGTGAGGCTGCTGTACATCTATAAGGTGCAGGACCAGCCCTCCATGACAAAGAACCATCTGACCCCAAATGTCAACAGAGCCGAGACAGAGAAATCCTGGTCTAGAGGGATGGAGAGGGCAGGGACTACTTCAGGCCAGGCCTCCAGGGAGACCTGACGGGGTTGCTGAGATGTGAGCTCCAGCACAGGCCTCTGGAGGGAGCGACAAGGAGCACTGACTGCGAGGTGGGCCCGACGCCACCATCGCAGCCTTGCAGAGAAAGACGCCAGATGGTTACCCCGCCAAGTGCGGCTCACACCACCCACTCACCTAACAGGCTTGCCCCCTGCCCCTGGTGTCATTCTGGGGCTGTTCGATGCAGGAGGGTGGGGGAAGGAGGGGGAAGTCGGCTGCTTTCATTTTTAAGTCTCCACACCCCAGAGCTCCCACCCCCTTTCCAGGCTCAGAACTGCAAAGGCGGAAACAGTGTTACTCCATCCAGGCTGACCACTCAGATGTCCCCCACACCACCTGCAGGCTCACTTCCTCCTCTCCTCCCAAAGTGTCTCCCCCTGCCACCCCTGGTCCCCAAAAGCTCTACTAACTGAGAGCGGCGGAGGGAGATTTCTTTGGAGATGTCCTGCCAGCTTCCCCAGCCCTGGCAGAAGTGGTTTCCCCAGAGAAATAGGGCTCCATAAATAAACACAGCATTCCATGGGAGGAGGGGTGGGAGGACAGCCCAGCCAGCTCCGTCCCCCTCACGGAGATGGCCCGTTAACTTTCCCAGCCCGGGCTGGGACTGAGGACCCACCAGCCTCCTGGGCCCACCGAGCTGCCCCTTCTCTTTCCCTTTCTCCACGCTTCCCAGTAAATCAGTTGCAGACCCGCTGCCTTGGGAGCTTGGACTAGCAGGAGCTGCCCAGAGCAGCCTGCTTGCTCAACACCACGTGGGCTTTCCAAGGAAGCTTCACAACAGCTGGCAGTCAGTGGAAAGTCGAGTGTTTTTTTGCACAAGGCTTCCAGAAAGTTCTGAGTCAACAGGCTGCTCCAAGGGAGCCAGGGTAGCAGCAGGCCTCTGAGAGGCGGCCCTACCTGCAGAAGTCCCGCTGACCTGGACCAGGCAGAGCCAACCCAACCTGAGAGGAAAAGTGACTCAGAGGCTGTGAAGCCACCTCCACTTCACACGTGGGGAAACTGAGGCCCAAGAGGGGATGAATGACCCAATGGAAGCCAGCAAGCTGTGGGTGGCCGAGCGGGGTGGCCCTCCTGACACCCCCCACCTACGTGTGGAATTTCTTTCAGGCCACATACGTATTCCAGAATAGTGGGAAAGTTCCAAGTCCGCTCGTCCAAACAGGAAGGCCTAGAGGGCCTCAAAACCGGCCGCCACCTTCCTCCCAGTGCGCATTTGGTGGGAGAGGGGGCACGCCCACACCTCTCTGCTCCGAGTCCCGATTCCTCTTCTGAAATTCAGTCTGTCCCCTTGCCTTGCCAGAGTCCCCCCAAATAAGCCCCATGTCCAAATCCTGTCCATGAGGAACCTTGTCAAGTCCGAACTTGTGAAAGCCCAGTTCACAAAAATGGGCATTATGGGAAATTCGCAGGAATGCATTTACTGAAGTAATTATTTTCTTAAAAATGATAATTTGCCCCAAAAGCCCTGAAAATTTTATTATAAATATCCAAGATAAAGTAGGTAATTAGCAATAAATAGTCCCTTTCTGTGAGCTTTTTCATGGGTTGTTATTTTAGACAAACACTCCACAAACTATAGTCTTTTTATTCATTGAAAGCTTTGATTTACAGAGTTGAAGACCTACAACCTGGAACTTCTAAAACAAACCATCAACCTCAATATATACCCTCTAGGTAAAGTCGTCCATAAACACCTATGCACTGCCGCACACAAGACACAAAACTGTTCACCTTCAGAGCAGTGCTGTGTCTTAGCTGTGTGTGTGCACCCGCACCTGTCTGCACACGCTGTGATTCCAGTTGTAGGGTTTTTGTTTTGTTTTTGTAAGTCTCTCAGGCAAGCCTCCCACGTGGCTTTGAGAGAGGAAAGAAAACATGTTCTTTGTTCTTTAGCTCCTGCAGTTTAATACGATTCTCATCTTCCCTCCCCCCTCCCGCCTTCCCCTGGGAAAAGACTTGGCTCTTAAGTGACCGCCAGCTATTTTCATGACTAACCCAGGCGCTCGCTGTTAACCCGCATTTAGGGTTACCGATAGCACGTGGTGCAAGGATGTTTCATCAGGTGCCAGAGCAGATGCCCAGTGTGCCAGCTCCCCAGCAGCATGTGTCCCAGATAAGTGTCGCTGTGGGCCCATTGGTGCTGCCTGCCTCGGAAATTCCACAGACACCGAGGAGTATCTACTCTACGCAGGGCGTGGCCACTATAGCTACGTGGTTCAGGACACAACAACTCCCCCCTTCTACCCCTTATGTTTGCAGAAATGAAGCGCTGCAGGCACAGTGCCAGCTTCCTTTGAGGGTGCCTAGCAGAGAAGAAAAGCGAAGGGCCACCAGGATCCCGGCCACGACGACTACGTGAGCCCAGGACGGGGAAAGAGGGCAGGATGGAATGGACCTGGGATGACAGAGATATATAATGGGGACTGGTGTCTTCTGGTACCGAGGTCACCTGACTGCAAGACAGACAAGCTCTGGCTGTCCTAGATGAGCTGAGGTGGGGGCCGAGAGATTTTCTTTCTCTCGAAAGTAAATTCAGATGCCTGGTATTCATGCAAAGCAAAGGTATAGGGTTGGTGGGAGGCTGGTGGGAAGGACTCTTCCAAATCTCGGAAGAAGGAAGTTGCCTACATCTCAGGTCACCTAGATGAGAGCTTCTCACAGTCAGAAGGACGGAGTAAGCCAAGGCACTCCCCTCAGTGGACCCTCAGGATCACCAAGTCCTCTACTCTGCAGGGATAAGCAAGTCACTCTATTACTTTCTGGGGACCAAACTCTACAATTTAAACCATGAGCAGAAAAAATGTGAAGTTCACCAAAACAATATTTAACAGGCACACTTCTCCAGGTTTAATTTCACATGCAATTTTAATCCTGGAAAACTAAAAAGAAAATAGTGAAGCACAAGGAAAAGCACGGGGGTCTAGCCCAAGTTCCGGTGCTGGTGACTTGACATGGTGTGTGTCCCTCGCCTGCTCTGAGCTGGAAGGAAGAACAGCTTCTGCTGCAGCCATCCTCTCAGACCTGGGGCCAGGTGGGAGATGAGGCTGGCTGCCCCTCCTGCTCTGGCTACCTTAGCGGGGTGAAAAGGCATATTATCAAAGGTATAAAGGGCAAGGAGGAGTAACACACTGTATCCTTAAATCTTGAATGTTCTTAAGGATACATTCATATCACTGACAACATCTATTTCATATCATTGATAACATCTGTTGTTCTGGAACAAGTGAGCTTTGCAATGGAAGCATTTTAAGGGGCAGAAGGGTAGTGGGCATTGCACAATCTAGAGAGAGCCTCCGTGTTCTCTTCTGTGAAACCTCAGAGGGTTGGACTAGGTGATCCCAGTGCTGGCCTGAATACTAGTTGGCCGACTCAGACAAACTAGTGAAAGGTTAGTAACCAATGAACGCTAGGCTGCTTAGTTATGGGATGAAGTTGTTGAAGAGGGTCCCCACTTTCTGAGCACAGCCAAGATGCCTCACACAATGTTTCTGGAGCCAAATTTCAAATACATGATTATTCCTGGGCAGCCAAGAGCAACGTTTTTAAGTTACCTCTCAAGGCAAATCACTTTTAAAATCTAGAAAGTGCCACAGAAAAATGAACAAGTCTAGAGTGAACGCAGCATCTCATTCGCCACCGTAGTATCTCTCGTGTTTAGCATGGTGCCTTGCCGTAAAGCAGGTGCTCGACTACTTCCTGTTTGAATGAACAGTGTCCAGCACCCATCACACCTCTGACACCTCGAAATGTGCAGGTACAGCCGAACACACAGGAAGCATCCAACTGCTCACCCAAGTAGCACTGGTTTTTAATCCCTGGCCTTTCCCACAAGCACATACTCCTTCCTAGCCACCCAAAGTGAGTGTTGGGTTGAGAATCAGCCAGATCTGCCTGTGAAGCCAAGTTCTGCCCCTTCCTTGCTATGTTTTCCTCACCTCTCTGAGTCTCGATTTCCTCGTCTATGAACTACAAATAATCAGGCCTCTCTCGGAAGCGAAGTGACAGTAAGGACCTTCTGGGGGATTGGGGAGAGCATAAAAGTGAGTCCCTACAGTGCAGAGAACCTGCCTGGATCTTTGCACACACGTGGTAAATGCAGTTACAGCCACTCCTTGTGCTCAGCATCATTAGTGCTTGGCAGTAGTTAGGGGCTCATTAAATGTTAATTTTCTTGATGCCAGACTAGATGCTCAACGTAAAACCAAGTTGCGATGATGTTCTGCAGCATCTGAGAAAGGTGACACCCTGCAATAAAAACCCACTTTTCACGTCTGGTGGTGTTCCAGATCATCAGCACCTCTCCTCCAGGTACCACTCGGTGGGACGATTGAGTGTCACTCATACACCTTATGCAGTGCCTCTTCCGGAGGGTCCTCAGAGCCGAATATGGCACTGGGTTAAGTTCAGGTCTGGGCTTTGTCTCTGATGCTTGTCACTCACTGACACTCGGCGAGGCTGGCGGGAGCAATGCCCTGCTGAAGCAGCACAGCTGGCCCAGGGCTTCACTGGGTAGAGACGGGTAAACTCGCCAGGCACTCCAGTCTTCCCCGCCTTCCCCAGGCTCCTTGCAGGAAGACAGGGTTGTGTGTGCAGAAGTGACACCTTTACAAAGTGCATTTGTGACCCTTCAATTTTCCTTTCCCCTGCTCTAGCAGCCGGAAATTGTTTCACAGGATGTGGCTACCAAAGGTAGGCCTCCTGGATCCCTAAGTCACAGCTTGGATGAAGGCTGCCCTGAAGAGCTGTTGTCCTTCAGGGTAGGACACTTTGTGAGAGTGAGAAATAAACCTTGCTTTGGTAAACGACTACGATGTTGGGGTTCACTCGTCACTGCATCATAGCTTAGCCTAAGCTGACCACTCATGTATCTTATTTAGTGCCTGTTCGAGGGTTCTTGTGTGTTTGTCACAGAATGGCCAGTTATCTATTACTTAACACACACACACACACACACACACACACACACACACACACACACTACAGTGAAATCTCAAGGAGACTGTTTTTCCTATCACACAAGAGGGCCCAGCCCTAGCCAGTGTGGCTCCGTTGGTTGGGCATCATCCCACAAACTGAAGTCACCAGTTTGATTCCCAGGTAGGGCACATGCCTAGGTTGCGGGTTCGGTCCCGGTCGGGGCTCATATGGAAGGTAACCAGCTGATGTTTCTCTCTCACATCATTGTTTCTGCCCCTCTTTCCCCCTCCCACCCCTCTCTCAAAAAAATGGCCCAGAAAGATGATTAAGATTTAGTAAATTTGGCCATCTCTCTTGTGACATGTATTTTTTTTTTTCTCTTTTTCTCCCCAGGGGGAAGGGGGAGATTGGTGACAAATCTGCAATAGGTCAAAATGGCATCAGAAACTTCATCAGTGCCAAGAAATACCTTCTAAGGTGTTTCTTTGTAAGGGAAAGGAAAAATACGCTCCTGTCACTAATTCTAGTTGTGTGGCCTTGCACATATAAAACTTTGAACTCCGGAGGGGACTACAGAGCCAGTGTCTCTGTGCCCCACCGGCTGAGGAACTTGACACAGACCCTTAGTGCCCTTTACCTAACACTCCAGCACTGCGGTGTGACGCATTCCGGGGCACTGGTCCATGCAGACCTGGCTCTCGATCCCAGCCCGGCCATCTACTGTGTAACTCAGGCAAGTGAATCGCTTGAGGCCTTCATTTCCTTATATGTAAAATGGGTACATAAATCTCTCCCAAGCAGGGTGGTTGGGAGAACGAAACCAAATGCAACAAGGTAGAGTGGGCGACATGCTCGGTTCAGTGGTTGGCACAGAGCAGGCATTCAATCCGTTTGTTTCCTTCCTCCCTTTCAACTTCAGAGCTCGGTCTAAAGTTCAGGCGCAGTCAAAAGTCAGTTTAATATTGGAGGTAGTGGTAAGACCCTGCAACAACACCTGTGATATCACTCCAGGGGCCAAACAGGAAGGGGAAGTCAAAGGGTAAAGCCAAGGCAGAGGGAGGAAGTGGACCCAGGTCATACACAAAGGCCAGAGGTCCAGACGATGCAGCAGGGCTGGGCCAGGGAGGCACACAGTTTGGTGGTTTGGCTGAGACTCTGAACCTGGAACAAAGCCAGCCTGAGACCGGAAGTTTCCTTGGCTGCTTCCTGTTACACAAGGGTCCGGTGGCTTTTCTCTCAGGTGGCAGCAAGTACTTGCCACAAGGGGCAGCAGTGAGCAGCAACTCTTACTTCCCTAACGTGTGCTGACCTGGAGCACAGGCTCTGGTGAATGTTCTCATTCATATAACCAGCCAATCACTTGAGAGACATTCGTTTCATTTCCTACCTGCACTGTGGGCCGGCCCTGTGCTGGTGCTGGGAACAGGGAGACAAAAAGAGGACATGCTCTCTTGGGGTGGGGGGGTGGCACATAGTTTTTCAGGGACACAGATGTGCAAACAGATGAAAGTCCATCTCCTACAGTTTCTAAGGGTTTATTTCCAGGGCACACCAGCCTCTCAGAGGAGAGGGTGAGTACCTCTGTAGCAGGAATGAGGAGGCTTTGCTAAGTTTGGGAGACGAGACTGTCCAGAGAGAGGGGCCTACGACAGGAAAGGAATGAAAGGGAGAGAGGGTGGCAGTGGGTGCGGGGGTCAGTCCTGGGTGGCCAGAGTGTGGCAACATGGCGGAGGGGGAAGTGGCTGTAGCGCAGCATGTCTGGTGGCAGAGGCCAGCTCCTGAAGAGCCGCCACGCCAGGGTGAGGGTTTGGGACCCAATCCTACGGGTTGGCAGTTACTAAGTGGCAGTCCTCACAGTGGATGGGAAAGCCCATTTAAACAATAATTGATCTGGAATGCCTTCTGACTGGGCGTAGGCTTTTGACTTTGATGTATTGCCCAGCACTCCCTCCCATCCCGCACCTGCCCCCTCGCTCTTTGCAGCCACCTGAAAAGCCCCTTTGCATTTGTGACTTCTGGGCAACCTGGAGCCGGGGAGGTTTTTAGGAGAGCAATGAAACATGGTCAGATTTGGTGTTTTAGGCACACACACGTCAGCGGAGTTGCAGCAGGGAAAGAATGGTGACAGATGCCACAACATGTATTCCTTCTAACAAGACTTCCTCTTTTCCTCTTGTTGAAAAGAAAGGTGCAAAAAAAAAAAAAAATCAGCTCTGGGAGAATGTCTGTTCACTTTTGGGTAGCTAGGCCCAGCATGACTTCCCCCTCCTATTTCAACACACACAGATTCTCTCCTTTGTTCAATTCTGCTTATCAATTAAACGAGTATTTATTGAGCAACCACTCAGCCTAAGCTAGGCGTTCAGGTGGCAGAGGGTGGGGGGGGGGGTGGAGATGTGGGAACCGAAGCGAAAAGCCCCAGTTTCCAGCAAGCCTGAGATCTCATCATAGCACCAATACAGGTGTGAGACCACCCACCGGTGGGCAGTACGCAGAGCAGGCTTCCAAGACACGCAGTGATCCTACAGCGCAGGCAGCCCGTGTGTGGGCGTGCCAGCAGGTGAGTGCCGGGCAGGGCATATGCACAGGGCTGGGTGGCACCAGCCAGAGGGTCTTGACACCTTTGGTCCTGTGGTACTGCAAGCAAACCACCCCCCTCTAACACAGGACCTCTGAGCTTCCGTTATTGAGCCATGTGTCGGATCTCTGTGGTCTTCGGCTGAACTGAGCAAGAAAGCTCCATCATTTCTATCTTTTTTGGCAACTGACACATATCTTCTATATCCAGAAACCCTGAAGTTGATTCCTCTAATCTGCCAGGATCAATCAGTGCACTCTCCCCAACCCTGAAAGGCCTGCGGGTGGATCTGATTCCAACCACAGCCTCTGACAAGGCCCGTTCTTCCAGCTGAGGGAAACCAGGTGACTGGCCAATTAATTCAGCACAAAGGACCCAAAGCTGCCCCTTCCCTGGCTCACCTGGACCCCCAGCGCCTTAAATCCCTCAGGTACATTCTCACACCTGGGAGCGCAGAGACTGGGCTCCGGCTTTGGAACTAACAGCGCTGAAGTGAAGCCAGTGCTAGGCTCCGTGGATGCCCCGCCACTCCCAGGACGGGTCCACTGTGTGTGAGGACAGCCTGGGTGGCCAGTTTCCTTTGTCCCAGCCCTCCTCCTGGTCACTGGGAGATGGCCCCTTTCGTGGGGTGGGGGATGAGGCTCCTGGTCAAAGATGTTCCTCAAACCAGTGACTCAGAGGAAGGCTCTCAGCAGAAATATGTTAATGATGACACAAGAGTGCCAGTGGCATTTCTAGGGCGTTGCCTAGGTGTCAGGAGCTGCGCTAAGTCTTTCACAGGTATTGTCCCTGCACTTTGCACAGCCAGCCACCCTAGGAGTGGGCGCTCTGCCTCCCCAAGTCCAGCCAGGCTGCCTGGGTGGGACTAAGACTCCAGGGCAGGGGCAGTGGCTTGGTCGCCTTCGTGTCCTTTCCTCCCCGCCCCCATCCCCCAACACTGAGCACAGTGCCTTATAGACTAGGAGCAGGAAGATGGCAAGTCCACGACAAGAGTGAGGCAAGCACATGAGATTTAAGGAGGCACTGCCTCCTGGGTGCTGACTCTGTACTGCATGGGAGCCTGAGAGTGAATGCCACCTTAAATTTTGCACACTGGGTGCCACTGTTTGCTTCACCCTAGTCTGGGCCCTGGGTCCTGGACTGGTCAGATAGGTATGTGTGCGGGGGGATCCTGCTCCAGTTCTGCAGTCCTGGGACTGACCTTCCCCACGCTGTGCCTCAGTTTCCTCACCTGTAAAATTTGGCTGATGACATGGAGGAGGGTCAGGGAGAATGTGGAAAAGTCGGAGTCCTCACCCCACTGGTGGGAAAGGGACACAGTACCACAGCTTTGGAGAACAGTTTGGCAGGCCCCCAAAAAGCGACACACAGAGTGACCCTGAAATTCCACTCCTAATATCTTCCCAAGAGAAACGAAAACACACACCCACACCACAACTGCACCCAAGTGTTCACTGCAGGTTATTTTAGCGGACAAAGTGCGGAAACGACCCAACTGTCTCCTGGTGAATCGATAAACAAAACGTGCCCCCCACTCAGATCCTCATGTTGAAGCCCAAACTCCAGTAGCTCGGAATGTAACTGTATTTGGAAATAAGGTTTTTCAAGACGTGATTAAGTTAAAATAAAGCCAATGGGTGGGCCCCAAACCAACCTGACCGGTGTCTTTACAATAGGAAGAAATTCGGACAAAGATACCAGGGACAGGTGTACTTGGAGAAAGGACCATGAGAGAACACAGAGGGCTTGGCCATCCGTAAGCCACGGAGAGGGGCCACACCACAAATCAAACCTGCCGAAACCTCGATCTTGGGCTTCCGGTCTCTAGAACTGTGAGAAAATGAATGCCTGTTGTTTAAGACACCCAGCCTCTGGTATGTTGTTACAGCTGCCCTAGCAGACCAATAAATGTGGTATATCCACACGATGGAAAATTATTTAGCCATAAAAATAATGAAATACGCATTCATGATGTGACACAGAGGAACCTATGCTCAGTGGAAGAGGCCAAACATGGAAGGGCTGTACAGTGGAAGCAACTCTATGCAGAGAGAAAGGAGATTAGTGATTGCCCGGGGCGGCAGGGCAGGGGGGCTGAATGGAGGGGTGGAAAGTGACTACTAATTATGCGCACAGATTTGGGGATGATGGAACTATTCCAAAATTAGATTGTGGTGATAGATGCACAACTCTGAAAACATACCAAAACTTGATGAATTGTACACCTCAAATGGGTGAATTTTAAGGTATGTAAATGACACCTCAAGCTGCACACGGTTCATGCCTGATACGTCATACTTGGTGTTTCTTATTGTGCTCAAATAAACATCTGCTCAATTCAAAGTTGCCCAAAGTGCCTCAAAGTTCCTTTATTTTTAGGAGAACTCTGGAGAAACTAACCCTGGCAGTCACTGGTAATTTTGTGTCCCTAAGTGACCTGTCCCTGACCACACAGGACTCCCCATCAGCTACCTCTGGCTGCAGCCAGCCCGGTGTGGATAAAACCGCTCCCGTCTTGGATTCCACCGCCACAGGCTGGAGTTCTGGCTCTGCCCTTCCCGGGATCTGCTCAGCCGGCTGCTGTACAGATGACCTGGGCTGTGGTGTGAGGGACGTGGAGCCTGCACACACTTCATGAAAAATGGGCAAGAAAACCTGTCCGTGAGAAAGCCCTATGTCAAGCCCTGAAGGCATGCCCATTCTCACTGTTATCCTCAGTGCTGGCTGGCGGCTCGGCCCCCAGTTTTAATTGGTGGGACGGCAGCCACAGCCCCCTTGAGGGAGCCCCAGGTGCTTGGACGGCAGGAGAGGCAAATGAGGAGTAAGACTGCCTGGTTTCCAGAAACCTTGGACAAAGGACCTCCCCACTCTGTGCTTCTTCACCTGTTGAATGGGAATAAGAGTCCCCGCATCTATTAGGGGTGGCATGAGCGAACCCACACAGAA
The DNA here is from genome assembly GCA_004027475.1 of Anoura caudifer. Classification (NCBI taxonomy): domain Eukaryota; kingdom Metazoa; phylum Chordata; class Mammalia; order Chiroptera; family Phyllostomidae; genus Anoura; species Anoura caudifer. Next base: position 84,764 of record PVKU01002429.1, read on the forward strand.
GCATGCAGCATTGTGCCTGCGACGTCGCTAAGAACTAGCTATGATGATCGTTGCAGGTGCTGCTAAGTGCCAAGCGACTGTGACCTCCCTGACGGCAGGGATGTTGTTTTCTTCCCCTGGCAGGTGCTCAGCGACTGGAAAGAGGAAAAGAAGGGGGAGGGGAAGGTACTGTGGTGGAGCTGGCTGGTCAGGGAAGGCCCAAGGAAACAGAAGGAACTTAAGGTAGATTGTACAGAAGAGGAAACACAACACTCTGCCATCCGCTCATGTAACCTTGGTGAATTCCCTTACCTCTCTGGGTGACCCCTACCGTTTCTTCTAGCTAGGACATTCCCTGATCCTATTAATGCACCACGTTTCCCCACTGTCCCTCCACAGGGAGCTCCAAAGACGTTGGACTTTGCACCAGGAGACCCACAACCCCACTTGTAGAAGTGCTTAAGTCAGCCCATGCCCACGCTCAGCTCTCAGTCTTTGGAATGTCTGCTGTTAACCCAGGGACTGATCCAAATGGCCTCCGCTGTGGTTCTGGGCACCCAAGAGCCCTTGCTTTCGGGAACAATGAGAATCTTCCAGCTGTCCTGAACTGCGTGGCTCTGGGCGAAGTCGCTGTGTGCTCAGAATCCATTTTGTAACACAAAGCTCCCAGAAAGAGAGTACTGGGCCATTCTCCCGACGACAAAACTCTGGCACTCTCTGTCAGGGGAGGCGAGGAGAGGGCCTGTGCTTCTCCCCCTCCTGCCTGCAGCCACCGCCAGCCCTTCCCCCAAATTTCTTGGGCAAGGGGCAGTCTCTTTTTCCAGCTTCTAGCTGTTAGTCTGTGTCCCTCCACTCCACTGAGCCACAAAAAAAGCAAACACAACCCCCATCCCTGCTAGCGCTGACATCCTGGCCTCTCCCTGCTCCCTCTGGGTCACCGCCCACCATCAACAACTTGGCCATGACATCCAGCCCGGCCCAGGCTGTGGGCAGATATCTTAAAGGAGCTGTTTCCAAAAAGATAAGGGTGCAGTGCAAAGGCAAGTAATTTCTAGATATCCTCCTCCATAGGCCAGGGAGATGGCATGGGGACTCTGGGACATGCAGGGGCTGGGGAAGCCTGGGAGGGCTTTGTCGTTACAGTGATTCAGCGCAGCCTTACATTTTAAGAACAGCAGGAAAGTAATATCAGCTGAAAAGGGTTTTCTGTGTGCTATTTAACTAAATGGCTCTACAGCTGGAGAGGGCCATAGGCAGACGTGTTATGATTCATGGGCTCCCAATTACAATGATCCTCTGTTATTGTATAAAAACAGCAACACGGCCATTCTCCACCCTTCCAGAGCCTGCTCCCTGCATCCCCTTCCCCCATTGGCTGGCAGGGCTGCTGAGCATCCTGAAAGTTGTGGCCGGATTCTCCTCTGTCTCCAACTTTGCCGCATTCAGCCCATTGGGATTCCTTCTCTGCACAGCCAAGGAGGAGAGGGTGGAGAGGGTGCAGTGCCCCCTGGAGAACGTTCTGTTAGAGACATGGATAAAGGCACTGGAATTGCCTTTGGGGCGGGGGAAGGGTGCTAAGGATAACAGGTGCAGATTTGGAATTCTCTCCTGTTTGGACTAAATTCACATACAGGCACGTGCGTGCACGTACCCCTGCACCTCTTTCGCAGAAAAGCAATCAGATGTCCAGAAGCACGTCCTCTCCCCACACTCCCTTCAGGCTGGGGTGGGGCTAGCCTCCGGAGGAGTTCAGAAAGACGTGTGTGGTGCAGACGAAGAGCTTTGGAATCAGGGTGATCCTGGTTTGAATGCTGGCTCGGCTGCCTTTGCTCTGCGACCTTGAGGACATACCTAACCTCTCTGAGCTCTGGCTTCCTGTCTGTAAAGTGGGGCTGTATCCTTGCACCACGTCCACTCCCCACGGTGGGACCGACGACATAGTGAAAGTGCCTGGCAGAGTGCCTGGTACGTACAGAAGTATCCCTCCCTCCACTCCCACCTCAGATTTTGTTTTTTCCATTTCAGCTACTCATGGTCAACTGTGGTCTAAAGATATTAGAAAGACAATCCCAGAAATAAACCATTCATAAGTTTTAAATCGTGTCCTGTTCTGCGTGGGTGATTAGATCTCGTGCTGTCCAGCTCCGTCCTGCCCTGGATGTGAATCACCCTCTTCTCCAGCGAATTCACGCTGCACATGCTCCCGCCCCTTACGGGGTTCTCAGATTGGCTGTCCTGGTCTCAAGTGCTTGTGTTCAAGTCACCCTCATTTTACTTAATAACGCCACCACATCCACATTACACTTGTTACAGTATATTTGTGATAGTTGTTCTATTTTATTATGAATTACTGTTGATCTTTTACTGCGTCTGATTTACAAATCAGGCGTTATCATAGGCATGCATATACAGGAAAAAGCAGTATCTACAGGGTTCTGCACTATCTGCGGTTCCAGGCATCCACTGGGGGTCTTGGAACGTATTCTGCACGGGTGAGGGAAGACTACTCTCAAGATGATGAACACTGTGTGTCTGTGGTGTGTCTAGGTGTGTAGGGAGCTTTGTATTCATTCCACCTCACCAGCCAGAGTGGACAAGGCTTGGGTGTCAAGAGGGCCATGGAGGGCACAAATGCCAGCCCTGCAGAGAAGTGCTTTTTTGGACTCTTTCTGCAACGCTGATTTAAACCGACACGTCTGCACAGCCCATGCATGCATGCTTGCTGCTTCCTCCTTAATTTAGACTTCTGGTCTCTCCTCAATTCTCTGCAGATGTTTCTGAGCCCAGCAGCTGCAGCTGCAGGCATCCAATCAGGCCAAGGAGAACCTGTAGCCCGGGAATTCCATTTACCTCTTCCCTGCCCTTCAGGATAGCAGGCTCCTTCTCTCTCCCAGTTTGTCCTGGATGCCCAACCAGGAGGATTCTCTCCCAAAGAAGGAGCTACCTCCATTTGGCCACTTTCTGAGGCCCCCAGGACACACGAATCCACTCCCCACAGTGAACTTGACAGCAAATGGTTCCCAGGCTTGTGCTGGTTTCCCTCTGCAAGGTAAACCCCACGCGGCTTTAAGGCCAGGAAGGCAAACCCAGCGTGCACATCCCACTTTCCCATCCTGAACCAAGCCTTGCACCCAAGTGAATGCCTGGGTCACACTCCTGAATATCGGCCCCCGCCCACGGATCAATAGCACAAGCTTTTCATTTACTGCAGATTCTAGGTGTTAAACACTATCGCAGAAAAACACTGTGTAGTAAGATTTAATCTCCAGTAAGTGTTTATGGTAATAGCGGACTGGAGGCAGAGCAGAGAGAGGGAGAAGGTGTGTGAATTGTGGCTTTTAATGGGTAGCTTATCCACCAGGGGGTAAAGACAGGTGTCAGCAAGACCCCGGCCCAGTCTCCTCTGTTCCGTTTCAAGTTTGGGTGGAAACTGACATGCTGTCATCAGGACTGCTCTCCTCCTCGGGGGCCTGCTCACACACATGCGCACACACTCTCACACGACTGCCCGTCAACCGCTCTGAAATGCATGACTACACACGTAAGAACAGGAAACAGACTGTGGGTGGATGTTCTTAAAATCACAACCTGTTTGATGTAGGGTGAAGGCCTTCGAGGAGGGTGGAGGAAGGGAATCAGGAGGCAATCTCCTTGTTCAGTTAAAAATGAAACTACCTTGTCCATATGAAGAACAATGTCCACTTTACTGTCTACCACGGGCACACGTCACAGCCAAACATCCTCTCGGAACCGTGTGGATCTGACCGCGACACAGCACACTGCGGCGCCCACATACCACGCCAGGGTCTCCCTGTCATCGTCTGCAAGAGTGCACGTGTGCGTGGGGCGTGTGGAGGAGAATGGCAATGAGGTGGGGACAGTCTGGGTCTCGGAATCTGTGACACAATCCGTGCATGTTAACGACAACAAAGCCATGTCCTAGAGGTGATGGCAGTGACCACGATGGTGGCAGTGGTGATGACGGCGGTAACAGGTAAGGTTTATGGAGCATAATCTGGGAGTTAGGTGTTTGCGGAGCCCTTTTATACATTTCTTCTTGAGCTTCGCAACAAGCCTTCGGGCAGCTAGCATGATCTCCATTTTTGAGGGACCAGGAAACTGAGGTTTAGAGAGGTAAGTATTAGCCCAGAAAAGTCATAAAGCTGATAAACTGAGCAGAGAATCAGGGATGTGGGTCCTTGCTGGAGGAATCCAGCATGGGAAGCCTAGTGCCAGTGCCTCTGAAGCCCTCTGATGCCATCCCCTGCATCTAAAGCAAAGGTGAAGGTTCATGACCAGAGTGATTCTGCCCATGAGTGGCGGAGGTGCAGGTAAGACCCAGGAGCCCAGGGGGTCAGGAGAAAGGCAAGTGTAGTGTTTTGGGGAGTAACTGGTACCCCCTTCCACCGGTTTCAGTCCCACTCATTACAAAAGGAGAGCTAGTTGCCTCCTGGTTAACGGCTGACCAACATCGAGTTAATTTTGCATTCTTATTGACAGGACCTAAAAGAACATCTTCCCCCACCCCTCACTTTCTTATCATATGCGGGCTTTTTTTGCCCTCAGGGAAAACTGGTGCCCCAGTCTGAAACTTTCCAGAACTCATTTTATTTCAAGTAAGAACCAAACTAATTTGTTCCCACCAGGCAGAGTGCTGTCAGTCTCCCCTTGCTATAACACATCACATTCCCTCCTCAGCAACCCGCCATGGCTCCCCAGCACCCCCTAATCCGATGTCATTTCTTTGACAACTTCCCTGTGCCCCTTCTCCACTTCCCCAGGATACATACAGCTCCCACGATGCAGTTTTCATTTTGAATACCTTCCTTTCTCTTCTCATTTTAGGCCATACACACTTCATCTGCCAACTCAACAGCTGTTCCTTCACTATTTGTTCACAGCAGCAAAGTGCCTAACTAAAAATAATTGATTTCCCCTCCTTGGTAGGTTTGGGAGGCAATGAGCTAAGCTGTGGTCAATGAGCTAAGGACAGAAATCCCTCAGAAATGCGTTCCTTCCTAGAGGTAACAGTGAAGCCATACTGGGTAAACACTCTTTGTGCCTCACTTATCCTACTTCCTCTTTCCTGGAATGCAGATGCGCAGCCTGGAGATGCAGCAGCCACCTTCTCACCATGAGACCATAGCCCTGGGGCCAATGGTCTATACCCTAAGGATAGCCATTCCAGGGTAGAAAGGCAGAGTCTAGGTTCCCACTGGTACAGGCTTTGTCCCACACACCCTTCTCATCTGACACAAATGAGCCCCCATCTGGTGAAGTCACGGGTGCCAGGGTTTCTCTCGCTAGCAGCTGCATGCAGTGATGTCTGATACACCTCCAGACTTTATTCCTCCTCATTCATGGGTCAGTTCGGATGCTACCCACGCTAGAATACCCTCCATGGCTCTTTCCCTCAGAGACGAACAATTGCGCCCCTTACTGTGCTTCCCGTAGTCACTCATCTCAGCTACAGCACCTATTTAATCCTGCTCGATGCAGCCTAACGAGTGACTGTCTCCCTGCCAGCCTGCTCAAATTCCTGAAGGGTTAGGGGGCCCCATCTCACCGGCATTCCCTAGTGTCTGCAGCGGCGTGCGCCGGAGCACGGAGCACACGTGGCACTCTAACTGCCTAGCTCTTTGGTCTCGGGCCCTAAGTTAGAGAACCTCTCTGCGTCCTGGCTTCCTCATCTACAAAAAGGAGACAACGAGAGTACTCAGCTCACAGAATTGTCACCCAGACAAAAGAGTTTCGTCATACTCAGAATGGCTCCTGGCATACAGAAGTGCTTAATGACTGCGGGCTCTTATTAATGTGATGGAGATTATCGTTGCTGAAGGGACAAGAAATCAACACTTAGTTGCTAGACAAATGGATAAAGGAATGAATCACAGGAAGATTCCTGTGAGTTCAGACCACAGGGCAGAGGTCACTGCCCTCTCCTGCCTGTGCCCAACCCTCTCCTTTTCATTCTGACTAGGTCTTCCCATATCCAGGGAGCTGCTACAACGGAGGGTTTAAAGCTAAAAAGCAAGGCCAGGCTTCGAGCACTGACTTCACTTTTTGCTGTGCAGTGCTGGGCAACTTTTTCACCTCTCTGAGCCTCAGTTTCTTCAACTGCAAAGTGAGGATAACAGGACTAATCTCACGGGGTTATGGTGAGAATGGAATGATAAAGCATGCAAAATACATAGCACCGTGCCTGGCATGCTGAACTCTTAAGTGCTAGCAACTGTCATCAAACACTGTCATTATTTTTCTTGTCAACTGTGTGGCGTCCCACCAAATCACGTGGCCCTGACGTGAATGAGACACTTGGGGCAGAGTCACCTTTCAGCCCTGTGGGGCCTGTTAAGATAGACTGCATTCACGTCAGGGAGAAGACCCTTCCTGAGTGCCAACAAACAGCTATGTCATTTTAATCTTTTCCTTTAAATGGGGGATTATTTAATATACAGCAGGTGCTCGAATGATGTCATTTCATTAGAACATTGATGAGGGAAAAAGAAAAATCGATTCCTAGCCTGGGCCACAGTCTGTGTGGAGTTTGCATGCTCTCCCCATGTCTTCTGGGGTTTCTCCCACATCCCAAAGATGTGCATGTGAGCTGAATTGGTGTGTCCACATTGTGCCAGTCTGAGGGGGTGAGAGGGAGCCGGGGGCGAAAGGATAGCTTTGTGCCTTGTGCCCTGAGCTGCCGGGACAGGCTATGGCCACCCGTGACCCTGAACTGGAATAAGTGAGTTGAAAAACAATTATCTTACTTATTTTTACTCGTCTTTCTTAAATGAATGTAAAGCTCCCATTTATTTCGCTGTTCAATGCTGGAAGTGTTCTGGGGTCTTTATTTCGAAATTTGGTGAGGTTTTTGCAATGAGAAATAGGCTGTCGGCACTTAACTGTTGCTTATGTCAACTAGCCTTGGGTCAAAGTGGTTTCCTTATGAGTCGTTTCAATTAAAGTTCACAGTTTCCAAACTGCTGACAAGGTCAAGTGAAAACTTACTGTGTGTGATTTACCTTAAAACCTTGGCCGCTGAATTTTCCCCTTAAGAGCTGGCTGTTAACTTCAGGTGGATCCTTGGTTGACATCGAACTTGGCTATAAGGTACTGCGCACAAGAGAACCACCAAGGAGCAGAGCTTTTTAAACAGCCATGATATTCCCATAGTTCACAGGTCTAGTTATTGTCAGTGACACATTTCAAACTTGCTTGTAGAATTTGCCCCTTTTGGCCTTAAAAGAGGACGTGTATACAGCCCTATATAACTTTCCCTTTAAACTTAAATGAAGCTTTTATGTTAGACCCGTTCACGCACTTGACAGCTCCATTAATTTATTTTCACTATAAAACATGCCATTTTACAAGCTATTTATTCCACTTGGTTGTCATCCAAATGCTTTTTGACATTACTGCCCTGGGACTGAACTGTTTAAACTCAGAGCCCTCATAGATAGAAAGTCACTGTTTGAAATCTTGAAGAGCTCTCAGGACCGCACCCCCATCACTTCAACAGGCATTAATTTCTGCTCTCTGTAAAGGAGTGAGAGTGTAGGTGTGTGTCTATCTGTGTGTGTTTTCAGAGGGTAATTGTGGGCCGTCTGAGTGAACCAAGGGATGAAGGAGAGGAATTGTTGCCCCCCAAATCCTGCCCAACAGGGCCTGACTCAGACCTGGGAGATGCTAACTTGAACAGAGAAGGGGGTCAGGGAGGAGGTGGGGGAAGAACTCTCAGGCCTGAAAAGACTTAGTTGTCCTGGGGCCCAAACTCAGCAGCGACTCTTTCAAATGGGGAGGGGTCCAGAGAAAGTCACGATTTCCTACCTCCCTCCTCCACACCTCCGGACAAACAAAAGGCCAGCGTGGAACAACTGAAGGCAGAGACCCCCACTGGCTTGGCAGCCCATTGATCAGGTGGAAGCCTGAGCAAATCACAACTTGGCTTCCCCCAACTTTTCTCCCCAGACTAACAAACCACCTTCCTCGCTCCTCCTCTGCCTCCAAGCTCTGCACACAACTACGAGGCCAAGGAAACCGTTCTATGATGCTCACTGGTTTCCAACTTTCCGCTCATCTCCGTCTCCGCAGCCTCCTGCACAGCGGCTGGGGAAAGGGCAAGTTTGCAAAGGCGAGTCTACCAAGTCCTGGGGAAGCCACAAAGAAGCTGCCACACCAACAAAGATTAACCTCTCGTGGGGCAGACGCAGAGCGCCAGCTGCCGTTCCAGGGACGAACGTGGGCTGGGGCTGGCAGAGGCGAGCTGCGGGCGTGGGTCAGCCTGCGGCGGACAGTCAGACTGGGAACCCTGCGGTCCCCCACAGCCTCTACCCACGCGGGTGCCCCAGCACCTGAGCGGGGCGTGGGGACAGCGCCGCGCTCTGGCCCTGCCCGCGGCAGGTAGCTCCGGCGCCCGCCCGCGCCGCGCGCCCGCTGCTTGCAGCCACCAGGAGAGACGAGAGAGGAGAGGCAGCTTCAACCCACGGCGTCATGCTTCCTGCCACCACATTACGGCGAATCGTCACCAGGCGAGGGGAGAAGAGGGGAGAGCGGGGGGAGGGAGGGGAGCAATACACGCAGCCCCCCGCCTGCCCAAACCCGCCGAGACGGGGCCACGTCCCGCTGGAGTCCCCGCGGGACCTGCCCCGTTTGCACAAAGCGCCGCGGCTGGGCCAAGAAGGGAGGGAGCCGGCCACGAAATAAATAAATAAAAACAGAGTCGGGTCTACGTAACGCCCTGTCGAAAGCGGACGCCATATTTTTTTGTGGCTTATGTCGACATAGGGAAACGTAGACATGTTTTTCCTCCTCCTCCTCCTCTCGGGCTGGCTCCCATTTATCCAAACTTGTAATCAAAACTCTTTAAAAAAATCTCTCCCCCACCCCGGATCTTCTTATTTCCTCCCACCCGCAAAAAGAGCCTGCACCCCCCTTTCCGCACCCCCCTTCCGATCACAAACCCGGCCAAGTCCCATTAACAACACATTTTCGGGAGCCGCGGCGGCGACGGTGGCGGTGGGAAAGTTGGGCTGGAGTGGCCGACGCCGGGCGTGCGGGGCTCGGGGCTGGCGGCGCCGGGCGGGGGCTGCAGGGCGCCGAGGCGAAGTTTCTTACCTGCGCCGGGGCTGGGAACGCGGGGACCCGGGCTGGGAACGCGGAGACGCGGCACGGGCGTTCCAAAATGGAACTCTGCTGGCTGCCCCCACCCACTCCCCACTCTCCACCGGGCGCCCGGCGCGGGCTCCGTGGGAAAGAGGGGGAAAGCCAGCCCGCCGGACAGACAGACAGAAAAAGCCCTCGTACGGAGAACAGTGGTCAAAATTTTAAAAAGAAAAAAAAAAAAGAAGGCAAAAAAAGGGGAAAAAAAATGTCTCGATCAGTGGGGAATCTACGCCAAAACCCACATGATCTGTAACGTCAGCATGCGTATTTGCATACGATACCACCACCCGAGCTGCCACCCGGGCTCGGGTTCCGCAGAAAGTTACAAAGTGAAATTCAGCCCCCTCCCGAGACGCCGGCGAAATGTCATTTTCAGGCGGAAGCTGGGGTCGGGGGGGACGCTAGACCTAAAGGCGCTGGTTCCTAGCCAAGGTGGGGGGCGGGGGGCAGTAAATTAACTTAAAAGTCCGAGCCCAGTAACGGAGTCGATGGAATTTCTCCGAGGGGAGTAGGGGGAGGTGCGAGCGAGATCATTGAATATTAAGTAGGACCTGGCGCAGCGGCCGAACCCTCTCGGTGCAATACCCATTTTCTTTATGAAAAGTTCAAGGTGTCACTGATGAGCTCGACAAACTGTTGATCCTGACCACGTGGAGTGGCGGACTGAGGGACCACGGGGCGCGGCCGCTCGCCCTGCGCTGCGGCACTCAGAGATCGAGGGACCCCGCGCCTCTTCCGCAGCGCTAGGGGCAGCGCGCGGGTGGGGCCGCGGAGCGCCGAGGGCCCTGCCTGCGCTTTCTGTCGTCTTTGGGCTCAGGGAAATAATAATAACTAAAAAAAAAAAAAAAATGTTTTTAAAGCGAGAAACATTTTACTCCTGGATTAGTAATGAGAGGGCTTGGGGTAAGGACGCTAAGAAAAAGCTCCCAGTTATATAACGACTTAAAATTAGGTGACTTTTGCTGGAGAGATTCCGAGATTTCCTCTTGCGCTAGGTCGGAGGTTGGTAAAAGATTCTCAAACTTTTTTCCTTAAGAGCCAATAAACAAACAGACGCCCGGGGTGCTGACTTCAACTCTTGGAGGGCTGGTATTTGCTGGGATTCTGACTCTGAGAAATGCACACCCCTGCGGCGCTTGAAGTGAAGTCCCTCGGAAGCGAGGCGGTTCACTTTCAGAGTTAGGACTCTTCTGGCTTTCCCGGCGGGAGAACTTCCCTAACCATCGCGGCCCCCTGGCTCCTCTCGGGCATTTTAGAGCACTGGCAGGCTAGGATCTCGCTACCCATCGCCCGCGGCCTCGGGAACTTGAACTTGCGTTTTGGGCGCGGCGCTCCTGCAGCAGTGCTCAGTTAAGGAGCTCTAAGGGATTCGGGATCCCGGGGACGCTTCAGAATGAATCTCACGGGGCAACCTGTCGGCGCTGTTCTTTAACTGCCCGGATGGACCGGTTTTCCCTCCGTGGGCATCTCGACGCTTCAGCACCTCCCGGGCGTGAGCTGAAAGCGAGCTCCCTGTAGCCAAGTCTAGGGCGAGGGGAGGCTGGCGGGGGTCTGCTTTTGACACTCAGAGCGCATCGAGAAAACAAAAGAAACCTGGAAGCCGGAGGCATTGCGGCGTCCCCGCCTGCCTGCCCTGAGGAGGAGCAGGCGCGGAGCGTCGGAGCTTCGCGGCCAGCCTCTGCTCCGGGGAATTAGAACGAACTCTAGCGGCGGTTTGCGACTCAGCTCTGGGCGCGAGGGCAGCAACAGGTGGCTGTGTGTGGCGGAGTGGTGTGAGGCGGAGTGGTGTGAGGCGAGGACCGTGACTGGGGTGGGGACAGCTGGCCTTGGGAGCTGACTGCGTGGCCAACGCGCTGGGTTACTTTTTCGCCTTTTTTCGTTTCCTAGGATGAAAAAAGAAAGCTAAAACGTTTTTGTTTTTCCCCCCTAGGATCTCCCCGAGGGCCCCACTTTCTCGAACCTAACCCCTTGGGTCCCCAAGAGGTTTTTACAATCAAAATAAAATTGGTTCATATGCAAAACTTTCTTGTTATCCTGCACCTGCTTGTTCAGTTGTTGCTGATTCAGAATCTGTCCCGCCCCCCACCCCGCGACGGATAAGGCAAGGACCTGGACTGGGGGAGGGTCTCTTGCATGATGCTTGCATACCTGAGGCGAGGGCCCAGGTTTAAAGGATCCTGGTGAGCACTTCCTTGATGACTGTAATCCAGATCGCTTCGCTTCACATCGTTCTCAAACTTATTTGATACCTCTGGTTTAAGATCCTCCTCTGCTTGCCATCAACATCAGAATTTACGATGCTGGCTCCCTCCTCCCCCTTCCTTCAAGGGCGTGCTAGGAGAGTAAAAGAAAAAAAAAAGATTGCCCCCATCTTTAATTTTTTTTATTTTGCTCACTATTGAAGTGTTACAGGTCTTGCTCTTTCCCTTACTTGCTTTTGACCCAGGCCCCTGGTCCTTTTAAAATAAGTGTAGTTCTCAGTTTGTGTCCATGGAGATGCCGATCCGTCAAGGAGGCGATTCCCCTTTTGAGGTCACACCTCCTTTTGTGGTCAATCACTTAGGAGGGTGTCCTGTAAGCCAAGGTTCCATCACCCCACCCCATGGCTGCCTGCTTCTGTCTGGATAAGAAACTCATAGGGTGGGAAGGGTCCGAGTGTATCCAAGCAGGCTTACCCCTCTGGACTTTCTACAGACTTTCCATGTCTTCCAGGGATTTGGATGTCATGGACATTGTTGGAGTTTCTGATGGGCAGTGGTGTCATTAAATTGGTCAAAGTTTACATGGACTGAACTTTCACCATATAAACAAACAGCAGGGAGTAAAATGAGGGTGACTTTTATATTCAGTGTTGTGATTCCAGTTTGCTTTTTGTGGAGGCAGAGTAGGCAGGCCCTTATCTGATATGATTCAAGAGCTTTGGAATCAATAATTATAAGAGTAATGTTTATTGAGTGCTTTCTATGCATATGCTAGTTGCTACTCAGTCTTTTCAACAACCCTATGAGTCAGTGATTCTTAAAGGGTGTTTTTGGTTTTTTTGGTCTGAGGTTTCCTTTAAACTTGAATGTTATTGAGGACTCCAAATAGCTTTTGTTTATGTGAGAGAAATATACCGATATATAATAAATATAAATATATACTAATTAACCATATTAAATATTAAATTGGAGAACAACTGAAACCTAGGAATTTACAAACACACGTTCCATTAGCCACTAGAGCAGTGCCACCGCTATTACACGTCACGTGGCCTCTGGGGAACTGTCGTGTACTCGTGAGAAGATGAGAGTGAAAAGGGTCAGTAACATTTTAGCACCCTTATGAAAATAGTTTTGTTTTTGTTTTTTTTTTTTACATTAAGGACTCTCTGAAAGAGTCTTGGGGCTTTCCAGGGTGCCAGATCACATTTTGAAAAAGCACTTTTTATATCTGCTATATTATTAGACCCATTTTGCAGACAAGGGAAACCAAGGCTCAGAGAAATATAGTCACTTGCTCAAGGCAAGTGGAGGAAGCAAGGATTGAAACCGGGTGCACTGGAGCCCAGGGCCAGAGTTCTTACTGATTGTGAATTCCACTTTTTGCTGACAACCTGAGCTCTGGCCTAGGACAGCCTCTGGTGCTTCCCGAGACTACTTTCATTAACAGTGATCATGTTTCCAGGCTCTACCAGGTGCTGGGCACAGTGCCAGCCCCTCAGATGTGTTCCTTGTGAAATCCTTAAACTGCGTACCCTCTGGGTATTGTTTCTACCCATTTTACAGATGACAAAGCTGCAGTTCACCGATGTTAAGAAACTTCTCCCACGTCACTCAGCCAAAAACTAGTAGAACCTGGTTTCAAATCTTTGTTTGGTGACTTCAGAACCAGCAAAGGTGAAGAGTCCACCATGGTGCTTTGTAGAGGCCTAGGAAGGAGAACGCAGCTTCTATTTATAATTTGGTGAGGATGGGGCCTGGCTGGGAAGTCTTGAAAATTTAGAAATGGCAGGAGCAGAAGAAATTAAAACAGAAACAAAAACAGCATTACCATAGAGGAGTCCCTCATGTAATGGCAACAAATCCACCCTGGCTTGTACCCAAAGCAGTCGCGGTGGGTGCGGCACCACTTTGGAAGTGAGATGCAAATTGCAGGGTCACCCCATCCACCTGTCTGATACTGGCACGTGCATCCTAGATAAATATTTTTTAAATGAATAAAAAAAAAAGAAAACACAAAATACAGAGAAACAAGAAAGAAAAGGAAACCAGTTATCAGCAGTCCAACCAGATACTGGTGATAAGTTTGGTATATATCCTTCCACGTGTCCATTTATTTAATTTTTCCATCATAAGACTCGAGAAATGACAACTATTAAATATCAATTTACAAACTGTAGCATGGACCAGACACTACTAATAACCAGGTGAGACGGAGTATGACCTTTGGGCGCGCTCAGATCTCTGCACCAAATACCTACGAGTGGGAGGGTTAAAAGGAAACATGCTAGACATGCTGTTTCCTTCCATGTCTGCGTCTCCCCGCCCTGTGGTTTGATATAAAATGTCTCACGCCTTGGGATGAAGTCCCTCGGCATTGGTAGGGCCAGAGCTAGGACTTGGTGCTTTTCAGTTTGTAGCAGGAGCTTGACTTAGCAGCAGCTAGAGCTGGCGTGGAGTGTAGAACTGAACATTTACAGGATGGGGAAAGCTCAGAGTTTATTACTTATTTGGTTTCCTGGTCTTGTCTGATCCTTGCATCAGCCCTGAAAGGTAAACAGAATGGGTACTCTTATTCCCATTGTATGGAGGAGGTGCGTGAAGCTTGTGAAGGTTCTAGTAAGGACTTCAGTTTCACAGACTGAATTCGGATCCATGAATTCAACCTGAGTCTTGTAACTTCAATGCCAGTGCTATTTTTATGCCCATTTCTTCACCATTTGCTATTATACCACAAGGGGACTAAACATGCTCACTCTCAGACACTGATCCTCCATTTTACAGAACCCTGGAGAGTGACCATCCAACAAGGTCTTTTTTACAATCGTAAACTGTTTGTAAACATATCCTAGTTTATTTGCTTGTCTCCCCACTCTCACATAAGGTTCCTGCAGGCAGGCACCCTGTGTAGTTTGCTGCTATCTGCCCATGCTGAAACCTGCCTGGTGTGTCTCAGGTGCACGCTAAGTGATTGCTGAATGAATGAGAGTGAGTGAATGAATGAGTGCCTTTCTTGTTAGGGCTCTTCCAGTAATAGGGCGATAATGCTGTTCAAGTGTATACACATCTTCTGTCTCCCTAGAATGATTTTAGCTTAGAGCCCCATTTCCTGGGGTCAAGGATTTTGTATTTGTGGGACAAGGACTTTGTGTTTGGTGAGGAAATGTGTAGTCAGTCAGCCTTGCCTGCATTCCCAGCATGAGAGACAAGAGCACTGCATTGGTCCTTAGGCATCTGTTATTCCAAGGAGCTTATTTTACAGGTGGGGAAACTGAGGCTCTCAGTTCGTGGCAGCGCCAACACCACAACCCGAGCCTCCCAACATCTGGCTTAGATGAGTTCCCCTGCAGATTTGCTTATAAGTGACAAAGGCTCAAGCCTGTCACAGAGAAACAGAGAGTGCCTTCAATCATTGCATGAAAGACCTAAGAAGGATCTGTCCAGCCAAGTACCGTGGGAAAAGGACAGGATGCTCCTGTTACAAAGGTGTGGTAGGAGACAGATGATGGCAAGACATGGTCGTATGAACCCACGAATCTGTCTTTAAAGCAGGGATGATAATGTCTGTTGGCTTTCCTTCAGAAGATTTTGTGAGTCTCTAATATGCCATGTGTGAATGTGCCTCCTTATTCTTTATAATGAACTTATATATATGAGGTCTATCCAGAAGGTATCCAGCCATGTAATATGAAAAACAGAGACATTTATTGAAGAAGATACAAGATACAAGAAATGTTATGCAAAGGACAATGACACCTCAGTCCCCTTCAAAGTAGGCACCGGGGGACCTCATGCAGTTTTCCCAATCACCATCAGCTGCCCCATTGTATTTTTCTAAATCTCAGCAACAGTCTGAAATCTCTTCCCTTTCAAAGGTGATTTTAGTTTTGGGAAAAGCCAGAAGTCACAGGGCACCAAATTTGGGCTGTAGGGGGGCTGAGTCACCTGAGTCATTTGATGTTTTGCCAAAAATCTCCGCAGGAGACGTGATGTGTGAGTGGGTGTGTTGTTGTAAGAAAGCTGCCAATCACCAGTTGCCCATAGCTGCGGCCTTCTGAATCATCTGAATAGTTTCCAGGGAGGAATGTTCAAGCTTAACGCAAAATCTGATGCAGATTCATTGATCTACTCGCTCAGTCACTTTGAATGCAATGCCCACACAGTACACCTGCTCACTCAGCGGCTTCTACCGCACCCACCAACTAGGGCAGTGAAGTTGTCATTGTTCACACATGCTCACTCCAGTCCACTCTTCTTGACTGCGAGGTTACACCAATGGCACGCAAACTGTTCTTGTCATATTAACAATGGTTGGACTTTGTCCAGACAGACATCGTATGTGCCATCATGTATACATTAATCCAGTTAGTCATTTGGAAAGCTATAGCTGAGAGGCACCAGAGTTTGAATTCCAGCTCTTGCTGTAACTTCTCCAAACTTTAATATCCTTATCTCTGAATACTAAATGTGGGTAACGTAATGCCTATCTCCCTGGGATGTCGAGATGATTCATGTAAAGCATTGAGCTTTGTTCTTGACCCACTGTGAGTGCTTAGTAAACATCACTTACTATTACTCATTTTATTTATTATCACATATCACATATTATTATCACATATCATTTATTATGTGAAAATAATACATATTCATGTTGACAATTCTAAAAATTTACATACATAAAATGTATCTGTTGAAGGAATACATAAGCAAAAATAAATATATAAACTAGGTAGGTACCACTCAGTTTTACTCACCCCCCACCCAAATCACTGTGAATGTTTTGCTGTATATGTGTGCCTACATTAAATTAAAATAATTGTCTACTTTTTCTCACACACTGTTCTAGGGCCTGGGATACAGAGCTTATGTCAGATCTAGATAATAAGTGAATACACACACAGATTGTGCTGTCATTTCCCTGCTTACAATCTTTTGTCACTTCCCGTTTCTTTAGGATGGCACGGGTCATTTTGCACAAACAGGTTCCAAGCAACTCTTCCAGTCTCTCCCAACCTTGTCCTCTATATTCCAGTATCCCTGCATTACCTGTCACTCCCTAAATTTGCTATGGGCCCTCCCCACATTTGTAAACAATGTACCCCATACCTGAAATGCCCTCCCTCCTCTGTGCTTCAAGACTCAGATCAATGTC
Source organism: Anoura caudifer (assembly GCA_004027475.1). Lineage (NCBI taxonomy): Eukaryota > Metazoa > Chordata > Mammalia > Chiroptera > Phyllostomidae > Anoura > Anoura caudifer. The sequence goes on from PVKU01002429.1 coordinate 101,255, forward strand.
ATTTCCTTTGGGGAGCCTTCCTCCGCTCTTTCCAAGAGAGATCATCCTGCCCCCTCTGAAGTCCTACAGAATATTGCTCTATCCTTGAACGAGCAATTATTGCCCTGTAATCCAGTCACTCCCTTGTCTTTCTCACATCCGCTTGACTGTAAGGCCTTTGTCGATGGGAATCTTGCTCGTCATCTCTTTGTCCTCGTTCCTTCCCTAATATGAATATGTACATAGTAGGTAGAATTCTAGGGTGGTCCCTAAGATTCCAGCCCCTGGTTATTAAAATACTATCTGAGGTACTGCTGTAAAAGTATTTTGGAAATGTAAAGTCTCAAATGAGTGGATCTTAAAATCTGGAGATTATTAAGATTATCCAGATATGTCCGATCTAATTGTATAAGCCCTTGATAAGCAGGAAAATTTCTTTGGATGCTTGAAAAAGAAGACGTGAGAGACATTTACAAAGTGAGAAAGACTGTACACAAAGGAGGTTCTCTGTTGCTGAGATGGGGGGTTCCCGTGGCTGGGACCTGAGAGGCAGCTCTAGAAGCTGAGAGCAGTCCCTGGAGGACAGTTGACCGGACAGTGGGGACCACTGTTGTACAACTATAAGGAACTGAATTCTGCCAGTAACCACAGAGCTTGGAGGAATACCCTGCCAGCCAGACTAGGACAGCACCCCTGGCTGACTTCTTGATTTTGCCCAATGAGACCCTGAGCAGAAAATCCAGTTGCACCAGGTCCAGACTTCCAATCTACGAACTGTGCAGTAATGAATTTGTGTTGTGTTGTGATGCTCAGTTTATGGTAATTTCTTACACAGCTGTAGAAGCCTGACAAAATATAGATGGTGAGTCAATGTTTGCTAAATGAATGGATGAAAGAATGGAAACATGCATAATTCGGTAGTTATAAATGATAATTGAGGGGAATGCCTTTCATAGTTTCCCCGAAAAGGTGTTTTCTGTGAAGATGCTTCTGCCTCTCTCTGCCTCTGGAAATGTTTGACTCAACTACATCCTTCCTCTTGAGGGTACTTCTCCTAAGATTCTGACTGTCCCTTGTTCTGGTCTTAGCACCCCAAGTAGCCCTGCTTCACTTGGGTATGTCAGCCTCATTCCAGGTTCTGGACACACAGCCTACACGTCTAAGACTGTCTTAGTCTGCTCTGGCTGTCATAACAAAATACCACAGACTGGATGTCTTAAACAACGGACATTTATTTCTTACAGTGCTAGAGGCTTGGAGACCCAGGTGCTAGCAAGGTAGGATATATTCTAAAGACTCTTTCCTTGGCTCATAGACACTGTGCGCTCACCTGACCTCTTCTTTGCGTACACGTGGTTTGGGGAGCAATCATCTTGTCCTCTTTTTCTATAAGGGCACTAATCGCATCCTGAGGAAACTACCCTGATGACTGCATCTAAACCTAATTACTTCGGAAAGGTCCTATCTCCAAATATTATCACATTGGGGGTTAGGGGTTTCACATATGAGTTTGGGGGGGACATGTTCAGTCCATAACACAGACCTATGACCCCTCCTTCAGGCTGACTTCTACCATTATTGGGCCCACATGCACTTTTTATTTGCCTACTTGCTCCAAACCCAGGTGGAGAAAATGGGTACTGTTTATTGAGGGATGGGTGGTGGTCCCTTGGAGACTCCAACCAGACACAAGCTTTCATGACATTTGTACCTGGTGTGGCAAGTGGACACAGCAACAGTAACCAGTTCAGTGAGTGGGTGTGGGACTGTCCTGAGGGCCAAGGTGGTATTGTAGGCAGAACAGTTGCCCCCAAGGCTGTCCACATCCTGATCCTTAGAAAGTGTGTGTGTGCTGACTAACATGACAAAGAGATTTTGTGATGCGGAAGAGGATCTTGAGATGCGGAGATTATCTGGAATATCTGATCGGACCTAATGCAATCACAAGGGTCTTTATAAAAGGGACGAAAAGGGTCAGAGTCAGAGAAGGAGATGTGACAATGGAAGCAAGCAAGAGGTCAGAGCCATGTGGCCACAAGCCAAGAAACACAGGCAGCCGCTAGAAGGAGGAAAAGTCGAGAAGGTGGATGCTGTCCTGGAGCCTCCACATGGGATGCGGCCCTGCTGACACCTTGATTGTAGCTCTCTAGCCTCCCTTTCAGACTTCTGACCTTCAGTTGTAAGATAATACATTTTGCATTAAGTCGTGGTACTGTGTTACAACAGCCATAGGAAATGAATGCAGATGGTATGGGCGTGCTGTGCCGGAGGCAAGAGGTGTTGCAGGTGGAGCCAAAAGATGTCTGAGCAGCAGCTGCTGTGAACCAATGACGGAGGGATGACGGAATGATGGATCCTCAGAAGAGGGCAGTGAGGACAGATGACCCTGAAGATAAGAAGGTGCTTTTCCCTTTTTCTCCCCCCTGCATTGATATCAGGCTCTATATACATTTCTCAAAACTTGGGCCAGCCCTCCAGGAAAAGGAGCAAGGGATGGGAGACGAATTGCCTGAGAGTATTTCTACCGCATTGGCTGAATGGGAGCTCAAAATACAGATGGAGCTGCATTACAGAAATTAAAGAAAGTTGTAAGTCTTTCACACCTGAGAAGAGATTTCCGATTTATAACCGATGCGCTCTTTGCAGAATGCGCTCTTTCCTGGGTGGCGTGTGTGTCTACGCAGTGGTCGTACGTATATACAGGCATCAGGACCCACATCTGTCTGTGGTCTTTCAAGATTGATTGAAGGTGAAAAATTAGAATCATGTTGTGTTTTTAAAGTCATAACTTATTTTGAAGTACTTTAAGATTCCCCCAAAGTTGAAAGAATAATATAGAAAGATCACATGTACCCTTCCCTCCACCTTCCTCCAGTCCGAGTAGCTTACATAACCCTAGTACATTTTTTTAAATGAGGAAGTTCCCGTTGGTACAATGTTAGTTAGTTAGTACAAGGCCTCGTTAGAATTTCGCCAGTTTAAATTAAATAAGTTTGTTTTTCAGTCTATGAAGCTGACGTTTTTTTTTTTTGTTTGTTTTTTATGTTGCAATTACTTTATAAAATGAAGATTCCTCTATTCTGAGATAATTGCAGATTCACAAGCAGAAGATTCCCCAGCTCTCCCCTTTACATCCCGACTCTTGTCCTCCTCCCCATCCCCTTCTTAACCCCTGTCCACCATTAATCTGTTCCCAATTCCTATGATTTTGCATTTTAAGAATCCTGTAGAACCAGAATCCTATACTATGTGACCTTTCAGGCTTGGTGTTTTCCACTCGGAAAAACTCTCCGGAGACTCATCCAGGTGGCCGTTTCTGTCAGCAGTTTGTTTTTGCTCCCGAGTAGTGTCCCTCGATATGGCTGTGCTGGTTTGTTTAATCATTTCCATGCTGAAGGACATCTGGGTCTTCCCCAGTTTCTGGCTATTATGAATAAAGATGGCATAAATATTTGTGTACAGGTTTTGGTGTGAACCTAAGACTTTTCTGTAACTGGGATAAATGCCCAGGAGTATGCTCACTGGGTCATATGATCTGTGCATTTTTAGTTTCATAAGAAACTGCCAAACTGTTTTCTTGAGTGGCTATATAATGTTACATTTCTATCAGCAATGTTATGAGTGATCCAATTTTTCTGCGTCCTCATAGGCATTGGGTGTGTAAATATTTTTTATTTTAGTGTGATACGTGTGTAGTGTATCTCCGTGTGGCTTTAATTTGCATTTCCCTGATGGCTAATGATGTTCAGCATCTTTTGATGTGCTTATTTGCCATCTGTAGCGCCTCTTCGGTGAAATGTCTCATCATGTCTCTTGCCCATTTTCTAATTGGATTGTTTGCTTTTATTCCATTGAGTTGTGAGAGGTCTGTCTGTATTCTAGACAGCAGTCCTTTGTTGGCTATACGGTTTGCAAATACCGGGTCTGGCAGAAGTGACGCCTGCGTGAGTGTGGCTGGTAGGGTGATAACATGGGTGTAATAATTTATAGTTTTAATTTGAACATTTCACCTAAAGTGTGATATAGTGAACTTGAGTGTGATATTGTTATGTTACAGAATTACATGCTTATGATTTTGTAATAAAAAGGGGCATTATTTGTGCTGGAACCTGTATTTTCTCCCACTTTGTAGCTTGGTTTTTCATACTTTTGACATAGTCTTTCACAGAGTGAATTTTTTAACTTTAATGAAATTCAGGATGTAATTTTAGTGTTTAGTTTTCACAGGTTTTGAGATTTTGCTGTGACTGATTTCTAGTTGGATTCAGCTCTGTTTAGAGAATACACTGCATATAAGTTCCATTCTTTTAAATTGTTGAAGTTTGTCTCATGCCCAGGATACGGTCTCAGTATATGTTCTATGGACACTTGGAAAGAATGTGTGTTCTGTTGTTATTGGGTGAAGTGTTCTATAAATACTTATTTGATCCCATTGACTAATGGTGTTGTTGAGTTTTATCTTCTTGCTGGTTTTTTTTATCCAGCTTTTTTAATCAATTGTTGAGAGAAGGCCATTGGAATCTTCAACTGTGTGTATTTGTCTAGTTATTCTTTCCACTCTATTAGTTTTTGCTTTAAAGATTTTGCAGCTCTGTTGCTTGGTGCATACACAATTACCCTGTTTGGGGTTCACTCAGCTCCTTGAACCTATATTTTATATTCGTTGCAAAATTTGAGGTGGTCATTCTTTCTCTGGTAACCTTTCATCCTTGTCATCTTTCTCCTCTCCTCCAGGGACCCTGATGACACAAACATTCGATCTTTCATTATGGTCCCGCAGTAGTTCCCTGAGGCCCTGTTTTTTTTTTTTTGGGGGGGGGCTATTTCTTCTGTTGTTCAGATTGGATGATTTCTATCATTCTGTACTTGAATTTACTGCTTCTTTCCACTGCCCACCCCCCATTATGCTGTTGAGTCCATCTACTGAGACTTTTATTTTGGATATTGTATTTTTTCAGGTCTCAAATTGCCATTTATTTATCCTTTCTATCTTCTATTTCTTTGGCGAGGCTTTCTATTTATTCATTTGTTTGAAGCATGTTCATATTTGCTTATTGAAATATTTTTATCATGGCTGCATTAAAATCTGCTAGATAATTCTAATGTAATTGATTTGATTATTGATTGTCTTTTTTTCATTCAGTTCGAGATCTTCCTGGTTCTTAGTATGATGAGTCATTTCTGATGGAAACATGGACATTCTTTATGTCATAAGACTCTGGATCTTATTTACATCTTCTGTTTTAGCTGGTTTTCTCTGACATGGGGAAGGAGAGGGGCTCTGCCTTGCCCCTCACTGCTGGATGGGGGAAGAAGTCCAGGTTCCCCACTTGGCCTTTGTCAGTATCCAAGATGGGGAGCTCCTCCTTAGTGCTGGGTGGAGGTAGGCATTCCAGCTCCCCATGTGTTCTCTGTGACGCCATGGTGGGGATGGCCTTGTGACCAATGGACTGCGTTGAAAGCCTTGAGTCGCCACTGGCCCTCCTCTGATGCCACCCTCCAGGGAAAGGAGGCACCTTATTGCCCGGTAAAGGTGGACATCCAGGCTCCCACATGGTCTCCATTGAGACCAGTGGTGACGAGAGTCCTGGCTCCTTCCTTGGTTTTGTCTGACAGCACCCTGGTGGGTGTGTTGGGCGACTCATCACAGCTTCACCAAGGTGGAATTCTGGGCTCCTCACCTTTAGGCCTTTGCTGGTGTGGGTGGGGCTGGACCACAGGTTCCTCCTTCCCACCATGGTGTTTGGCTGGAGTAGATAGTTATGGTCTAAACCTTCGCTGTCTTGTTAGTGGGCTGCTCCTTTCCTCGTCCTCTGGGAAGAGAGAGCAGGCTTTGGTAGCATTTTGTTGGGGCTTCTTTGTTTTTATCTATACCTGTTGCTGGTTGCAGGTTGCTGGTTTCTTCATCTCCAAAGTCTTGGGCATAGGAAGCAACAGAAAACCCAGGGGAATCACCGCTACCTCGTTCCTCTGATCCTGAGTTCCTGCACAGGGCTGCCTTCTTCTCGCCATCTTTCAGAGCCTTTCTATGTTTGTTTTACTTAAATTGTGCAGAGATTTTTGTTGTACCTAGCAGAAGAAATAGAGAACATTATGTCTACTCCGTCTTCTCCAAAGCGGAAGTCCTAAATGGTGGGATTTTAAAGCCATTTCCAGAGGTCTATCGTGAGCCACTTCCCTCCTGTAGGACGGTGATTATCCTCCTGCCGCCTTAGAAAGGACTCTCAGCCATCCTTAGGAAGGAACTAGGTGCTGGGGGACATCCTGGCTGGAAGACCTGCCTTTGATGTACTCTGGATCTTTAAAGGGTCATGATTCATTTCCCTTCTAGAGAAATCAAGGAAACCTTTCCATCCGCCCTCGCGGACACAGCTTGTCTTCTGAGCATGAACCCCAATCCTGTCATGACGGTGTGAAGCTGCAAGTGTGGTAGCTGTGTGAGGACAATGCTGAGGAAGGCGTCAGGAGAAGCATCCTGCTGCATGCCCTTGGGCAATTCATGCCAACGCTCTGGGCCTCTGTTTCTCCATTGCAGATGCAGGAACCATGGGCCTAGAGCACATCAGGGTTTTCCACTCCAACCATTTACATAGCACCGGCTGGAGTTTCCTGTGGCAGGAGCACCTGCTTTTTAATTTGCTTTTCTGTGATTGACTCACAGGAAACTTCATGTTGCTGTGGGACGCGTGCCCCTCAGCACGAGGGTGGCCATGCTGGCAGGGCGCACCCAGAACCAGGTGTCCTCGGAGGTCTCAACCTCCGACTGAAGGGGGCGGTCACTTGGGCTCATAAATTCGAGGTGCTTGCTACCTGTGCCCTAACCCAGAATCTAACAAAACGTGTCCTCCTGGCAATGTGCCCGTCGCAAGGACGCCCCGAGCACAGACGCCACAAGCTTTGTGATGTGGTGGTACCGCATCCTCCTCGGACCGGGGACGGGACACCTGCTGTTGGTTCATTCAAATTTTCTAACCATGCCCTTCCTTTCTCCTTCCAGTTCTAAGGCACTTAACAAACAAACAAACAAACAAACAAACCCTCCCTTACTCCCGCACATTTTGGAGCAGACATTTAACGTCGTAGCCTTCCCTTTAACATCCTGTCTGCTCCCCTCCCCTGCGACAGAACGTTGCCTGCCAACGTAGTTCCTCTTTAAATGCAAGTGGATGGAAACTCATCTCCTTCGGAGCACTTTTGCGGACTCCCTGACACTTGTGATGGGCGGTGCTATAAAGCAGCCTGGCCCTCTTCGACTCCCTCCTGGTCTGTGACTCTGGGAAGTGCCTGGGTAGGTGACTGCCCCCTCGGAGGGCCAGAGTCCCCACTGACAGCTGGAGGGCCCCCTCGAGGGCTGGGGAGGCGCATCCCAGCTGGGACTGAGTGTGGGGCTCTGGTTTCTCCTTTGAACTCATCCACTCCCTGTCTAAGATGCACAGTTATAACTCTGGTTGGTGCCAGGTGGATACTAGACTTACTGGAGTCATCACTTTGTGAGGTAATTAATGTCTAACCACTTTGTTGTGCCCCTGAAGCTTGTATGTCCACTGTAATTGAAACATAAATTTAAAAAAGTAAGCATCTACACAGGTCTGCAAATAAAATCAAGGTTAGTTTAAGCTGCAAATAATAACAATTAAGGATTAGGGGAAAAATTATAAAATGCCTTTTTATTTTTTGCTCTGTTGTTTTAAAATGTAGTGTTCCTTCATGATACCTTCTTAGTTGATTTCAAAAATATTATATATAATTTTCAAAAAAATAAAAATAAAAAAGGAAGGTCCTAACATTACAAGGAGCATCTCTGTCTTTTCTGGTTGCTGCCACATCCTCACATGCTTGAAAGGGTGCCTGGCTCTGACATACAGATTCTCAACAACTATTTGTTGAATGAATAAATTCTGTAGTTGTCCTCTTTGAACTCTAAATTCTACGAGGCAGGGGCCATTTCTGTCTTATTACATCTGTGAGTCTTCATACTGGGCATATAGTAGGTAATCAATAAATATCTACTGAATCGCGATGTTCCTAGGATGTTGCTAATTAATTCCTCAAAGACGTCAATGTGGCCAAGAAGTGAGCAGCAGGGCTTCGGAGTCAGGCGGTCCTGAGTGTGAATACTGACTCAGACGTTTTCTCTCTGAGGATCTGTGGCAAGAACTTCAGCTCTATGGCTCTCCCTTTCCTTCATGAGAGAGAAGGAAGACAATACCCACCAAGGCATTTCAACCACAGGTCGTTGAGAGGATTAAATGGAAGGCACAGAGACGGCACTTAATAAATGGTAGCTACAGTTACTGTTGTTGTTGACATTACGTCTAACTTGTGGTGCGTAATGCCCAAGGTCATGCCCGTGCCGCTCGGTTGGGCTTTAAGTGGATACGTCCGAGAGAGCTGGACTGGGTCTGAGCCACGTGTCTCGGCTGTGGGCCCCCGTCTAGAGCCCACGGTGGTGGGTCTGGGTGCTACGAGAGTTACCTCCAGGCTGTAAAAAGAACTTTGGAAACCCTAACTCGGCCTTGATGAGACTGCATTGTGTGTGTGTGGGCAGGGGGGAGGCAATGCACGATCAAATGGTGGATTGATCATTACATACTAAATGCTGCCTTGTAGACAAAATATTTCAATCCCTGAGAGTTGTGAAGGGAGATAACCAAAGGGACCTACATGTTGTTCTAAGTGACTGAAGTCTTCACTGAGGACTAGAATGGAGAGTGAAGCACGGTGGCTGAGTTCAGCAGTTCTGGACCCAGATCTCCCCGAATGGGACCCTGAGTCCTCCACCTCCCTCCACCTCCAAGTTGGGCTGCTGTGGGCAGGTTCTGTGTCTCTTTGTTCTCATCTGTAAAATAGAGATATTAGCTACCATGCAATTTTGATTGTGAAGATTGAGTGAACAGTTTATAAGAGCTATAGCAATACCTCAGTCATTGTACAAGCCTAACACAGGCTACGTACCATGACTGGGTAAATCCTGGTTGCTTTACCCTTTTCACAGGTGTTATTCTCCAGCCAACTCTCCGGCTCCCCTCTCAACTCCATCATGTTCTCCAGACTTGACCCAGTGGTGGGGCACAGGGGTACACCCGATACTCGCCTGGGGCCTGCCATGACAGCATTGGGGGAGGATGACCTCAGCCCCAGAAATACTTCCCAGTGACCGCTGGCTTCTATTTATACACCCAGCACTGGGCTTGCTCAGAGGATGCCAGCATTACTGAGACGCCATTAGCCTGCCCGTCACCTGGAGTCTAAAATCATCCTCTGCTGTTATGTTACCATAAAGCGTTCCAAAATGATGGAGCTGAATGTTAGAGCTGATGTCAAAACCACAAGAGCCTCTTACCTCTGATGGACAGAGTTAGTCACAACCATGTTCAGTGCAGAAAATACTGGACATGCCCGGCATTGGTAAGCTCTTCCTAGTTTTTAAAAGCACTGCTACAGAATCACTCTCCCAGCTCTCTCCTCACCCCTTTCCTGGTTCCCTGTCTCTCTTTTTTAATTTACCGATTTTTAGAGAGAGAGAGAGTGAGAGTGGGGATGGGGGGAGAGAGAGAGGGACAGAAACATCAGTTGTTGTTTCACCCATTTGTACATTAATTGATTGAGTCTTGTATGTGCCCTGACCGGGACTCAAACCCACAGCCTTGGGGTATTGGCAGGATGCTCTGACCAACTGAGCTACCCAGGGCTTCACTGTTGTTATGTTTTACTCAGACTTTACAAAAGCCTTCTCAGTGGTCTTCTTTCTTGTATCTTTGGGAGCCTCAAGTCCCTTTTCTGTTGCAAAACTTTTCTGTAAAGGGCCAGATAGGAAATATCTTTGGCTTTGCACACCAGAGGTATCTGTTTCAGCTGCTGACTTAGGCTGCTGCAGCACAGCAGTCAGAGACAATACGTAAATGAATGGGGATGGTTGTCTCGATAAAACTTTGTTTATGGGTGATGAAAATTAAATTGCATGCAATTTTCATGTGTCATGAAGTATGCAGGGGAACCCCCCAAAACATGGAATTTATTTATAAAAAATTGTGTATTTTTTCTTACATGTTTAAACTTCAGACACCTTCAAAGTACACTCTATTTGATGCAATACACCCATCAAGACATTTCCCACTGCTCAAAACAGTTTCTGAACTCATCGATTTTGAGGCCTTTCAGTGCTTCTGCTGTTGTTTGTCTCACCTCTGCCACGTCGGCAAAATGTTTCCTTTTGACGAGTTCACGTTGGCAAAATGTTTCCTTTTGATGAGTTTTTTCATCCAGGGTAACAAAAAAAAAAAGGTTGCTCAGGTCAAGATCTGGTGAATAGGGAGGGAGGGGCATGGGGTCATGTCATTTTTGGTCAAAAACTGCTGAACACTCAGCAGGGGTGTGGGCAGGTGTGCTGTAAATCACCCATCTTGAAATGAGCAAATGAGTTGAAAGAGTCTTCAAAAAAAAAAAATTCACTGAAGCCCAAAACAGCCTCTGACAACAATGCCAGCTGCTACATTGATACAGATGGGCTCCTAGAACACTCACCTGAGGGGGTGGGGAGCCTTCTCTACAAGGGCCCACCCTCCAGAAGGTAATTCCATTTTTTGGGGTCCCCTCTCATGTTATTCTTCTTTTGCTTTTTTAAACCAATTTAAAAGTGTTAAAATTATTCCTAGCTTGTGGACAGCACAAAAATTGGAGGCAGGCTGGATTTGGTCCCTTAGCTCACCCTTGTTCTAGGACGGTTTTTCAGGAATCCACTGTGGCTATAGGAGCACCAGGCCCTGCGCTAAGAGTCCTTCCTGGGGTGTGCCGAACCTCACACGTGGTACCAGAGGCACAGGGCTGCCCCAGGGCACCTGGCCAGGGAGTGGGAGAGAGATTTGAAGGGGTTGTCTGAGCCTGCTCTCTTAGCTGCTGCACTACACTGCCTCGGACGGGTCCATCCACCCGTGGCTTCCTCTGCACCTGGAAGGTCCCCCTAAGTCCCGCCCATGGTCCCTGGAGGCTCAGGATGTTTTCGTCTTTTCTCAGCCTGCCCCTCTTCCCGCAGCCAGTTGGGTTATCTTTTGTTTTGAACTCTCCAAGTGTATCTGAGTGCTCTCACCTGCAGCTCTCCTCCCTCTGACTAGGCCCAGCAGCCGCCAGCAGGCCTGAGTGTAGGTGCCACGGGCTCAGCAAGGCCTCCTGTAACCCCTCCAGTCTCTCCCTCTCCCTGAGGGCCGGTTCTGTCCTGCCGCAGCATTTATGACAACAGGCGGCTGCATAGCTGTGTACTGACTTCACGTCTGTCTTCCCCGCTAGACTGGAATCCTGGGATGCATGACCGGGAAGCACAGCTGCTGGACCTGCTTGTGAACATGTGGTATCGAGCCCAGGGCCTGGTCTGGAGAATGAAGAACCAAATACATTTTGCCTCTTAATCCTCTCAACACCCCCAGGAGTAGCTATCACTGTCCCCACCCCCACACCTTACCATTGAGAAAATGTGGATTCAAAACACCAAGTAGCTTGAAGTCCAAGGTGTCAGAAACAAAAATCAAATTCAAGGTCTCCGATGCCACGCCCAGTGACTTCACTGATGTATCACAACATTCCCTTATGGTTGTTTATGTGTGTGTGTGTATTCATATAATTACATTTACTTTAGCAGAGGTGCCCACATTGAGAAGGTACATAGTAGAATAGAACAAGAAGTCCCTGCCCCCCTTCTGTCTCCCAGCCAGCTAGGTCCCTTTCTGAAAGCCACCAAGAGCACTGGTTTCTTATACGTCCTTCTGGAGGTCCCCATGTATCTATAAGAAAACACTTGTATTTATACTCCTCGCTCCCCATATTTGACAGAAGTGGCAGTGTAACATACAAGCTGTTCTTTTTTTATTTAGCAATATGTTGCAGAGATCCACATCCTACAGATCCGTTCCTATTCTGCAGATAGAGCTTCCTTTCTACTTTTTTATGGCTGCAGAGCATTTCGTCATAAACATATTGCACAATTTATTGAACCATTCCGCAGCGACAGACACTGGGGTTGCCTCCAGATTTTTGCCGTGACATACAGCGTGTTCCTCTGTAAATGTGTCCGTTCACGTACGTCAAGTGAAATTCCAGAAACGGGACTGTTGGGATAAAGAGTATGGCCGCCGAAACATTTTTTAAAAGTCTTTTAAGAAAGCGTGTTTTAGAAAGCATGATACCTCATTTCTAAGATTCAGAGCGACCCTGACAATGGGGCGGTGGTGGTGCGGGGTCAAGGTCTAGAGGGAAGCGGGAAGTAGAGAGCGCCCTCTCTAGGGCGATGTGAAAATCAGCCAAGTGCGCTGTCCCCCCCACAACTTTTCTACCACCCCGGCTCTTCACTCCTACTCCTGTGGATTCCGTCACGGAAAGGCAGCGTCCTACCGTAGAATCAGCCTGGGCTCCACGTTCAAACATTCCTCAAGTCAGGTACCCGCTCTGCAATTTGTCAGCTGTGTTTCCGAGTCTCAGTATCTTCTTCTGTGGCTAATGGGGCTGATAATTCCACCCAGCTCATGGGGTGATTGTGAGGATTGAATAAGCGGATCTATGGATCATATTAAGCACATGATACATGCAAGCTATTATTATTATTATTATTATTATTAAACTTCAAGGTTATAGAACCTGAAATGGCAAATGTTGACTGGACACGGAAGGGTAAAAGCAACCGTCCAGGAGTACAATGTGGGTTTGAGAGGGGGGAGGGGAGGGGCCAAGGCAGCTGGGGTCCCTGCTGACTAGAGGCCAGCTTAAAACCTCAGGGTGCCAGGGCCAGGGGTGGGAAGGTGACGCAATAACTCCAGAGATAACCTTTGTCTGTTTCCCAGGGCCAGCGAGGGCCAGCTTGGTTAATGGTTACGTGAGTGGTGCTGGCAATGTGGTGAGTGTGGCAGGCCTTCCTGTGTGCTTGGGGCAAATGCAGCCAATTAACAACCTCCTGCAGCAGCGAAGGCTCCTAAGGTCCTATCTGCTGGAAGACCTGCGTGGCGAGTCACCAGGAACTGATGCACCTGCTGCTGTGCAGAAGTTCTTTGACGTCTGCTGGAACCCTGTCTTTGCCATGGTCACTGCTCTGTTGCCACACAGCCCTCCTGCGTGGAGGCCACTGTGCACCATGTGCCAGGTTCTCAGCTAAGAAACTGACATGTTTTTTTCTCTTTCCAACAACACCGTGAGGGAGATACTTGCATTTTGCAGATGAGGAAATTGAGGATCAAAGAAGTTAATTGGCTAAGATCAGGTAATGAGTAAGTGGTGGAGCTGCAATTTGAATCCAGGTCTGTGTTAACTCCAAATCTGCATCTTTTTTTAAAAAATATATTTTATTGATTATGCTATTACAGTTGTCCCATTTCCCCCTTTCATTCCCCTCCACCCTACACACCCCCTCCCACCAACATTCCCCCCTTTAGTTCATGTGCATGTGTCATAAGTTCTTTAGCTTCTACTTTTCCCACACTATTCTTGCCCTCCCCTTGTCTATTTTCTACCCACCATCTATGCTACTTATTCTTTGTACCTTTCCCCCCCTCTCTCCTCCTCCCACTCCCCTGTTGCTAACCCTCCATGTAATCTCCATTTCTGTGGTTCTGTTCCTGTTCTACTTGTTTGCTTAGTTTGCTTTTGTTTTAGGTATGGTTGTTAATAACTGTGAGTTTGCTTTTTACTGTCCTATTTTTTATCTTCTTTTTCTTAGATAAGTCCCTTTAACATTTCATATAATAAGGGCTTGGTGATGATGAACTCCTTTAACTTGACCTTATCTGAGAAGCACTTTATCTTCCCTTCCATTCTCAATGACAGCTTCGCTGGATAGAGCCATCTTGGGTGTAAGTCCTTGACTTTCATGAATTGGAATACTTCTTTCCATCCTCTTCTTGTATGTAAGGTCTCTTTTGAGAAATCAGCTGACAGTCTGATGGGAACTCCTTTGTAGGTGACTGTGCCCTTATCCCTTGCTGCTTCTAGAATTCTCTCCTTCATTTTAATCTTGACTAATGTAATGATGATGTGCCTTGGTGTGTTCCTCCTTGGGTCCACCTTCTTTGGGATTCTCTGCGCTTCCTGGACTTCCTGGAAGTCTATTTCCTTTGCCAGATTGGGGAAGTTCTCCTTTATTATTTGTTCAAATAGGTTTTCCACTTGTTGCTCTTCCTCTTCCCCTTCTGGTACCCCTATAATTCAAATGTTGGGATGTTTAAAGATGTCCTGGAGGTTCCTAAGCCTCTCCTCAGTTTTTTTAATTCTTGTTTCTTCCTTCTTTTCTGTTTGGTTGTTTCTTTCTTCCTTCTGGTCCACTCCATTGATTTGAGTCCCAGTTTTCCTCCCATCACTATTGGTTCCCTGTGTGTTTTCCTTCATTTCACTTATTGTAGCCTTCATTTGTTCATCTAATTTGTGAGCAAAATCAACCAATTCTGTGAGCATCCTGATCACCAAGTGCTTTGAACTGTGCATCTGATAGGTTGGCTATTTCTTGGTCGCTTAGATGAATTGGCTCTGGGGCTTTGATTAGTTCTCCAGTTTGAGCCATTTTGGGTTTTTTTTTTTTGGTCTGGTCACGGCTCTAAATCTGCATCTTTACCCACTGCACTATAGTGCGTATTGCCATCACCACCCTTCCCCCCACAGTCTCCAGCATTGTCACTTCCATCAGTGTCACCACTGCTGATACCACCATCACTAGAACCGCCATTGTTATCATCACTATTGTCCTTGTCATCAATTTCACATATATCATCTCACTTTAACGTTCACAACATGTGATCAATATCATGAGTACATTATACCCATTTTGTAGATGGATTTAATGAGTTACTACATGCGAGTGTTCAGAACAGTAACTAGAACGCTCCATGCTCCCAGTGAATCTTTGTTTATGATTAATAAACTTCTCCTCCTTCTTCTTCTTATCATCACCATCATCATCTCAATACTGTCCAGATCAGAATCCCTGTGAAATCACTGGGGCCCTAACCTGGGTCAAACCCCCTTCCAGTCCCTCCCCCAAGGCTCTATATAGTAAAGAGGAGTGTGATCTTGGAATGCCTCCCAATTGCCCTCTTGTAACGTGAGCCACATGGCCTCTGTCGCTCGCAGGCCGCTGACAAGGCACTCAGGGGTTGGCCCAATGACACTGCACCCTTGGGACTTGTGTTTGGGCTAGGCCACCTCCTGGCTGTTGAAGAAGCCTTCATACAGAGCCCTCAGGTGAGGCTGTGAAGACAGGACCTCATCAAGTCCGGGTCCCAGCTGCCATGTTGGGCAGGTTTCAAGTTCACAGCTAATTCTTCTTGGGCTGTTGTTGAACCTAGGGTACCCCGATCTTCCTTCCTGGAGTGCACACTTCCCCCACCTGGGCTTCTCTCCAGCTCCTGTGTCCAAGACCATTCCCTCCTGCTTTGTATCATCCACGCTTGATGCCCCCAATCACCCGCTGTTCTTAGGGCTTGATTTTTTTACAAATGACACCTGAGGCTTGTATTTCAATGACACCCTTGCCTCTCTTGTTCAAAGTTCAGGTCTAGCAGAACTTGCTAGGCACTTGACTGGAAATGCTGACCAAGTTTTGGCCTTGAGTGTGGGGGCCATAACCTTCCCAATATCCCCAGCTGCAAAGGAGGTGGGGTAGGGGAGGCCAGGGCAAGGCCCAGGTTTGGCTGGGACATAAATCCTTCCATGAACATTGGACCCCCTTCTGGGGGTGACCCCAGCCCCAAAATTCATAGGCTGCTACCTGGTTGCTCAGATAAGCTGTGTGCTTTACCTGCCAAAGCCAGCAATTCCTCTGATTTAGTCACATGGCAGTAGCCTTGAACCCCAAATCTGGGATTTTCGTACCCCTGAGCTCTCACAAAGAACACATTGCAAAGACACATGCACAAAAGGCAGACATTCAAAGCAGTGTGTGTCTGGGTGTGTGTGCTTGCATGTGCTGTGTGCTGGAGAGGACACGGACTCCCTGTGTGACTGTATCTCTTATGCACACTTGTGCACACATATGGAATATTTTGAATAGGCAAGAGCTTTAGAGCTGGGCAGGCCTGGGATCCACTTCTGCTGTTCCCCCAACCCCATCATCTGTTTGGGAGACAGAATAAGAGCAGTTAAAAGTGTGGGCTCAGGAGATAGTTTGCTGAGTTCAAATCCTGTCTGTGCTACTTATCATCAATGAAACTTGTGACAAATCATTTGGTGTCTCTGAGCCAGCGCTTCACCTGTGAAATGGGGATGATAATTGCGCTGATCTGTGGCTGTTGTGAGGCTCCCATTAGATAAATGCATTGTGAATGCTTATCCCAGGGCTTGCATGTAAGCGTGCATAAAGTGTGCCTGCTAGTTTGTCAGTATATTTTATGAGGCCACCAGTTGTCCTGAGTCCCTGTCTTTGTTCTGTAACTGTGTCTGTGGAGAGAGGCTGAGAGGCCTTGGAGCTGGAGCCGCTGCTCTGGGCCACGCTCCTGGTCGGATCCTGAGATGTCTTAATTTGCCCATCACAGTCACGTGCGCAGGAGAAAAATCCCTGGTGCTGTTTGCAGAGCTTAACGGTCAAGATGTCAGCCACGTCCCAGCTGCTTTTCTCCCTTGTCTTGGCTTCAGAATTTCCAATCTAACGACTTGGCCTGGTATCCGCAGATTTCACGGTGAGAGTGGATTTTGCAGGCTTTTCCCATCAGAGCCCTCACTGGAGATGCTCTCAGCCAGGAAAAATCCTTCCCTTCTCTAATGTGAGGCAGATGCCACGTACCTTGGGGACGTGGTGAGAGAGACACCAGAGCTGGTGTCCCAGACTCCTTTCTGTGTTCAAAGTGGCTGAGGACATCTGGCCATCCCATGAGGGTCTCAGTGGAATGTCGCACATCTGATGTATACTCTTGCAGACCACCAGGTAAGGGACAGGAAGGGTGGGCCTGGTTGTCAAAAAGGAAAGATTTGGTTTATACAGAGAGTGATGATGGAGAAAGAAGGAAGAGGAGAAACAAACGTTCAGTAAATATACAGGGACCAGCACAGACAACGGCCCTTTTTATCTCAAAATCATAAGCATGTAATTCTGTAACATGACACTATCCCATTCAAACACACCATATGACAATTTAGGTGAAATGTTCAAATTAAAACTGTAAATTATTACCCTACCAACCATGCTCGAGGAGGTGTTACTTCTGCTGGACGCTGCATAGGTTTCCTGGCTGCTTTGCATCCTGAACTCTTTTCCAATGACAGTTTTAATCATGTACTGTCCCTTCCTGACTCTTCAGCTATCCTTTCCTCTTGGTTATTATTTACAATTTAAACAGAACTGTGTTGTTCAGGTGCAAGATATTTTATATTTCGGTTTGTATGGAAGAACCTTAGCAAGATGAGTCATTTGCATATTATTTCCCAAAAGAAAGAAAAGACACACCATCCCTCCAACAACATCCCACAGTCTTTCTAAAATAAACC
This sequence comes from Anoura caudifer, assembly GCA_004027475.1. Classification (NCBI taxonomy): domain Eukaryota; kingdom Metazoa; phylum Chordata; class Mammalia; order Chiroptera; family Phyllostomidae; genus Anoura; species Anoura caudifer. The sequence goes on from PVKU01002429.1 coordinate 118,682, forward strand.
TTTCTTCTTGATTATTCCTGAATGGACATCTCAGTCTGTTTCATTCGAATGTGAAAGTGTTGATGCTAATTAAGGAGAAAGAAAAGCACAAGTAATTAGTAGGAATATTAAAAATCTCCTTTATATTAGTATAGGGCTTCACAGTTAAAGAAAATAGGCTCTTTCAGGTTTTATTTTAGTTAATGATGCAAACAACCTGCTGGAGGAACTGGGGGAAGTATTACAATTCCCATTTTATAGACGAAAACACCGTGACTTAAGAAATTAAGTGTCTTGCGCAAAGTTAGGCAGTTGGAAAGCGGCTGAGTTCATTTATAGTCTAGGCTTTTTGACTCAAAATCCAAAAATGCTCTGTGTTGCAGCATTTGTAATGCTTCATGAGATCAACAATAATTTATGTGTTCAATATTTAGGTTTATTCAATTGGCAGTTTTCTGCCAGATATAAAAAGTGCCATTTTTGCCCGATGGAAAGCTTTGGTTATTATCTTCTAATCTGTAAGTGTTAATTTTTGTATGGCAGTCTCTAAAAATCTAGCATCTGTTGACACAACCATCAAGTCCTACCATACTGTTAGCCAGGATTGTCGTGAGGAGCCACAATTCTGGTTTTTGTGACATCAGCCATACTGTGACTTGATTTGTGGGTTGTGAGGCCTGTAGGCAAGGTGATGAGGGTCCCAGGAGTGCTGTGGAAGATGATGTGACAATACCTGGTTGATGAAGCAGTGGGGACAGAAAGGAGAAAGGGATCATTATATCCCTGGAAAGAAGAACTGAGAAAAGCTTCCTAGAGAAGGTCATGCTTGAGCTGAGCTCTTCAGTGTAATTAATTTTGCCTTGAAGTCAGGGGGCATGGCGGGGTCATTTCAGGGAGAGGAAGTAGCAGGTATACGGAGGAGTGACCCCATGCAGTGTGTTCCGGGGATGTACTCTGCTGGAACTGGATGAAGGAGCCTGTCTCAGGTTGGGACAGGGCGATGTGAGACAGAAACAAAGGTCAACCCAGCCAGGAAGAATTCCTGGAACCCTCCAGTCTGAGAGTCCAGCTCTCGGATTCTCCATCACAAAGGACAACTGTGCAGACCTCCTGGGCCGGTGGTTCTCAACCGTAGTGCACATTAGAACCCTCTCCATGGTTCTCATTCACTGGGCTCAGATGGGGTCTGGGTCTCCTGAGAAGGAAAAAATGTTCCAGGTGATATTAATTAACTAGTAAGAGCTAATTATTCCAACCTGTTAAAATGGAAAGGGAGACTTTATTCAAGACTACTGCAATGGGGGTATTGCAATAGGGGAGAGAGATGGGGTTCAACTGCGAAGACAACAAAGACAAGGGGGGATCTATAGCCAATGAGCAAAGTGAGAGGGTCAGTGATAGAAAATTACTGAAAGGGAGACATGAAGGGCAGGGGGATTCTTGCTAAAGGCACCAAGGATTCAGACATCAAAGGGTGGGGATAAGAAAATCAATCAGATATCATGGGTGGAGAGGTGACTTAGAGAATTCTTTGCTGGGACTGTACAAGCCAAAGACAGGGTGGGGATGAGGTTGAGACCCGGTGGAGACGAGGGCTCAGGGGAGCCTGACTCAGTCTGACTCCCTGCTGTGGTGGGGCACAGAAAGGACCTTCAGTAACGAGCTCAAGGTCACCATCCTGTGGCTGCAGAGTTTGTTATGCTGAGTAGTACACTGAGTGGTTAATCAATATGACCTTGAGAGGGATGATGCAGGTCCAGAGGCCTGTTCAGAGGCTGAGGAAACCATGGGGGTGGAGAATGCCACCGTCAGCCTTGAACTCAGTGACTTACAAGTTCTGCCTGTAGGCAAGTTACCTAAGCTCTCAGAGCCTCAGTTTTCTCACTCAGAGATAGAGACAGAGGGTAACACACCTCTAAGGTTGGTGACTAGCAGAGGAGGATTGGGAATAAGGCACACGTTTTAAGGTGTCTGGGAGGATATCATTGACTGACCTTAGGGACTCGGATGATAGGGAGGAAGGAGAGTAGGACACATTTGAGGGACTGAGGTGTATAGAATCTTACACTTACATAGGCAGGAGGTCATTGACTTCCTAATGACCTTATAGGATGGGTAATATGATCATCTCCAGTTAACAGATGAGGAAACTGAGGCTCAGAGTGGTTTTATGATCAGCTCCCAACTTTGTATGACACTAAGAATGGTATCCTTTTCATGGAGATGGAAGAGTAGAGTGGTGAAAGGACCCATATAAGCCACGGAGGCCATGTACCCACCCAGGTAGCCATTGTGACTCTCCACCTTCTCAGCCCAGCCCTAGGGGAGCTGAGTGCTCCTGTGTAGAGGTTCTGAAGTGTGGCACCTGGAGGTATAATAATGTGTTCTTGCACGTGGTCCTGTGTACCCGCATGACAGGTAAAGGTCACGGCGGCGGTGAGGGATTTCCTGTCTGTTGATTTTCAAGTTCTTCAGCCAACCACTCCAAAATTGAAGTGTGTGTTTAGTGAGTCGACTCTGCAACAAAGCAATGTAACTCACTATAATTATGCAGGTCCACCTATTGCTCTCAGGATACTGGCTTCACCTTTGGTGTCCTCGATTTGGACACTGAAAACTCTTACATCTGTCTTGGGTATTTGAATTCCCAGTGATGTGGTCATTATTTTGGAAATGGGAAGAATTTAGAGTCCTGCAAAAGCAGGGCTCACTTTTCCACTAGGGTTGGCAGATAAAACATAGGATGCCAAGTTACATTAGAATTTTAGACAAACAGTGAAACATTTTTTAGTATAAGTGGGTTCCAAATATCACATGGGACATAATAAAATTTATATTGTTAAATATTCAAATTTCATTGGGTATCTTGTATTTTTATGTCTTGAATCTGGCAATCGTACTTTGCACGCTAAATTGAGATTTCTAATTGCTCACAGATTTCAGCTGAATCTTTAACTCTAGGACAGACGGAAATTGAAGTGTGTGAGAGGACTAAGAATTTGGGGAGTGTAGTCCAGTTGCCCAGACTTTCTTTTTTGATAGTTGCTCAAAGCAGCTGTGTTTATCCCATAGGATCCAGATTCTCAGCAAGAGCTGATTGGCTGGGCTTGAACAAGTGAGCCACGTTGAGCCAATCAGATCTGTTTCTGAGAACTGGGACTCAGACTGAGCCAGCTAGTCTTTGCAAAGTGGTTGGAACTGAGGTAATGGTCCATGAGACACCCTGTTATCTTGACAGTTAATTTTGTTACTTGAAACCAAAAAGACTTACTTGAGAAAGGACGGTAACCCTGGCCTGTGTTTAGCAGAAACATGAAGGAATTTTCTCCTGGGATTGCCACACTAATCTCTCCGCAACTGTTTTAGTCTGTTCAGGCTGTGAGAATAAAATAGCACAGACTGGGTGGCTTATAAGCAGTAGAAAATTATTTGTCAGAGTTCTGGACGCTGGAAGCCCAAGATTGGGGCTCCAACATGGCTGGGTGTGGGCCCCTCCTGGGTTGCAGGCTTTTTGCTGTGTCCTCACCTGGTGGAAGGGGTTAGAGAGCTCTCTGGAGGCTCCACCCTCATGACTTAGGCGCCTCTCAAAGGCCCAGCTTCTAATGCCATCAACTTTGGAGGTTAGGATTTCAATATAGAAATTTGGGGAACACCAACCTTCAGACCATAGCACCAACCTACCCAAATCCTACGCATGCTTCAACACCAGATTAAGTCCCGTTTTCTCCACAAAGCCCTTGTTAATGGCCCCTCGCATTTTAAAAGCTGACTTGGATTTCCTGGTTACCACGGGCTTCCTCAATTGTAATGTTGAGTGCGTGGAATTCCATCTCAAGAGCAGCGCTTTAGTGCAAGCCGTAAAGAAGACGCTTCTTTTAAAGCTCTCCATATTCCTCTTAAAAGCTCCACAGGCAGATGTTCAGGTAGTCATTTCATTAACTTGGACCCTTCCAGGCTGCACCCTCTATGAGGACAAAGGGCACTGCATTAAGAAGCACTGCACTAACCAACTGGTTTAACTTCTACTTTTGCCACATACCGAAGTGTGCCTTTGGACAACTCAGCTGAGATGCATTCTTGCTGCGACTCACCTGCTTTGAGTCTGCATTGCTTTTACGTGATTGAACAACCTCCTAACTCATACCTTATCTTCACCTTTTCCCCATTGTAACCAACTCCCTACACTACTACAGATTAAAAATCTAATTGACAAGATTACTAGACAAAGGAATGATAGCCTTAATTTATGAAGAGCTTATGCAAACTAATAAGAAAATTACTATGACCCCAAAAACTCTACATCTTAGCAACCCTGGAAGCCATGCCCCCTTTTCTTTGCACATACCATTCTCTCTGCCTGAACCTCCTTCCCTGGCTTTTCTCCTATTCACCCTTTAAGATCCAGCTTAAATGTCACTTCTGTGGAACTGTTCCTATCTCTTGATATCCTCTGTATCTCAGTTGAACAGGTTTTCCGTTCGCTACGTTCCTCGACACTGTACATTCTTGCATTATAGTACATAGTACATGGTGTTGTAGTTACTATTGCACGTATTGTATTTGATTATCTGCCTCCGCTGACAGGCTTTGAGCCCCTCAAGGGCAAGCATGGGGGTCTTCCTGGTGTATTCAGCACATGGCACGATACCTGGTACGTATCAGATGTTCGCATGTAAGCTCTCAGGATGAGAGTAAGTCTTCCTGCTCATCCTTGTTGTCTCGTGGGTTCTTGACCAAGTGATATTTAAAGAACAGTAGTCAAATGGGGAACAAAGTAGAAGCTTGCTTAACGATCGGCAAGCACCATAAAGCCCCCAAAGGAAAGCCTTCTTTGCTAAAAGCTGGATAGAAGATTGGGGCCTCAAGTCAGGAGAAAGAATGGGGTTTCCCTCTCCTCGTTCCCTCAAATCTAGAATGGCTGGGCCTGCAGAGACATCTCAAAGTCCCAATCAGCGGCATGGGCAAGGAGAGCCGGCTAGAGCTGCGTACTCAGTAGTGGGCACGGGATTGGGCGGAGGGATGATATGAGGTGGGGGTTGGGAAGAGGGCTGTGCTCTTGAAGGCGGAAAGTGAAGGGGTGGGCTAGCTCCGCCCAAGACTGAAACGTGGTCCAATGATCATCCCGGGCTCAGATCAGTGACAGGAGCTCCTCCTCCTCTCATGGGGGGAAGCTATTAAGGGAGGGCATAGAAAGAGGCCCTAGAAATGATAAAAGGGATGAAAGTTCCTTTAATCCTATTGTGAGAGAGAAAAACCAAAGAAAAGTCAAAGTATATCTTGAGGAAAGGTAAAGCTTCTCTATAGTGTCTTCCTTGTCTTACCTGTATCCTGAATTCTACCTCCAAGGATAGTTGGGATCATGAAATGATACCAAAAAGGACACAAACATCAGGGGTTAGATAGTTCAGTGTGAATACTGCATTTTTTTCCTGTTAAAAATCTACTGGTAACTTCCTAAAATTTACCTATTTTAATCAGTCCTCAAGCAACACAAACCAGTAGATAGCCCTATTTCAATGATTAATAATTTGGGATGGAGACATTTGTTTAGAAAAGCATTTAATTTCTTTCCCTGGTTGTGGGCTGGATTGTCTCATTGGAAGAACCCGTGTTTTCAGAGATGCACGTGCCCAGATGGGCTACTTAGAGACTGGAGGCAAGCCCGTCTCCCAGAGGTCTCTGACCTCAGGACCTTTCCTATTAGGGAAAAATACAAGCCAGCTTGGACAGGGACAAGCTGAGTGACACTCTGCCTCTGTGCTGGCAACTGCTGCTGTCAGAGCAGCCCTATGACATGTGAACACTGTAGAACATTTTGAAAATACAGATTAAAAATATTAAAATGCAATTCAACCACTCAGCTATTATCACTGTCATCATTTTTAGCCATTATCTTTCCAGGTCTTTGTGTGTGTGTGTGCATGCATGTATATGGGTGTGCACATGCTTATCACATTAAAACTCTGATCAAGTCATACTGTACACATCCCTTTAAGTGCCTATGCATCTGCTTTTAAAAATGACCACACAATACCATGGTCAGTTTTATGCCACATTAAATGTTCTCCCACAAAATCATTCTCAGTTATGCTGTTGTGTATTCCAATGTGGGGATAAACCAGGGGTGATTATTCACTCCCTGTTGCTGGACATTTAGATTGTGTCCAGTTTTTCACTATTATGAACAATTATGGATATGAACATTTGTTTAGCTGTATCTTTATGTACATCTATAACTATTCATCTAGGCTAGATTCTTTGAAGTGGAATTGCTAAGTCAAAGACTTTGCAATCTTCTGAGGTTTTTTGGACAGGTGTTAGACATCAGGTTGGGCTAGTTTCCTTCTGCAGTGGTCCAGTTTCTCAGAAAGTCCAAGACTGGGCAGTATTGGGCCTTCCACACATCACTGTCTAATTGATGGACCAGGCATGTTCTTAGGGGCTGCCCAGTGGGCACTCAGATCCCGTGGCCCACGAAGATTCCCTCTCATCAACTCACCCTTTATTGGCTCTCCTCTCCTCCCTGTCTCGTTTTTCCCACTCCCTCATTTGTCTTCCTAGGGTCATCACTTCCCAAATAAACTTCTGGTATCCAAGCCCTTATTTCAGCCTGATTCTGCGGGAACCAACACCAAGTTTTAGGAACCCACTCTAAAACATGTAGGAACACACTGGAGGCAAGATCCATTCTGCCTGAGCTGCATTTGGGCTGTTATAATAGAATACCATAGACCGGGGGTGGGGGGTGTGCTTATAAACAACAGGAATTTATTTCTCCCAGTTCTGGAGGTTGGTAATTCCAGGATCAAGGTGCAGGCAGATTTGCTGTCTGGTGAGAGCCCATTTCCTCATAGATGGTGACTTCTAGCTATATTCTCCCATGGTGGAAGGGACTTGGGAGCTCTCTCAGGCCTCCTCTAAAAGGGCACTAACACCATTCATGAGGGCTCCACCCTCATGACCTAATCACTTCCCAAGCTCCCCACCTCCTAATACCATTGCATTGAGCATTAGGATTTAGTGTATGAATTGGGGGGCATACAAACATTCAGACTATAACACTGGGTGAGCACTGGTAGGAGGAGCAGTAGTTATTATTAAAATAATAATGATAATAATGTTTAAAAGGTAGTGTCAATGTCATTGCTTATTGCTTGCTTATTCTGTGCCAGGCATGGTGAGCTCTTCATGGCCATTGGGTCCCTCGATCTTCACAACTCCAGGACATGTCTACTCTTTATTGTCATCCCATGTGATGGATAGGAAAATGAAGCTTATGTTGGGGAACTTGCCCTAGAGCCCTGCCTGGTAGGAAGTGGCAGAGCTGCTATTTGAAATGTGACTCCAGGGCCTATGTCCTTAGAGAAGGGGACATTTGAACTGATCCTTTAAGGAGGAATTTGGGGGGAGGGACTGCCGGGTGGACAGGGGAGAGGGACATGGCAGGCAGACGGAGGAGCAGGGGCAAAAGTTCTGGGCACACTGAGCCTTGCAGAGGGGTTGCAGGGAAAGTGGGATGTATTGGGAACAGTCTAGATAGAAAAAAGAAGCTGAAGTGTTTGGCTGGGGCCAGGCTGCGATGGACTTCATTCATCCTGCTAAGAACTTGAGGCTTAGAGCTATTAGATGGGACACTTGTAAGCCCAGAAATGACACGCTCAGACCCATGTGGCAGAGTGGAGAAGGGATAGCAACTGGAGAGGTGGCAGGGAAACCAATTAGGAAGCAACAGAGGTTTGATTTGCCTGGATCCTGCTGTTTCCCCGACTCCGTCTGTGGAGATGGACCTGCGCTGGCTGGCAAATAAGCTGAGCAGCTCTCCTGGGACAATCCTTTTAGCAACTGGCTGTTCTTCCTACAGATGAGCCAGGTTTGCAAAGCAGCCCACAGACTGTCCTGATCTATAAATAAGCCCTATCTGTCTCCACTCGCCCCCCCTTCCTCAGTGCTCTAGGCAAAGCCTTTTCTAGAATTCAGACAATCAGAGAGATCTCCAAAGCCTCCGCCGGGGTAGGGGATGGGTAGGCAGTTCTGAGGGATGTAGGTGGTAGAATTGTCCATGTTTGAGCCGGATAGAATCTAGGGAGAAGAGGCTTAGAATATACTGGGAAACTGAGGCCAGAGATGAGAGGCTGGGTCTCCTATTCCCTTCCAGTTACACAGCCTCACCTCTGGCCCTTCGCTTTATTTGTTTCTGTTGCCCAAAACATATTCTTTTCCTAGAGAGTCACTTAGAATGCTACCCCCACCCTCCTTCAAGTCTTTGCTGAAAATCTCACTTTCTCAATGAGATATGCCCTGGCCACACCTACTTCCTACTGCACCCAGCTTCTCTCCCCACCTGCACTCTGTTGTGTTTTTGCTGCGGCACTCGTCATCTTCCAATAGCTAATGTCATCGACTTGTTTCCATCCGTGTTAGCTTCTCAAGGGCAGGACGCATGTCTACTTTGTTCAGTGAGTATCCCAAGTGTCTAGCAGGTGCCTGGTGTCAGCAGGCGCTCAGTGAATATTTGTGGGGCGAACCGTATTGCTTGTCTTCCTCTCTTCCTGGCTGCCTTTAATGGCAATTTCCCCCTGGTCTCACTGATGTTGAAGGGAAGTGTAAATCGGAGGGAATGATGAGGGAAGTGTACATAGGACAAAAGGGATGTTGATGATGGCGATAATGTTCAAGCTAAGACCTACAATCAAATTACTAAGGAAGTGCTTAAGAGCTCATAAACCCACTCTCGAACATTGAATGAATTACTTCTCTGGAAACATTGGCCTAAGCACCAGAACTCTAGGCAGCGCTGTCCAATAGGGCTATAACATGAGAGTACACCTATACTTTTACCTTTTCCGTAGCTACCTTAAAAAGTAAGAACAAACAAACAAATAATAAAATTTCTTTACTGCTATACAGCCAAAATATTATCGTGCCAACACTTAGTAAATACACACATATTTAATGAGATATTTTACATTCTTTTTTCTCCAAGTCTTTGAAACCCAGTGCATATTTTATACTTGAGCACGTCTTGATTTGGACTAGCCACCTATTAAGTGTTCAGTAGCCACATGTAACTAGTGGCTACCAACAGGGAAATTCTAGAAGGGAGACACAGCCCTTCCCCTCTCGGAGCTCGTAACTGCAACTCTGGGCGAAGTTCAAGAGCAAAGGTAGGAACTAGGGAGTAAGAGATCAAGGGGGACGTGATCGTTCTGCTTGAGGGGAGGGGAATTGGCAGAGACATGAAATCTGAGGTCACATGAGATTATGTGCTTGGTAAATAAATATGGGAACATGTTTAGCTTGCCTATTATCAAGGAAATGAGTTAAACTAATATCAAATTTTTCTTTGATACAATTAATTGAGTAAAAATGAAAACCAAAGAGGTCGGTGCACTCGTGAGTGGCTAGTGCTGGTGACAGTGGTGGAAAGCATTTTGAGCATGTGTCTCAGGCACCAGAAGGAGCCTTTATTCCATAATCTCATTTCTGGGAGTTCATCTTTAAAAATAATTCAAAATGAAGTGGAAAAAGATAAGGCATGCCCTCGTTCACTTTAATGTTACTTAAAAAGCAAAAAATTGAAAATGGCTTAAATGAACCATAAAAGGGTTATATCCATTTGGAAGAATATCTCAAAGAAAGTGTGCTAACATGGAAAGTGTTATGAGGACGATGATAAGGGAAAGAAATCAAATTCAACATCACACCTATTTAGTGTCTGCAACTCCATACACATTTCTGGTACGTGTTCTCAGATCAACTGGGAGAGAACGTGCAATGACGTTTTTCATTTGGTGAGATTACAGTGATTAAAACATTTTTGTTTATTTTGTGCTAAATTGCAAATAGTTCAGCAAAATTAGGGGGATGGGTGCAAGGCTAGATGATGATTCTTGCTCATCGGTAAAATATAAGCAGAAGAGTCAGGGTGGCTTGGTGGAAAACATCTGTCCTACACCCAAACTCTTCAAATATGACAACTGTGGCCTTCCTCTTACAGGACGGTGCTTCACACGTGCCCCTAAAAATGTGAGGTCAGGCTGCGTGTTTTTGAGAACCTTATTTTCAGAAATGGTGACTTGAAAGGTCCATCATGTCGTAATGCCTTTCGGTTTCAAATGAGCCACGATGAGAATTCTGTTTAAAACAGGTAAGAACAATTGTTTTTAGATGATCGTAAAAATGAAACCACCAATTTAAAAAATGCTCATAGAACTCTCAGTCCTCAGAGAAGAGAATCAGGCCTTCGGGGCCTGGGGGCTCCCAGGGTGTCGAGTGTGAGAAACACTATCCAGCAGGACTCCTCTAAGCGAAGAGGTGCGCCTGGGGCCCCCTGGGTGGGGCTGAATGGGCCGGGACCTTGCTTTACAAAGTCTGTTTAACTTGAGTGACTTTACGTGCGGCCTGTACACTCCAGTGCGCTTTAGGTCTCTATTGTGGGCTGAATGGCATCCGTGAAAATTTCCCATGTGGAAGGGTTAACTTCCGTTACCACAGAACGTTACTCTATGTGGAGATGGGGCCTTTAAAGAAGTGATTAAGTTAAAGTGAGGTTATTGGGGGTCCCTAATCCAGTCTGACTGGTGGCCTCCTCTGTATAGAAAGTCCGAGTCCACAGTCTCCTACGGGTGAAAGGAAGAGTCCCTGGAGACAGGCAGATCAGAGTTGGCTCAGCCACTTATTGGCTGAGTGAGACTGGGCCAACCCTTCATGCTCCCCAAGCCTTAGTTTCCTCATCTGTAACATGGGAGTGCTCACAGGCCTATGCCAGGCTACTGTTGTGAGGGCTCAGGGTGGTGGCTCGTGGGAGATGCTTGGAGAAAGATTTTCCTTCCTCAGCCCTTCCAGCCCTGGCTTTTGATGTGATTGATTTCGCTCCTTGCACCCTCCTGCCTACCTGACATCAGCTGAGAGCTCTGTGTTACCTCTTAGCATCCTCACAGTCGCTTCGGTTAGGTGGTTGAGGGGAGAAAGTGAAAGACACGGGAGATTGGCCAGAACCACAGGCAAACCTGCCTTTTCCAAGTTGACACAGGTGTTACCTCTCGTATTTCTCTCACCCCACTCCTTTCTCTCCATGGAGATCAGGGAGGGCAGGAAGGGGCTTGCAGGCCCCACACCTGCTGTTTGTTTCCATTCCAGTTCCCTCCTGAAGCCTCTCCTGCAGGAATCATTCCCGAGGGAAGCTGGGAGGAGCCCAACCAGCTTTGGGAGGGACTCAGGGTGGGGCAGTCAACTGATGCGTTCCGGGCCGCTCCTCTGGGAACTCTGTCAAAACGACTTTTCTTCTCATTTCTGTTCTTTGCAGAATGTGCAAGTTCAAAGAAGCTAGAGTGAAATGAACAAAAATAACACCACCAAGGTGGTTAAGAATAATATCACTATATTTCTGTATGCAGATAAAGATAAAAATGGTATTGTATTATAAACACTTGTGAAAGCTGCTTTATTTCTATGTCATGTAGGGCCAATTGCTTTTTTGGCCAATAGCTATTCATTTATAAAATTATCTAGAAGCTGAGAGCATTCTCCTGCTTGACTACCCCATTACCGCACGATCAGCTTCCTCCAGAGTTTCTACTGTGGTAAAGCAAAGCTTCCATGAATATCCCTGTTAGCTCAGACTTTGTGCATGCACTTAATTATTTCTTCAGCTTAAATTCCTGTACTGAAACTGAGGAGTAACAAAGGTTACACAATAAAAACTTTTAAGTAAGAAAATTGTTTTTGAGTAAGAAAAAACAGGAGATACGCACAGGTAGATACAGTGAGAACCTCCTTATTCTGTCTGCGTCTCCAAGCAATCTTAATCCCCAGGGGGCCACTAATGACACGCTGCTGGGTGTCCTTCGAGAATCTTTTCCTAGATTCAGCCAAGCATCCTTGTTCACAAATCTGCCCCTCACTACACACACACGCACGCACATGTGCACACACAGGGATGCACACAGTCACCCACACACTGCTTAAGGCTTTTGATTTGTAATGTCAGTTTTTCTACCAAAAGACTCTTTCTGCTTTTTTAACCTCCACTTGTTTCTGTCCTGACCCTGTTCAGAGTTGCCACTGGGAAGCATCTGTGCTCCCTGCTACGGATTTCAGCTCGTCCAGCTGCATGGAGACCTCCAAGGCCAGGCAGAGGAGGGTTGGGGTGGGGGTCTCTGCATTGTGGCTTGTATGGGAGCAAAGCACAGTCCCAATTCTAACGTGTACCCAACCCAACCCAGGACAGGTAGGTGTTCAAAGATGTTAGAGACAGTTGTGGCTTCCTTGAAGAAGGTAATGTACTGTCCCCAACCTTGGCAAAGCTTCATACTTTTTGTCATAAAACTTGTGTGGGAGAAAAAAGGAGTTGAGGGAGGAGAAGAGCATTACACAGTGAGAGACGGTCCCAGGCCAGAGGCAGTGAGCTCTGTGGTCAAGACCACTGAGAAGAAGGCGACCGCATAATTTCCAGTTCAATGGGACCCTTCCAAGAATGAAAGGGAAAGCTAGTGACATGCTAGGACAACAGGCATAAAGTGGACATCTGGTCACTCTTCCTAAGAGGACGCTGTCTCCAGCCCACAGGGGCCACAGGTGTGCTGTGGTGCATGGAGCCCTGGGTTGGAATCAGAAGGCCTGGATTTGAGGCCCTGCCCCTTGTTGGCTGGTGAAACCTGGGGCAGTGCTTTCAACCCTTGAGCCTGTTTCCAGCTCTGCAAAGTATCGACTTCACAGCGCAATTGTGCAGAGTGAGTGGGATGCTGAGCTTTCGAAAGGATGATTCGCTGTGACCATATTAGGTATGACAGACCAATCCTCCTGCAGCCTCTTGTCAGTGACCCCCCACAAAGGGCCTTTGTGGGAGAAGTCTGACCAAAGGGAGGTAAATGAACAGTACTGCCTTCAACCACATCCCCATTCCCTAACCACACCCCAGTCCTCCGAAGGCAGAGAAAAAACTCATTAACCCTAGGTACAGGCAAGGTGGGCGTAGTACATTGAGTAGTGTCTCCCAGAATTCATCCCTACCTGGAACTTCAGAGTGTGTCCTTACTTGAAAATAGGGTCTTGAAGATATGATTAAGGTAAGGATTGAAATGAGATCATAGTGGATTAGGTTGGGCCCCAAATTCAGTGTGAGTGTCCTTATAAGAAAAGATACACACAGAGGCAGGGAAGAAGGCCGTGTGAAGGTGGAGGCACGGACCACAGGGATGCTGCAACAAGCCAAGGAATGCCAGTAGCCACCAGAAGCTGGAAAAAGCAGGAGGTATCATCTCTTATAGACTTTGGAGGGGGCCCAGCTCTTCTGATATCTTGATTTTAGATTTCTTGTCTCCGTAACAGCAAGAAAATTCATTTCTGTTGTTTTGTTAGCAAACAAGTTTGCGGCAATTTGTTATGGCAGCCCTAGGACACTAATACCATGAGGTTAATAGCAAGTGCTGTTTCTAGGTCACTCAAGATGAACCAAGCATTGTGATAAGCACTACATGAGAATTAACTCATTTAATCCTTGCAATGCTAGTAATACTGTTCCCACCCACTACAGCTTACAGAAGAGGAGGTTGAGACTCAGAGGTACAGTCACTTACTCAAGGCCTTATGGCTGGTCAGTGGTGGGGCCAGAATTTGTATCCAGGAGTTTCAATTCCAAAGTCCTCATGGTTCAGGTGAGGACTGAAGCTGTCCTACCTCCTATAGGAACAGGACTACCAATGGGGGCTGTCACGAGGGGTCCAGGAGTCAGGCTGGTCCTCCTCGCTGTGGTGGAATTTCAGGGGAACAACTTTTCTTGCAGGTTCATCCCTAGGCTTTCTGTTCATGTGCTCCTGACACAAGAAGCCACCGAGGGCTGGGTGGGGTGGGAGGGGAAGTGATCTTGAGGGTGTAAGTCAGCTGGCCTGTAGGTGAAGGGGTGGGAGCAGGGAGGAGGGGATGCAGGGTGGGGACATGGGAGGACATCTAGTCCTACCTGCTTCCTAGCAGATAGCGATGCCTACTGGGGGTGGCCCCCGTTTTAGCGATTAGAAGTTGTGGGGATTCGAAAGATCTGGGCTAGCCCTGCCGACACGTTGATTTTCAGTCCAGTGAGACTCATTTTGGATGTCTGACCTCTGGAGCTGTAAGATAATAAATTTGTGCTGTTTAAAGCAACCGAGTTTGTGGCAATATTACAGCAGCAATGAAAAGCTACCAAAATGGAATTCCTGGACTCCTGGCCAGGCACCTCTGGAAAGAAACTCTTGTGACCTCCCTCAGTATGGGGAGAGGGGCGGGCAAAGCCCACCTGTTTGCAATTAGTCATTGTGCTTAGTTTAACTGTTTCCTAATCCAATGAGCAATTTATCCATCAGCTGTGGTTAAATCAGTCTGAGCCCAGAGTCTCGGGAAAAGCTCTTAGGGAAGCACTAGGCGAGGGGAAGCGGGGCCGACCCTGCACAGAGGTCTATGGGAATCTTCGCAGCCAGCCTGCGTGCGATGTGAGTGTTGTTCTCCCCATGTCGTGGATGAGGAAACGGAGGCTGACGAGGGAAGCGGAACACTGCCCATGGACCCGCCGTGAATGGCAGAGCCAGGGCTTGGAGCCAGGTCTGCCTGGGCCGTTCGTCGTTCACCATGCTCTCACCTTCACTGCCTTTCCCCCCCCCCCCGAGCATGTTGTAGGGGAATTTCAGGTTCCATCTGCAGAGACCTTCTCTCTGTTGCCCACTGCGTCTTATGCTCAGTTGCCATGCACACTTTCTCTGTGGACCGGACATTGTCCTCCCCGCCCCACCCCCACGCCGAGGTGTTGCCTCCTTAATTAGATGACACACACCAAGAGGAGCATGGCTCCTTCTGAACCCTGCTCAGTGCCGAATTCCGCCTGCTTGAGGGGCTCCCCGGATCCCTGCTGGATGCAGGAAGGAGATCTGCAAGGAGAGAAGGAGAAACCCCTTCCTCTATTCTGAGTCTGTGGGGAATCCCATCCCCAATTCCCTGAAATCCCAAACCCCCTTTGGCAGCTGGTCATAACTGGATGTTAGCAGAGGTGTGTGTCTTAGCCTAGAAATTCTTTTAGTAGAAGGTTAAAAAAAATCAACATCAAAGGTGGGAAATGCTGAGTAGCCTTTGATGTGCTTGAGGGAAGTCGGCCTGTCTTTTGGTAAAGCGTGAGAGACACACACACACACGCATGCACGCACGCACGCACACACACACACTTCTCTGCCTAATAGGAAAGGTTCTTTCTCAGTTCTCCATGTTCAGATAATGTCATTTGAATTCCTGGGAGCCTCTTCATTGCTGTCCTGGCTGGGTGGACAATGTTTCTGCAGGTCATATTATGCTCTGTGTGGCTCAGTAAAACCCGTCAGACTGGATTCCCACTTCTCCTACTGGCAAACAGTGCTACGAAAATGGCCAGGAGAGTTTATGCAGCAACGTGGTCCCCAAGAAAATACACTGACTCGAAGACTGGTGGGCTTCTCCATGGTCATGCACCTAATCCGTGGCCCCGGATACTGGTTCCCCTGCCCTGGTGAACGTCACACAAATGAGCACTCAGAATCTACTTCATTGACACGTTGATGTGTGTCCCTGGAATTGTTTGTGCAACCAAGTGCATGTGAATTTTGCAGAGGCAAGGGTGTCAGAAGGGTGAGTGTCTGGGATATTTTAATATTCAGTATTTCCAGACTCAGCAGGCAGCAGGCTAAATCTGTCTGCTGATGGGCAGGCATGAGTTATGAAACCTCTCATGTAGGTTGAGAGGTTGCCCGGGGCTGGGGCAGGGTTGCCACCAGTGTCTCCTGAGGCTAGTTGGGGGCAGGGTTGCTCCCTAGTTGGCAGGGAAGGAAGGATGTGGACCCTGAGCCCCATGGTCACATACAGTGGGACCAACAGGGGCTTTCCAAGTCCTGGGCCCTCAGCCAAGGAGGACAGGGCAATCAGAAAACAGAAAAGGACTCCCATGTGAGGGGAAGGTGATGCTGCCCCCTAATGGTTAAGACACAGGGGGCCGAAGTGCAAGGAGTCAGAGGACTCGCTGTGACCTCCTTCCCTGCCTGAGTTTTGCTGCCTCTTCCTTCCAAGGTAGGGGCTGTGCAGGCTGGGGGTGCCCCAGTGTGAGACTGGAGGCTGGGAGCCAAGGTCTAATCTTCAAGGGGAGAAAATTGAAGGCTAAGGGTAGTGTAGGGGACACTGGTGCTAGATTGTATTCAAGAGCCACAAAACAGAATGAGGGACCCAATCCACTGGAATAATACTTAGCAACAATATATCAATAACAACCATTTATTGATATTCTGTGTCTGAGATGGTGCTAAGCACATTACACAGATTTTTCTCAATTCCCTACAATCCTGTTCATTAGATATCCTCATTTCCACATTCATGGTTAAGGATCAAAGAATCCTGTTTCATCATTGCTATGTCTGTGGAAATTAACAGTTACATAGTACTTAGTGTGACACAGGCACTTGATAAGCACTCTCTTGTGTAGTCTCCACTCCTGTTTTAGGAGGTAGGTTTTATTATTTCTATCTTTATTATTTCCACTACATCATTGAGGAGCCCGGAGGCTGAGAGAGAGTATGTATCAGTTAGCTTTTACAATGAAACAAACCACCCCAAAATTTAGTGGCTTGAGACAACAAGCACTGATTTATATATTTACTTTTGTATGCAGTGAGTTGGCAATTGGGGCTGGGTTCAGCTGGGTGGTTCTTCTGGTCTGAACTGGTCCAACGAGACCATCATGCATCTACGGTCAGATGCCGGTCAGCTAGGTGGCTGTGCTTCAGAGGGTTGTTTGGTTGTGCACTGGGGTAATGGTGCAGACTGGTCCATGTGTGTCTTAGCATCCAATGGCTGGGTCACCCAGACTTGTGGCTGGGCAGGGGTTGGGGAGAGAAAGAGAGAAAGAGAATATGCAATGTCTCTTGAGGCCCAGGCTCAAAACTGGCACAGTGCCATATATTAAATTCTACTGGCCAAGGCTGGCCCCAGAATCAAGGGACAGGGAATATAGACTCCTGATGGAAGGAGCTATGACATCACAGAGCAGACTGAGTATAGATATAGGGAGGGGAGTTGTCTAACTGGGGCCATTTTTACCATAGATCACTGGGAAGGTATGGGGAATGGGTCAGGGGAATGGGGTTCCCAGGCAGAAAGAACCTGAGGTGCAGAGCCCTCCTAAGCCTTCTGGGCAGGAAAGAGCATGTGTTTTTGAAAAGTAAGCTGGTGTTCTTATAATCCAAGAGGAGGAAGTTGGAGAAATCAGGGATGGACTGCCATTCTGAGCACTTCACGTGGGTTAACACAATCCTTACAACAACCCCATGAGGGAGACACTATAGTTACCTCCCCTATTTCTACATGGGGAAACTGAGGCACGGAGAGATTGAACAACACCCTAAATCACACAGCTAGAAGCAGCAGTGTCAGGATTCCAACCCAGGGGGTCCAGATATAAAGCTCACACCCAGAACCAGTTGCCACGCTGCTGGCAAACAACACATAGAAGAAAAAAATCGGGAAAGAAGGGTTCTGGAGTAGCGTAGGGAAGCCAGACTTTGAACCTACTCTCCTTACAGGCCTAGAGACAATAAGGTAGAGATGCCCTGTCACCCCCTATATGCCGAAGATTAGGACTGCTTGTTTCTGCTGCGAGGTGGGAAGGAACTAGCGTTTCTGTAGGTTGTGACCTGCACCACAGGGGTGCAACAATTCTAAGTGTATTTGCAAAGATGCTTTTGTTTTTAAGCAACAGAAATTGATTTGGTCTAGCTCAAGTTTCCAAAAGGTATCACTTCATTGAGTGTTGGGATTGCT
The DNA here is from genome assembly GCA_004027475.1 of Anoura caudifer. Lineage (NCBI taxonomy): Eukaryota > Metazoa > Chordata > Mammalia > Chiroptera > Phyllostomidae > Anoura > Anoura caudifer. The sequence continues at coordinate 136,463 of PVKU01002429.1, forward strand.
CACAGAATCAGACAGTCTTGGGAAGGGCAAGACATAGACAAGTCCCTGGGACCTTAGTGGCAGGAGTTTGTGGGCTCACTTTCTAGTGGGCTGAGAGCCCCATGAGTTGATTCTAAAGACTTCTCATGTGTTTTTGTTTCAGTCCTGACTTCCCATGAAAGAGAATCTGGCACAATCTGGGTCACGTGTTTTTTCAAGGGACAAATTGGATCTGACCAGGAGAACAGGGACGTGAGCATGGCCACGGTCACTGGAGGAACCACTATGAAGCCATCCCACTTGAGTCTACTGCTTGGTGGTGGGATTGGTTCAACGCACCACTACCTACATCTGCCTGGACAGTTCCAAGACCACATCTTTTTCCAGGAAAGGATCAGAGGTGTCCAACCTTTTGGTGTCTTTGGGCCACACTGGAAGAAGAAGAGTTGTTTTGGGCCACACATTAAATACACTGTGACATGTGATCACAACAAAAAAAATCTCATAATATTTTAAGTAAATTTATGATTTTGTGTTGGGCTGCGTTCATAGCCATCCTGGGTTGCAGGTGGCCCATGGGGTACCCCTGTAGTTCTTTTTCTCCCAGAGGTCCTGAAGTACCAGAGCTTCTGACCAATCTCATTTCCAGCAGCTTTGTTGCAGATACGAGTTCTCAGACCACTTGCACATGGTTTTATTAATTGCATTTATTTAATTTCATTATTTTGAGTTCATTACATTATGACAATAGTTTTCATTAAATTATAACAACCTGAGGCAGATGATATCTTTAAGCTCAAACAAGTTTGCCATGCAAAGGTTGTATTTATGTGATCGTGCATTTCAGTCTTGCTTCCTAAGTGATCAGGTTATAAAATATTTATTAGTTGTTCAAAGCCCTTGCTTTCATGCATTCAATACCTTCTCTGGAAAAGATGTCAGGGTAGGCAGCTTTATTTGGTTGAGTTCACAGTGTGATGTTCAAAGGAGGTGCTTCATTGAATTTGCTGAGGGGTGAAGCTGGGCTTTGTAGACAGCTCCTGTCCTGAGCTTGCTGGGTGATTTGCTCCTGAGGTGGAAAAGGCCACTTGAACAGATTAAATGAAATCCATGGTTATCCAAAATACATTTGCCTACTTAAATTTCCAGATGGGAGCTTCTTCCACATGGACATACAACCGGCTCCCATGTAAATACTTTATAACTGATCATTCTGACTCTTGACATACATACTATTTTCATGGGAATGTAATCTATTAGCAGAGTATTTTGGGTGGGAATTTAAGACTCAGATACTCAACAGGCCTGGATTTGTCACCAATCAATTCATGATATGACCTTGGACAGACACCTCAGCATCGCTATGCTTTGCTTACTTCAATACCTCAAACCAGAATTGGTAAATATCAGTTAGGGATGTGTTCAGCTACAAATAATGGCAAACCAGGTAGGGGCTTCTTTTCTAACATGATAAATCCAGAAGCAGGGAGTCAAGAGTTGGGATGTTATTTAGACCCTGATAACCTGAAAACAAGGCCTTTCAAAGTGAGAGGCAGCATACATTTATTTGAGGTAAAAATAGTTGTTACTTGGGAATCACCCATTTAGGCAAAAACCCAAATAGTGTTCCAGTTAAGAGACCAAGACAAGGGGTATTTATGTGAAAGGGAAGGGAAACAACTACATCGTAAATGGAAAGTGTTTCTATTAGAGCAGATAAGCTAATACGGTGATGATAATTCTAAAGAATGTTTTTTAATGTCAGTCTGGTAGTCATAATATCTGCTTTCTAGTTATCCTTGTAAATAGTTCTCTGGGACATAGGGTTACATTAGGCCCAGACCAAAGGTTATTTTGCCCTGTTTTAACTTTTCAGAGGTTTGAGGCATGGGGTGAGCAAGACAGGTGCTCTGAAGTGGTAGCTCTGATTCCATTTTAAAATGGCTCCGTTTATACATATATTTTACAGGCTCTTTCTCTATTTCTGTGATCAGCCTGTGGTTTTTGTCCTGATGGTAGAAAGATGGCTGTTGCACCTTCTAAAGGAAGAAGAGGAAGGGCAAAGGGCATAGGTCAGAGGAAAATGCTGGCTGAGCTTGTGCAGCCTGTTTTTAGGGAAGTAAAAAATGCTTTGGAACCTCCTCCTACCCCCCACCCCAAATGGTTTTCTCCTTACATGGCATTTGCCAGAACTGAAATACGACTGCCTCCTTCCCCACAAAGGAACCTAGAAGGTGACTCTTTTATTTGGGCATAATGAAGCTCTGAGTGAAACCAGGGGTCTTCTGGTAAAGAAAAATAGTGAGTATTGGATAGGAACTTAACGGTGCCTTTTTATCCCAACAGAAAGAAACTATCATTTGTTGGTTCAGGTAGCAAGCACGGCACTAAGCCCTCTTCACCAGTCATCCCAAGTTAATACCCAAAACACATACCAGGTCTGTCTGGAAGGTATCCAGCCATGTAATAGAAAAAAAAATAGAGGCATTTATTGAAGAAGATACAAGATACAAGAAACATTGCACGTAGGACAATGACACCTCAGTCTCCTTCATAGTAGGCACCTTGGGACCTCACACAGTTCGCCCAATTGCTATCAGCTGTCCTGTCATATTTTTTGAATCTCATCAACCATCTGAAATCTCTTCCTGTTCAAAGGTGATTTTAGTTTTGGAAAAAGCCAGGAGTCACAGGGCACCAAATCTGGGCTGGAGGGGTCTGAGTCACCTGGGTGATTTGATGTTTTGCCAGAAATCTCTGCAGAAGATGCGGTGCGTGAGCAGGCGCATCGTTGTGATGAAGCTGCCAATCACCAGTTGCCTGTTCTGCAGCCTTCTGAATCATACAAATAGTTTCCAGGGAGGAATGTTCAAGCTTAATACAAAATTTGTTGCAGATTCATTGCTCTGCCCGCTCAGTCACTTTGAATATGAGGGCTACACAGTACACTCAATAGCAACTGCCGCCCCCACTGACTAGGACAGTGAAGTTGTCATTTTTCACACATGCGCATTCCAGTCCACTCTCCTTGGCTGCTAGGTTATGTTATGTTGCACAGTCTCGTTATACTAAAATGGCTGGACTTTTTCTTGACGGACCTCGCATGTGCTGTAGGTATGAGATGTATTTTAGAGATAGAGAAACTGAGACCTTATTGCTCAAGGCTGCAGAGTGGGATGAATTTAAAAAAATCTCTGTTGGGTTCAGGAGGGCTGGAGGAAGTCTCAGGTTACTCTGAATATTTTATGTTGACCTCTAGGGGAGGGGCTTAAAGCAGTTTCCTCCCTTCTTTTCCCTCCACCCCATGAAGGAGAGTGGGCTTGGGGCTAAGGAGGAGCTCCCAGAGGCCCAGGGCCTCCCACTGAGTTCCCCTGGTGATGTTTGGGGCGCCGGGACTCTTGTCCAGACTTGTGCGTCCCTGTGATGTCATTAATTCTTTCTAGATTTCCTGGAGCAAGCTGTGGCAGTGTCCCTCCCTTTAAGGCTCCTCCCTACACCATGGGAACAAGGTCACTTCCTCATTGTTGCCACACTGCATACTCCATGCAGGTCACCTGCAGTGACTTGAGGGAAATGGAGCAGGATTCAACTGCTCCCAGCTTTCAGGAGCAAGTACTGCTGATGAAAGGGTTCTTGTTGTAAATAGTCAAGCAGTCTTGGGAGTCATATTACTGCCTTTGAATCACAACTGGCCACTTCCCCCCGCCATGTGACTTGTAAGGTACTTGATTATTCTACACCTTAGTTTCCTCATCTGTATAATGGACAATAATAATGGTACCTATTGTCATAGAGCTGTTGTGAGAATGTACACGCATAAAGCACAGACGAAAGTGCTTACCACTAGCTAACATCTGTGTGTGCTTAAGTCAGCTCCTCTCTATTAGACATCTTTGTAACTAACTTGCTTTTATAGATTCATTCTTTTGAATCTTGAGAGCCAAGTCTCCTGGGGTTGTTCTTAAGTTAATATTTGTTTTTAATGAATCCTGTAGTTATCAATTAATGCCTCGCTTCCCAGTGTTAATGAAGAGCAAGAAAAATAATAGCTACTATTTCAGCTCTTACTCAATTGCCTTTATAAAATGCAAATTAACAGTGCATTGCTCCCTGGAGTTGTGAAATATGGTGGCCCTTGGATTAGTCAACTTGGGAGCGATGGGTTGGTAAATAGATCACTGTTTTCTTCACAGTTGGGGTTAAGCCTGGAATCCACTATTTTCCTTTCCAGCTCTACTTTCTGTCATGGGTGTACATGCTGACATGTTGGTGAAGTATTTGTATTTCTCGACATGGATCATGGTAGGCCCAAAAAGGGGGCCACTTCAGCATATTGCTTTTCTGTCTTGCCTCAGCTTGCAATCCCTGCCCAGTGAAACACCTTCTGGGGACAAAGGGTCAAAGTATGGGGTTCCAGTCCCTTTTCCCCATCGCCTCTGGCCATGATGTTGGGCAATCACTTCTCCATTTGGACCTTCAACCTCTCCTTCTAAGAGATGATCTCTGGGGGCCCTCGCAGCTTTACCTTTTTCCAATATTCACTGAATGTTGGACTTTAGAAGGACAGCTCACTTGGCAGATCTTGGCTGTGAAGTTTTTTGAGGATTACCTAATTTATTGGGCATCTTTTTTGCAGAAAAATATTATCAAGAAGGCAAATGCTCAGGTCCCCTTTCCTTCCCCAAATGTGATGCTTAAATAAAATTCAGTTTCGTGGAGCAAACACAGAAGAGTAGAAATGGATAGGGTCTCTCCTGTCTTTGAGCTGTCCCAGAGGAGCCTTAAGCAGCAGGATCACCTTTCAACCAGATGGGCCCTGAGCTCAGAGAGCCAAGCAATCAGTGAGAATAGAGAAATTAGTGGCAGAAATGAGAAGAGGCTGGTGGTTGTGATGTTGGTTGACTCTCCCGGCTGAATGTCATCAGTCCGGAATTCTGGGAGAAGAAGGAGAAGAAGAACCATGCTGAAAAGCTCTTCAACTCAAGCTGGTGGGCCATGATGTTCCAAGTTCCAGGACAGGTCCAATGGGAAAATGGCCCCTTGAGCTAACCTTGGACACAAGATCCTCTGGAGAGCAGGGCTGGCCTGAGGGGACACTGGGATAGAGCAGGGGTAGCTATTCTTGATCTCCCATTGGTGGCTTTGCCTCATTTTCCTTGGCACAAAAGCCTCAGGTATTCAGGGCCTCTTACTGCTCCGAGGGCCCTTCCCACCATGCCTTACCTAGCTCAGTCTTAATTTATTCAGTGACTATTGTTTTCAAAATTTTTTTTTCTGCCCCCTTCCTTTCACCATCAATCTTACTAAAATACTCCTCAGGTGACAGCGTGGTGGGGTACAAAGAGCCACAGCCTTTTGATTCAGTTCTGGTTGGCAATCTTCATCCTTTCGTTCATACCAATGGGAACTTGGGCAAGTTACTTACTATTTCTGAGCCTCCATTTTCTCACCTTTGAGATGGGTATAGTAATACCGAATTTACAGCTTTATTGAGAGAATTAGATGAGAGACATAGGTTACTTGAAAAAAAGCCAAAGAAGTGTTATTTCTTCCTTCTTGTCCTATCTTATACTTCCTGTGCATTAGAATCTGGGGGATGTAAAAAATATAGCAATGGCAGGGAATCCACCCCACCCCGCAACCAGCAATCAGTGCTCTTTAAAAGCTCCTCAGATGTCATGGGTTAAGGCCCACTGCCCTCAGGCAGTGCTGATGAAGAGTTTGCTACCTTGTGCTTTCTGCTGCTTCTATTCCCATCCCTTTGGGCCTGACTCCCAAAGTCAGTCTATCTTCTGTGTTTTTATCTGACAGATAGCAGGTAGTTTAATGGAGGCTCATGTGTGGGATCCCTTCCCTGCGTCCTGGATATTGGTTTTCATTGGCACCTCGCTAGGAGTAAGGCCATATTCTCTAATGGCACTCGGGGAGGGAGAGGGTGCATAAGGTTTACTGAAATGTTGTGGCGGGAAACAACGTTCTCTGGGACATTAACCCAGAGTCAGAGGGGCCAGGTAGAACTAGTGATTCAGGTGGGCAGACTTCCGTTCTTCCTTCAGCAATGCTGAAGCAGGAAACCAGGCAGCTAGGCTGGGATGAACTTGGTGAGTCTAGAAATTAGCGGGTGGGGTGATTCCAAGGTGCCACAGACAACTAAGGTATGCAGGACATTGAGGTGTGGTCTGGGCAGGGAGGCAGATATTGATGACAGAAAATGGCTTCTTGGGGTACTTATTCTCCCTCCCAGTTAACTCTTACAAGAAATCTTCTAACTGTATACTCTTGACCCACCTGAAGGTCATCTACAGACATTCCTACATGGCCCAAAGCATCCTACATCTCTCTCTTTGAGAGTGCTCTCCTGCCAAGGGAGCTTGGTTTTCACTTGGTGGCAGGCTGGAAGTCCTGGGGAGTGACTGGCTTTGGTGCCACCCTCACGTGGATGTATGGCAGTTGCTAGATGAACACCCCAGCTTCCCTGCCCTTGGGTGGCACAATCCTGAGGCATGTTCTGCAGTTTTTCAGTGGGTCTCCTGTGTGACTGAGCCCAGATGCCCACAGTGACAATAGTCTCATCATAAAACTTTTGCTGACTTCCCTCCCTTCCCTGTCTCCCTCCCTGTCCTTCCTGAGATCACCTTGCAAATTAACTAATTGGAGCCCAATCCCCATCTCAGGGTCTGCTTTGTGGGAAAATGTCTATCTTACATCAGCCTTTTCTTATTCGCAGGAGATTCACATCTCTGTTCGCACAGTTGTCTAATGAGACGGATGGGCTAGATTTTCTGGGGGCACGTTATGGAGTTTACCTCATTGTGTCATCACTGTTTTGCATATCTTCTCTTCTGGAGATTGTCTAAATAGAAAGAGGGAGGAAATCATGGTAAGTGCAATGCTTTTCAATCCACAGGTTGTGATGCACAAGGAGTTCCAATATCCAGTGTTTTAAATGAAAGAAAGTGAATATGACATATCAGAGTGTACTATGCATTGTGAGGGTACATACGGTTATGTGAAAATTCCATTTCAGTGGTGTGTGGGTAAACTCACAGGTTGGTGAAATAGACTTCCCAACATGAATCATGGTCAGATATTTTGGAAGCCACTGCCACAGTGGGCCTCTGTGGTTTTGCCTTCCCAAGATCTGTTACTTTTTCTTCCAATAATAACATCTCAAGATTCCTTCCAACAAGAAAGGAGACTACACCCCTAAATGGACATAGTCTTGGTGGGACTGTCAGTCAAGGTGTTTTTATCATTTGGTCAAAAGATTGTCACATGACCCCATGACACGTCAGTCAGATGATTGCTCCAGGGAACCTAAATCTAGAGAGGACACATGAAAGGTTGGGAAATAGTTGAATAGTTGAAGATGCTTCATTCAAAGTGCATGCCTGCAAGTTAACATCTGTTTTTTTTCCCCTGCTACCTGGGTCCTTGAACTTCCTTCATTGTTTTCCCTTCCAAGATTTGGTTGGTCAGCCATTGGGTTGGTTCTGTGAAGTATCTTTGGACCACTTCTTTATTTTTTGCCTCTTAGATAGATAGAGCTGTTTGCTGTTGCTAGAAACCAGAGAACCCTTCCATAGCTGAGAGCTCTCCTTAACTCTACTGCTTCTGGCCTGCGTGATGGAAAATTACTTAATTTCGCTAAGTTTCTATGCCAGATTGGAGGGTATAGATGATGTTCACATGACCACTGGCCCTATACTCTCAATTAGTGGCAGCTATTAGTGTGGACCAAATTTCATCTTTGTTTTATTCTTGATGGTGATCCATTTATTAAGTGTTAAGTGTGGAGTGAATGAATGAATCTACATGGCATGCAGATTTTTGTAACTAAACTCCATAGCTTAAATTTTTAGACAGTTACAACCCTTTGGGTATTGAACCTGTGATTTATTATTCAAAAACTTAATATGAGGAAATCTTCATAACCTGGGGTTAGGCAAAAGAGTTCTTATGAATGATAACAAAACCATATTCCATAAGAGAAAAAAACTGATAAATTGGACATCATTGCAATTGAAAACTTTGCTCTGTGAAAGACAGTGCTAAGAGAATAAAAAGACAATCCAGAGACTGGGAGAAAATATTTTGCAAATCACATATCCAACAGAGGATTGGTGTCTAGAATATATAAAACTAGAAACATACAACACAATTTAAAAATAAATAAAAGACTTAAACAGACTTACCACTGAAAAGGACATATGGAGAGCAAAATAGCACATTACAAGATGTTCAGCATCATTAGTCATTAGGGAGAAGCAAATTAAAACCATAATGAAATACACTACATAGCTATTAGAATGGCTAAAATAAAAATACCAAGTGTTGACAAGGATGTAGAGCAACAGAAGCTCCCTCACATCGCTGGTGAGAATAAAAAAATGGTTCAACTACTCTGGAAGACAATTTAATAGTTTTTATAAAGTTAAACACACACTTACTCCCTGGCCCACCTCCTGAGACACGAAATGACATCTTATGATTGCTCAAAACCTGTATGCATGTTTATAGCAATTCTGACCATACTCACCCCAAACTGGAAACAACTCAAACGTCCTTCAGCAGTGGAGTAGACACACAAATTGTGGTATGCCCATACAATGTCATAAAACTTAGTAACGAAAGGAATGGACTATTGTTGCATACGTCCAGTACAGTTGCTGTGGGCTGCATGGGCCTAGGCTAGGCCATATTGACGTGTGGAATGAGTGTACAGTACACACTGGATTTTGAAGACTTAGTACAAAAAAGAATGTAAAATATCTCAATAATTTTTATGTTGATTCCATGTTGAAATAACACTGCTTGGATAGATTGGGTAATAATAAAAATAAAACATTATTAAATTAAGTTCACCTTTTTCTTTTTACTTTTAAAAGTAAATTAGTGAAAGTTGTCATTACTGCATGTGACTTGGGTTATATTTTTATTGGACAGCGCTGTCTGGGCGACACAATGGGGAGGTCTGGGTGTTTCTGTCTCTATCTGGACAGGCAGGGGTAGGGTGGCCCTTCTCAGGGTGAACAGGGCCCATCCTGGCTTCTGCTTTTGGAGGAAGCTCATTTCCTCTCAGTCCGCCTCGGGAGGTCAATGTCACGTTCAACATCTTCCTTTCCTGTGGGGTTGGCTCTGCCTAACCTTTGCAAGAGAAGAAAGTGAGGCAGGACGAGGCAACGTCTAACAGAGCTGGGGTTGGGCGGTGGGTTGGGTGCAGAGGAGCATCAGCTGTGCGGTGAGACTTGAGTTCGAATTCCATTTTAGTTGCCAGCTCACTGTGAAGTCCTTGATCTTCCTTAACCCCAGTTTCTTCGCATGCAAGAGAGACTAACAGCACCCAGGGATTTGCTTACCTCATAGGACTGTGGTGAGGATGAAGAGGAGAGGGCCTGGAGAGCACCCAGTAGGCCTTCAGGTAATGACCATTTTGCTGCTCTTGATTTTCCTGCTGGGTTGTGTTTGCCCTCCCACCTCAGGCTCTGTTCTCTCGGCCCCCACCTCCCCGCCCAGGCACTCTGCCCAGCTCTTCTCCCTGATTCAGCACCGAGAAATGCCTAGGCAAGCGTTCCCCTGAAGCTGCTTGTCAGCAAACACCCACTCCTGTCTCCACTCTCGCCATGTGTCAGAGACAGGCCTGGACTCCACGCGAGGCCCCGGTCGTGCCAGCTTCTGGGCTGACTCACACATACCCTGCTGCGCAGACTTCAGGACCGAACTCCCAACCTGTGAGATTAGCGATCCGCGGCTCCCCAAAGCTGCCTCGACCCAGGGCGAAACCGTCCTCTCACTGTCTACAGGGGTTGCAGCGATTTTCCTGGATTCAGTTTCAAAGGCATAAAAGCCTTGCTTTCAAGCATTTAGTTGTTGCATGGTCTGCCTTTTCCACTTCCTTTCCTTTGCCTTTAGTGTCAACTGAGCTTTGACTATGGTATCCTTGTTGTTCACCTCCTGCTGCTCAGCATTGGCATCAGATATCAGGTAGGTGCAGGGTAGCCTTACCAGCCATATGAATTTTCATCAAAGGAGTGATGAAGGACCTTCCTGGGCATGACAGAGTATGAGGCTCTGGGGAAGGGAAGTTAAACAGACATGAGTGGTCTCTTGGGGCTTGCACGTGATGGTGGTCACGGCTGCTCCCCAGGAGGATCCTCTTGATCACCACCAGGTCTGTGAGAGCTTCGAGGCACTCACAGATCCCAAGTTCAGAGGGCCATGGCTAAAGACCTCAGAGGCAGACCTGGAGTGAGACTTCAAGCCATCACAAGAGACCCTATTCTGTGAGAGGGGCACTGTGGCATGGTGGTTGAGCTTGGTGGGCTTCGGAATCTGGCAGCTCTAGATTTGCCTCTGGGTTCTGCCACTTAGGAGCCTCCGGGGTACAGAATCTAATCTTCTTGGGCCCCAGTGTCTCATCTGTGACCTGGGATCCAAATACCAGTTTCACAGCTTGTGGTGAGAATGTCCTATCTGTCATTTGCTGAGCTGCAGCAAGGGGCCAGGCAACATGCTCACGGCCCTACAGCGGTTTTCTAATGGAGTCCTTACAACAGCCTCGTGGAGCAGGTATTATTCTTATGTTCACCTTACAGATGAGAAAATTGAGGCTTAGAGATGTTAAATAATGCATCGAAGATCGTACAGTTGGCAAATGTAGGATTGGGGATTTAAATTCTGACAGTCAGCCCCATGTGCAGCCTGACCCTGACCTTCTCTAGCCTGTGCTCAGTGGGGACAGGGGAGGGAGGTCGTGAGCACCAGGGGTGGGGACACAGGCAGCTAAGATTCCTCCCCTGGGGAGCGGGAGGCGGCAGAAGGTGGGACTGCCTGGGAGCTAAAGCTCCGAGCCTGCTCCGAGCCTGCTCCATGCCCCATCAGGCTTCACTCACAGAACACAAGCTCAAGGGTGAAACTGGAGAATGTCAGGATGGCCATCGCAGAGCCTTAAAGCCCAAGGGCCACACTTTTGAGTGTGGGGTCCAGTGGGACCGCACTGGTTGAATACTCATGAACTTGACTCCATTTTAAATACTTTTAATGGCAGAAACTTTTCTGAAGTGAGAAGTATATGCTTACTTTTTTCTTTTTGATCTTTTTCGGTGGGTCTTGCTACATATTGAGTTTTTAAAATTGGGAGTAGGTTCATCAACACAGATATGTGTTTTAAAACACTGAGCACCAGCTCAGGCTGTGTGACTGGGGGGAAATGAGTCCTGGGCAGTGTGCTTTGCAGAGTCTCTGCTGTCCCATCAGTGGCCACACTAAGGGCACCAAGGACTCCTGAGCTTGCAGCAGCCCACCCCTGCCCCCCGCCAAGCTCGAAGAGTGTTTAGTTGATGCCTTCTTTGGGAGGTAGTACTGAGGCTAATGGCTGACTCTATGGAGTCCAACAACTTCAGTTTACACTCCCCAAGCAGTCCCAATACTTGGGGTTATTGACCAAACTCCTGACTCTACCACTTTCTAACCATTTGGCCTTGGGCAAATTACTTAATGCTTTTGAACCTCAGCTTTACCATCTGTAAAATAGCCATATGCATCCATTTCCTATGACCCTTTGAGGACAGTAAGTGGAAATGGTATGAAAAGCCCCAAGCACAATGATGTTGAGCACTATTATTATTCCTGAGTTTAAGGGCCGTGACAGAACTCAAGGAGTGTGTGCGTGTGTGTGTCGGGGGCGGGGCGGGGAGGGGGGAGGTGGGCAGTTAATTATTAAACCAGAGTAGCACCTGGTATAAGAGGAATAAATGTATTCTGAGAATTTTTCTCCGTAGTATGTCACCTGTTAACAACATTGGAGATACGTTTCTCCCTTTACAGCTCACAGAGCCCTTTCTTACACACCATTCAATTCAAGCTTCACAACAGCCCTGCAAAGTGGGAAGAACAAGAACTTTTATCATTCAGATTGGGAAATTAGAGGGTTAGAGATGAATAACTTAACAACTGCTCATTTATTCAAAAGTCATTTAATGCGTACTTACTGTGTGCAAGACACTGCATTAGGTTTGGGGATGAAGATGAATAAGGGAATTTTTTCTGCCCTTTTGAAGAAATTATTGTGGGTCAGGGCGGCTGCAGCAGGCTTCCAGGAGGATGCTGAACATGAGGTGTAATGTATCTTTCAGGATAAATCCGATGATGCAGAAACAGCAACAACAAATGACGGTGGCTTTAAAATAACAAAGATTTCTTTTTTGTCCATGGTGTTGGTCCATCACAGGTCAACCAGTGGCTCTGCTCCATCTAATTTTCACTCCAAACCAGACAGATGGTGCAACCACAGGCTGGAACGTTGCTGTTTGTTGTGGCAGGAAGAAGCAGAGACCCGAGATGCGGTGTGGGTCTCACACCAGCACTCAAATTCTCCCCTCGTGGGCCAGACTGTCAAGGCAGCCCCACCCAACCACAGGGGGCAGGGCAGGAAGCAAAATTCTACTAGGTGCCCAGAAGAGAGAGCTAGACATATGTAGTGAACAGATTCATAACCACTCCAGCTGGGCGGGCTCTGAAGGAGGGATAGCAATCAGGTGAATATTGATGGGAGAGTGGAGGAGGGGCATAGATAAAGTGGAGCCTTAGAGACATGGAGCGTGGGGTGGGAAACCATGGGGGAGACAGGAGTGCAAGGCATTGGGGCTGGAATAGTGAGTCTGCCCATCTGGCTGGAAGAGTTTGATTCAACAGTTTAACAATGACTGACTCAGCTCCTATTGCATGTTAAGTGATGGGGATGCAGGGAAGGGGAAGCACGGTACCTAACTTTGAACACCTTACAGTTTAGAAGAGCCAGATTTTGCACAGACAACAAAGAGAATCAAAATAGGAGAAAGAGTAGCCAGTGTTTATGTTTGCCAGGTAGTTTTGCAAGATCTGTATGTATCTGAACTCATTTTATGATCATTGTAGTTCCACTAGGTGGTGCTTTTATTACCCCCATTTCATAGGTGGCAAAACTGAGGCGCTGAATGGCTCTTCAATGGCAGATAGGGGCTCCAAATCCAGGCATTCCGAGTCCAGTGTCTGTGCTCTTAACTGTGAAAGCTTCACTCTACTGCTTTTTGCTTGATAACTTGTGAGTTGGGGCAATGCCTAGAATCTTGGATGGCAAGTGGTTTTGCCTTGAGTTCCAAAATGATAGATTGTTATTGGCTGCCTGAAGCTCCTTATTGGGACAGTTTCCAAGACCAAGCTGGGACTCAGGGAGGAAAGAATGATATGATTAATTAGTAATGCCCGCCATGGGCATGAGAAGTGGTGTTGTCAGCACGATATATTTGGTAACCCTGGTCTATTTAAAGCCTAGAGCAAGGTGGATTTAATCAATTTATTAAAAAAATAAAGAAACTGAAAATCGAACACCTAATTCACGGACTGTGTTCCTCACTGTTCAATCTGTTTTCTTACTTTAAGGCTCTATCGTGGGTATGGCAGCCGAGGTAACGCCTTGTTTGAACACTCACCTTTCCTTCCTGGAGATTGATGTTTAAAATATCAAAATTGCAATCCCTCAGGCAAACATAACACCTTAATTGTCAAACAATAAAGATGTCAGCCGTGGCAAATGTTCAATCCATTGTGCTCCTGGTGCAGTCATCAGCGGGGATGGCACGACAATGAAAGTAATAAAAAGAGGACTCTAAGTGCTGAATCCGATTTCTGTACAAGGAAGAATCCATCAGTTGACTTGGGGAATTCAGCCGTGAGAGAATCTGGCTGCAGACTGCATCATTGTTGGAATTTCCTGCCTGGAAATGTTTGAGGCTCTTCTGTGCAGGGAAGGTTCTAGGATCACTGTCTCCCCCCACCCCACCCCCAAACTCTTTTCTTGGCTTTTCTTTCCTGGGTACCACTCTTCCTTAGGCTCAGACTTTTGTTTCTTGCTATTTTTTCCCCAAACATTCCAAGGAATGGATTTTAAATTATAACCAAGAGCTTAGCGCTCAGCTGATAAATAGGTTACCTCTTCTGGGCCAGCTCTGATCAATTGCTTGTGCTGAGTTGAGAAGGTTTGTGATGGACTCAGCCTGGAAGCATATTGGGATTGATTAGTGATGTCTGCCGTGGGAATGGGCTAGGAACAATAATTGTGTAGGCTCCCGGTGGCTCTGCCAAAGTAGAAAGTCTGCACTGTCCTTACAGCTGTGATGTTAGTCAATGAGCTTGGGGTCGGATCCTACGGGATGCTAGTTCACGTCCTATCTCTTCTCCTTCTATGTGAAACGTGAATGCATCACTTATCTGCTCTCAGGCGGAGTGAAACTTAAATAAACACAATCCTCCTTATAAAGTGGTTGTAAATATTGTAGGAACGATGCACATTCATTCAAGAAATATTTGTTGAGCACAATGTTTGGTGCTGGGGATACAGTAGAGATACAACTGGATGTGGTTCCTGCCCATGCAGGGCTTACTATGGTCCAGTGGGGGATGTACTAGTATTCCATTGACGCCTAACAAATGACCACAAATTCAGAGGCTAAAACTGCACCTGGTTTTATGTCTCACTTTCTGTGGGTCAGGAGTCTGGGCTCAGCTTTGCTAGCTCCTCTGCTCAGGGTCTTACAAGGTTGCAGTCAAGATGTCCACTGAGCTGTGTTCTCATCTGGAAGCTTGACTGGGAAGAGAATCAGCTTCCAGGCTCATTGAACTTGTTGGAAGAATTCACTTTCTTAGCATGATGAAGCTGTGGGCCCCAGCTCTGGCTGGCTGTCAGCTGGATTCCTCTGCAGGTCCTCTATGACCCATAACAATGAAGGCATCTTCTGCAGTTCCTTGTCACAGGGGCTTCTTCAACATGGCCAGTTATCTCATCGAGTCAGCAAGGAGAGTCTCTCACTCCAGTCTGCAGAGGTGGGGGTCTTACATAACCCCATGTAACCACAGGGGTGACGTCCCTGCACCATGCTGTATTCCATGGATCAGAGCAAGTCACAGGTCTGGCCCATACTCAGGGTGGGGGATGATGCCAAGGCATGGACCATAGGAAGTAGAAATCACTGGGGGTCACTTTAGGGTCGCTCCACTGCACAGACACACAGAGTTTATTTATAAATATGTAGATAAGGGAGCTACCAGGTCTGTACAGGAAATATCCAGCCATGCAATATGAAGAATAGAAACATTTATTGAAGAAGATAAACGGTACAAGAAGCATTGTACGTAGGACAATGTTGCCTCAGTCCCCTTCAAAGCAGGCACCTTGGGACCTCACACAGTTCTCCCAGTCACCATCAGCTGCCCTATCATATTTTTCTGGATCTTATGGACAGTCTGAAATCTCTCCACTTTCAAAGGTGACTTTAGTTTTGAGAAAAGCCAGAGGTTCCAGAGCACCAAATCTGGGCTGTAGTGGGGCTGAGTCACCTGGATGATTTGATGTTTTGCCAAAAAACTCTGCGTAAGACGTGATGCATGAGTGGACAGGTTGTCATGATGAAGTTGTAAATCACCATTTGCCCATAATTGTGGCCTTCTTAATTATACAAATAGTTTCCATGGATGAGTACTCAAGCTTAATGCACAATTTGATGCAGATTCATTTCTCTACTCACTCAGTCATATTGAATGCAATGACCACACAGTACACATGCTCACTCAGTGGGTGTCTACCTCCCCCACTGACCAGTACAGTGAAGCTGTCATTATTTGTGCATCTGCATTCCAGTCCACTCTCCTTGGGATCCAGGTTACATCAATGTCACACAAACCATTCTTGTTGTATTAACAATGGCTGGACTTTTTCAGGACAAACCTTGTTGTATACATACAAGAATAACATAGTGTGATCATTGCTGTGACAAGGGAGATTAAAAGTATAAGAGAGTACGTATCAGGGCACTGGAGCAATCTCAGGGTTCTCAGGGAGGACTTCCTGGAAGAAGTGATTTTTTTTTAAAAGCTAAAACCCCAAATTAGAACAAGTCTTTAGATAAGGTCATTTTAGCACTGATTATGGTGACATTCTTCACACCTACTCTGGGATCTTTTTGTTAATGCCCCCCAAATAAAATCACCTCCTGGGCTCAGGTTGTGTGTAGGGACCAGGAGACCAGTACGAGGCTGGGAGGGTGGTGGTGGGTGGGCGTCTAGGGATGTCTCTGTCCAGCTGTGTCAGTTCCCACTGATGGTTCCCTGGAAGGACGCAAAGCCAATGGTGGCTCCCGGGCAGAGTGGGGAAAGCATCATCTGTTTCAGACTGAGCCTGTGGCTGAAGAATCTACGGCCTAAACAAAGCTTCTCCATTCCGCATGAATCTGTTTAGAAATTGTGAGAGAAGTAATCATTGTCATCCACAGTCATATTTTGTTTCATTAAGTTTTTGATAAGCATTACTTGCCATTATTGGGAATAATGCCCCATAGTTTTGCACACTTGCTGTGTGTCAGACACTGGTTAAGCCCCAAGAGCTTGGGTTGAATGATCCGTCTCAAAAAGGAGCTTTCTCCATGTCTTCTAACACATGAAACGCTGGTGAAAGGGTTGTCTTCCCCTTTCCTTGCTGCCTACTAAAGTCCTTCTCATCCTGTGTGTGCCATCTCAAGTCCGACCTCTTCTAAGTAACTGACCATGGCCACACCAGTGCATATCATTAGTACCACTCAGCTCTTCACTCCTGTCTTCTGCCACTTGTTAATGAGAACCATAGCATTTTGATGCTTGTCCCACCTGCCCCTCTCCAAGCTATACTTTCTGCCTTATGACGGTCTGACCACATTCAGCTTGGCCTCTCTGTCTGCAAGCCCCCTCCCCCTCTGCTCATGCCTCAACAGTGCAGGCAGATGGGGCTTCCTAAGGTTCAGCCTTGACTGCATCACTGTATCACTCACAAACTTTCAGTACTTACTCTCTAATCCACCCATCTCACTTCCAGCAATTTATCCTTCAGCTGGACTTGACCATGTGTGAAATGAGTGTGTAGAGACTGCTGTATTCCTTGCAATAGCAACAGATCTGAAGCAACCTGCATATTCAGCGATGGGAGCTTGGTTGGTAAGGTCCGGTCCACTTACAATAGTAGTTTATAAACCTGGCTGCACATGCAGGTCACCTGGGTGGGGTACGTTGGGATGACCGCAGATTCTCTGTCATTCCTCCTGTTGAGGTGGAGTCAACTTCCCCTTCTCTTAAATAAGAGTAGTCCTTTGTTTAGGGGTCACTTGGCCAATAATAGACTGGGATCAAATAGATGATCTGAGACCTCCAAAGCGAAGCCATAAGAAGCCTTATGCACTGACTGGCCTCTAGAAGCTTTAGCTCTTGGATAAGCCAGCTGCCATGTAAGAATTCTGACTATCCTGCAACCACCATGCTGTGAGGAAGCCTAAGCTATATGCATGGAGAGAGAGAGAGAGAGAGAGAGAGAGAGCGAGCTGTTGCGCTCAGCTGCTGCAGCCAGCCCAGTCCAGGCACCAGACATGGGAGTCAGGAAGCCTCCTTGGATTTTCCGGCTTCTGCAGACACGATGTGACGAACAACCAAGGACCCCAGCAATGTCAGAATCAAGGCCCCGGATACATGGCTCCAGTCGAGCCGATCCAGCCATCTCCCAGCCACCCAAGCCACCTGGCAAGGCCCTCGGTCGCTGCGGAGCTGCCACAGCTGTCCCCACTGTGCCCTGCCAGGGTTCTTGATCCCCTTCCCCAAATTGTGAGCATAATAAAGTAGTTACTGTCCTGTACTTCCAAGTTTTGACGTGTTTTTTTTTTTAAACAGAGAAATAGATAATTGGAACTCCTAGGGAACTTTCAAAATTGTGAACATAATAAAATAGTTACTAGAACGTCCAAGTTTTGAACATAATAAAATAGTTACTGTTCTGTACTTCCAAGTTTTGAGTTTTTTTTTTTTTTTTTAACAGAGAAATAGATAACTGGAACTCCTAGGGAACTTCCAAAATCTCCCTACATCATTTTATCTCTTTTTTCTTTCTTTAATTATTTATTTATTTGTATTTATTTTTTATTGTTGTTCAGTTACAGTTGTCCTCATTTCCCCCATCTCCCCCTCATTACTCTTCCCTGCCCTACCCACCCCCCACCCCCCACATTCAGTCCTGCCCCTCCTACCCTGTTGCCTTTATCCATGGGTCCTTTATGCACGTTCCTTGAAGACCTTTCCCCGGTTATGCCCCTCCCTCATCCCTCTGGTTACTGCCAGTTTGTTCTTTATTTCCTTGCCTCTGGTTCTGTTTTGCTTGCTTGTTTGTTTTGTTGATTAGGTTCCACTTATAAGTGAGATCATGTGGTATTTGTCTTTCACCGCCTGGTTTATTTCAGTGTAATGCTGTCCAGTTCCACACCTACTGTGTGGGGAGTCATTGATCTATACAATTAAATGTTATCTGCTCATTTGAAATGAATTAAAAAACTCTCTTTGTTCTGCTATGGATGATGTCCAAGTTATATCATGGAGAGAAAAATAGAAAGTTACCAGAACAATTTTTATACCATGCTACCATTTGTGTAAAAAAAAAAAAAAATGTGTGTGTGTGTGTGTGTGTGTGTGTGTGTGTGAGATTTCTGGAATAAAGTGGTAAGTGAGCCAATTTGTTGACTCCAAAGAGGGAAACTGAATGGCTGGGGAAGAGAGGAAAATTTTTACTTAATGCCCTGTGAATATACCAATTCAGTGGCAAATAAATTCACATATTAAAATGTGTGAATACACCAATTCGGTGGGAAATAGATTCTGGCTGTCACTTACCTGGAAAATTCCAAATCCTTTCGCTGGATCTGGCCTCAGCTTTTATTTCCAGACTTGTTATCTTATTACTTATTCCTCTTGTTTTACTCTAAAAATTGATTGTGATAAATAGACTAATCCACCCCCTCTCGCCCCCAGGATGTCCATGTCTTAGTTCCTGTAGCCTGAGTATATCACTTTGTTGGCAAAAGGGACTTTGCAGATGGGACTGAGTTAAGGATCTTGAGACGGGGAGATTATCCTGAATTACTTAAGCAGGTCCAGTGCCATCACAAGGGGCCTTGTGTGCAAACAAGCGAAACAGAAGAGCCAGGGAAGGATATTTGGGGATGGAAGTAGAGGTCGGGGTGATGGGATTGCTGAGTTTGAAGTTGAAGGAAGCGGCATGAGCCAAGAACTGCAGGCGGCCTCCAGAAGCAGGAGTGGGCAAGGAGATGGATTCTCCCTTGGGGCCTCCAGAAGGAACACAGCCATAGGGCACCTTGACTTTAGCTCAGTGAGACCCATTTCAGACTTGTGGTTTTAAGCCCCTCCCTTTGTGATCATTTGTTACCGCAGCCTCAGAAAACTAACACAGTGGTGTTCCCTTAGATGCTGTTTCCAAGAACTAGGCCTTTTGAGGAAATTTTAATGAAAATAATAAAAAAATTCTCCAAAGGCAATAACAAATTATTATAATTTTAATCAAGTTAAATGAGGTATAATTTGCATTCAAAATAAACAACAAATATACACATTTTAAGTGTGCAGTTCAATGAATTTTGTCATGTGTCTACATCCCTGTAACCCATCATCCCAGCCAAGACTGGGATCATGTCCATTACCCCACAACGTTTCCTTATGTCCCTTTCTGCCCCTTCTTCCAGCCCCAGGCAACCACTGATTTGAGTTTTATCACTAGACAAATGCTTTTTAACTTCGGGGCTTCTCAGGATCTTTATATGCGAAGAGTATTGTGAATGTCCAAGCGGAGGTGCATCCTCAGGTTTATTTGATTTTGTCCTGGAGCACAGGGCGAGGGGCTCTCAGAACACACCCAAAAAATGCTTCCTGCACACCTGTCCCAGCTCAGGCATCCCCCTCTTTGGGAGCCCATCTTTACCCTTTGAAAGAAGGAACTCACACTTTAAGGCCCAGCTCAAGGACGAACTCCTCCACCAAATAGATCCCTGTCCTCTGCCAAGTCCCACATCCTTTGTTTTACGTTTCTCGCAGCACACAAATTACATAATGGTTAGTATTAATGCAATATTATGTTATAGTTGCATTATAGAGACAGGGTGGGCAAAAGTCAGTTTACAGCTCTTCATATGGAGAATAATACAATAATTAAAACAAGAATAAACTCTGTTTTGTGTACTCACAATTGTAAACCTACCTTTGCCCACCCCTGAACATATATTTTCTGAGGGCAATGCATGATTATTTGCTTTATTATTACATGATTATCAGGGAATGTGTTGAACAGGGAGTCAAAGAAGATATGCTCCCAGGTAATGCTTGAGCTGCACTAGACTCAGGGCCCTCCCTGGATAAAATATTCCTGAGCTGCCTCAGCAGCCCGTAGCCATGTGAGCTTCATGGGCTGATGGTGAATGACTTCCTCATCTTCCTACCTGGTACCCAGCCCAACGCATCCCCGAGCTGGGTGGACTTCACTTCCGAACCGTCTCTCCCATCCATAGCATTTTCTCTGTCCCTTCTGCCAGTGCCCTTGTTCAGGTTCTCACCACAACTCACCTGCACTGATACAATCATCTCCTAAACAGTCCCCAACCTTCAGTCTTGCTTCTCCTCTGATCTACTTTCCATTCTAATTCTAAGATCCCAATTTTCTTATTCTTCTGCTTAAAAATTTGAACATGGTTGCCCTTTGCTTATTGGTTCTAGTTGGAGGGCTGCTATGGCAAACAGTCTCCTCTCTCTGTGAGACCCTTTCCCTCTCAAGCTTCACCTGTTACACTTTTCTACGCACCCTTCATTCCAGCCCTGGGTGGAGAGCGTCTCCCAGCCCCAAGGGCACAGCATGCCTTTCACAGCACCATGCTCCTTCCACTGGGATGCTCTTCCCCTTCTCCATCTGGACGAATGCAAGACCTTTCCAAATATTATCTCAGAAGCCCTCTCTTCTTCCCCAAACGCCATGGATTCTTTGCTTCAATATACTCCAGTAGGATTTGTGTACATTCCTCCGTGATAGCTCTCATGTAGTTGCATTATAATTACAATGTGTTGGTTTAGATTCTGTCTCTCTAGCTAGAATGTGAGTCTTGTAATCACGGGTGCATACTTGATACTTTATCTTTGTATTCCCAGCCCTTAGCACAGCATCTGGCAAAACATATTTGCGACTAATAATGACTAACACTTCCTTGAATTTTTACTATGTGCCAGGCACTGCCCTCAGTACTTTCACGACTTAGCTTGATTACTTCGCTTCACTCTGAGGAAGGTTGTTAATGTCTCTGTTTTGCAGGACAGAAAGCTGGGCCTTGCAGAGGGTAAGGAAATTTCTAAGGATGCACAACTTGTAAGTGATATTTGCACCCTAGTTTTTTCAATTTTTTTCTTTTAATACAAGTTACTAGTATTTCTTTTAAAAATATTTTATTTATTTATTTCTAGAGAGAGGGGAAGGAAGGGAGAAATATAGAGAGAGAAACATCATTGTGTGGCTGCCTTTCACATGCCTCCAACTGGGGACCTGGCCCGTAACCCAGACATGTGCCCTGAGTGGGAATCGAACCTGCCAGTCTTTGGTTCTCAGGCCAGCACTCAATCCATTGAGCCATACCAGCCAGGGCATGTTAGTAGTATTTCTTGAGTGATGATTGAACAAATGAGTGAATGCAGGAACGCAGTCTGTTATTTGAAAATTTAAAGTGTGTATCTTTAATCGGCAGAGCATGACCATTCAGCTGGCTTGGAAACGGAGGGGAGGCTGCTTTGCAGAGGTCTGCAGAGCCTGAAGATAAGGGGGCGGAGACTCAGAGAAGTGAAAAGACTTGGCCCAGGGTGCAAAGTAGTAAGTGACAGAGCTAGGATTCGAACTCAGCTAGGTTTCCAGTGCGGGGCCCTGAAACTTGGCTCCTGCTTCTGGCAGCTCCCTTCTCAGGGGAAATTCCATTGCTAAGGCCTTTCTGGTTGTAGGTTTAAGGAGTTAACAGGGAGCTCCAAGTTCTCTGGGGAAAACCACCCCTGCCAGGCCTCCCTGCTCTACTGCTGGGAGCCGAGAGGCGCCTGGGCTTTGGGTCCTTTCCTGGCCTCCATGTGACCTGAAGAGGAAATTCCAGAATTCCCTGTGCTCCTGGCAAGAAAGATGTTTCTCCTTCAACACCCATAGCCTCATCTGGTTCCGGCCTTGGGGCCCTCAGCTTCAAGCTCATGTGCTCTTTCTCACTGCTGACCCCAGTCCCCTGGTCCCCAGGTTCCTTTGTCCCCACCCAGGTCTTCACACCCCTCCGCAAGCCCATTTCTTACTGCTCCCTGTCTCTTGAAACCCTTTGCCATTGTCCTGGGGCCCCTGGTCAACCATCAGCAAAATCCCCTGTACCTTCAACCATCATCATTGAGTGTTGTCTTCCCCTCCTGCCTCCTACAGAAGCGGGATCTCACGCAGGATGCGGTAGCGCACAGGCCTAGGATGCAGAGCAGGTATCCTGATGGAGCCTGTGGTTCTTCTAGATGAAGCTACCATCTCCTTACTAAAAATGCCAAACTTTAAATCCTCTCAGAAGCCAGTTGGAGTGCTCACCTTACTGTCCTCAACACCTTGAAGATTTTAGCTCTTGGCTCACTGTCATTCTCTCCAAGACTACTCCTGACCCAGTTTTTGGTGATTTCACTACCTGTGTAGACACTCCAGTGCCCTTCAATGATCTTGCCCATCATCTTACCTGAGCCACAAACTCCCACAGTTACACCCTAGCATGGTGCTGCCCAGTAGAACTTAGTATCGACGAAACTGCTCTTTATCTGCCCTGTCCCATACAGTAGCCAGTAGTCCCACATGGCCAT
Source organism: Anoura caudifer (assembly GCA_004027475.1). NCBI lineage: Eukaryota > Metazoa > Chordata > Mammalia > Chiroptera > Phyllostomidae > Anoura > Anoura caudifer. Next base: position 159,170 of record PVKU01002429.1, read on the forward strand.
TGGACACTTGAATGGAAACTAGTACAATGGAAGAACTGGATTTTAAACTTAATTTAATTTTAATTAATTAAGATTTAAGTAGCCCCATGTGGTTAGTAGCCACTGTATTGGATCATACAGCCTGGACCATGAAATCACCACTGGTTGTACATCCTTTTAATTCCAGTTTTAAGAATCCCATTCTCTGCCACCTTCTAATTTCCCAGTTTAATTCTTCTAGTCCTGTCCCCAATGCATGCTTGACTTTACTGGGACCTGCAATCCTATTTCATTTTCACAGTCCCTTACTTTGTTTGAGCTGTCATCCCCCCACCCCTTTGAAAAAATCTAGTTTAAATTCCATGAATCTTCCTTATAGTCATTCCCTTGCACACAGCATCAACAAACTTGTCCCTTCCTCGCTTCAGTGCAAGTGCCTGGGTAAACCTCAGTCCTTGCAAAATCCAACTCTCCACTCTCTCCTTGTCTCCAGACTTGAGGCTGAACTTGGCTGGAGAAAAACCTGAGGATGTTGCTGTTTCCCACAGATGGAATCACTGCTGCTTAACAAGCACACATTTCCCTGGTCTGTGCATCCTTCTAACATAGCTGTTTTCAACCTTTCTCCTCGTGCTTTTCATACTCTCCCTCTCATCTCTCTTACCTGTTCAACTGGATTCCTGTTTAAAGAAGAAATCTGAAACAACGGAAGACACTCCCAGGAGTTCCCGCCACCTTGTCTACCGGTTGACCCATCGCCGGGCATGTGTGCTCCACGTCCCCTCTCAATGTTGGTGGAGCTCCCAGGCTCGTCCGTGGGGCTGTCTTCTCCTGTGTGCTGGTGTCCATCCTCTTCTACCTATCAAAGGTGTCTTTGCAGTTCTTCCCTCCCCCCGCCGGCAATCGCCAGTGGATCACTCTTATCAGCATCACCAGGAGACAGCCATCCCTCGGTATCCTCAGAGGTTGGGTGCCAGCCAGGACCCCCGCAGACACCAGAATCGGAGATGCTCAAGCCCCTTACATAAAATGGGGCAGCGTTTACATATAACCTATGTACATTCTCCTGAATACTTGAAATCATCTCTAGATTACTTATAATACCTAATACGATGTACATGGTATGTGAATAGTTGTGTATTGTATTGTTTAGGGAATAATAACAAGAAAAAAGCCCAGACGTTCAGTACAGATGCAGCATCGTAGGCCTAACAAAAAGGTAATTTAAAAAACACTTTCAATCTGCAGTTGGTTGAATCTGCAGGTGTGGATTCTGTGGATACGGAGGGTGTACTGTACCCACTTGCTGTTAGTTTCTCCACCTCGGAGCTTTGCATTTACTGTTCCCTTTACCTGACATGCTATTCCAGTGAATACCCATAAAGCTTGTCTCTTCATTTGTTTTGGGCTCTGCACATATATCACCTCCTGACCATACTATTTATTTATTTATTTTTAAAAAGATTTTATTCATTTATTTTTAGAGAGAGGGGAAGAGAGGAAGAAACAGAGGGAGAGAAACAGCAATGTGTGGTTGCCTCTCATGTGGCCCCCATTGGGGACCCAGCCTGCAACCCAGGCATGTGCCCTGACTTGGAATCGAACCGGCAACCCTTTGGTTTGCAGCCCACGCTCAATCCACTGAGCCACACCAGCCAGGGCCTGACCACACTATTTAAAATTGCAAAACTTCCCCCCTTCCTATCCTGTTTAAATTTTTCTTGATAGTACTTACTACCACCTGACATGGTAAAGATTCTATTCATCCAAAGGGAGAAATTTTTCCTCTCCTCTCCTCTCCTCTCCTCTCCTCTCCTCTCCTCTCCTCTCCCTTCCTTTCATTTTCTTTCATTTTCTTTTCCTTTCTTTTCTTCTCTTCCCTTCCCTTCCCTTCCCTTTTCCCTTCCTCCCTTCTTCCTTTCCTCCCTTCTTGCTGTATCTCAGTACCTACAACTGGTTTGTAGAAATGGTATGATTTTTTCCTTACAAAGAGGGACAGCTGTTCAGAATGATGTCATCACCCACCACTCTCATTCAGAAGTTCTTAGACCAGAGCTTCTCAAACTTTAATGTGCATTTGGATCACTGCGGGATCTTATTAAAATGCAGTTCCTGCTTTGGTAGGTCTGGGTCAGGGCCTGAAATTTTGCATTTCTAACAAGCGCCCAGTCACAGAGATGTTCCTGATCCAGACCACACTTTGAGTAAGTAGTAAGGCCACTTTGCTCATCTTAAGCCTCATTCTTCTTTCTTTTTTTAAAATGTAGAGTGAGTGTAAATCCTCACACAGCATATTTACAAATTTACAACGAAAACCTGACCCCGAGCACCAGCAGCTCTGTGGTCAGCGCCTCTGTAGCTGCAGGCCTCACATTTGTGCAGAGCTTCATCCATCACCATATACACTGTAGGAGGAAATGCTGGCTTGTTAGGCTGTTAAGTGATTGTTCACTGTCCTGAGCAGAATGGGCAGAATTAATTTTTATTTTGTTTTTGTGCATGTGTGCAAGACTATTATTATTGATGTTAATAAGTGTCTTAGCAGTTGTCTGATGCCATTTGCCATGTTTTGGCATGAAATCCATGCAAAGACAAGCCGTGACTGTCTGCTTGGGTTGTTATTATTGGGTCACTCTGCCTCCATCCAGAGAACAAGGTGGAGTGTTTCCTATGATAATTACCATCATCAATTAGTTTTAAAATCATAGTGAGGGCCTCTCTGCACAGTTTGTACAGTTTGGAAATGCCACAAAGTGGCCCAGTTGGGGGTGGGGAGGACTGGAAACCAGTGAGCACCCCTTTGCCAAGCCAGTTGCACTGCCCTTTTTACCTAGAGGGGGCGCCTGTTCCCAAATGTCATAAAGCTGGAGAGAGCTGTACAGGAAACTAGAGAGCACAGCACCGTACTTTGATTTTCGGGACGTGGAGACACTGAGGGCTAGAATGCTTGTTCCAGCTGCCATCATCATCATCACCATCATCATCATCACCATCACCACCATCATCTGACATTTATTGAGGACACAGGGCGCTGGGTCATTTGCTTTCCGTACATTGTCTCATTTGTTCCCTATGATGACCACCCCAGAAGTTGTTCATCATGATCATAATTATTGTTAATTATTATTTCTTTCTTATTTACAGAGATGGAAGCTGACATGTGGAGAGGTTAAGCACCTTGCCTCGGGTCAGAGAGCTATGTGAAGTGTGATTTTCAAACAGGAGAATCATGTCTCTCAGGCAAATAGTAAATGATCCCATGTCAAAGATTTTATGTAACTCACTCATGAATGAGGAAACGGGTAAGATATTTATAAAACTTATACAAAGAACACTAGAGGATTTAGTCATATGTAGACAATATTAGGAAAGTATGATAGGCTGAATGACCTGCCTCCCCAAGGATGTCCACGTGCTGATCATTGAGAACTTGTGAATACGTTACCTTACATGTAAAGAGGACTTTGCAGGTATAACTAAGGATTTTGAGATGGGGAGATTATTCTGCGCTATCTGGGTAGGCCCGGTGTAATCGCAGCATCCTTATAAGAAGGATCCAGGAGTGTCAGAGGGACAGAGAAGATTTAAGAATGGAGGTAGAGGTTAGGGTCATGTACTTTGAAAATAAAGGAGGGAGCCACATGCCACGGATTGTAGGGGGCCCTGGAGTCTGAAGAAGGCCAAGTAGCAGATCCTTTTCCAGAGCCTCCAGCGGGAGCCAGTCCTGCTGACACCTGATTTTAGACCAGTGAAACTGACTTTTGACTTCTAGGACTCTAAGATAAATTTATGTTGTTGTTCTTTTTCAAAGTTTTATTTATTTTTAGAGAGAGGGAAGGGAGGGAGAAAGAGAGGGAGAGAAACATCAATGTGTGGTTGTCTCTTGCATGCCCCCCACTCGGGACCTGGCCCACAATTCGGGCATGTACCCTGACCAGGAGTTGAACTGGTGACACCCTGCTTTGCAGTCTGGTGCTCAATTCACTGAGCCACACCAGACAGGGCAAATTCATGTTGTTTTAAGCCCTAAGATGTGGTAAATTTTTTACAGCAGCAGTAGGAAATTAATACAGAATGATAACTGGATTAGATAGAAAGCTGGTTAATGTCCAACAGGGATATAAACAATAACTCTTGGAGCAAATTCTTCTGCCAGAGTTAAATTATTTGCATCTTTCCTGCACTAAAATATTCAAGTTAACCTCTATCCCCTACAGAGATGAAGACTGCCTAGTCAGTAGAAAGTCAAGTTCAGGGTTGCAGTGAAAAAAACACTCAGTCATCTCTTCTGCATATCTCAAGATTAGGAGCTGGGGTTTGAACCAGGCCCTTCCAAGTGCACAATTTATGCTTTTAACTTTTAAAGGACATATGACTAGTATTAGTTAGACTAGCAAGGCAATCTGAGGCAAAGAAAATTATGCAGAGGACCTGAGGACACAGCTTCAAAATTGCCACAGTGAGCTCCCCAACTCCTTCATGGTGCTGCCTCCAAACAGAGGACCCCGAAAGGGCTTTGCTCCTTTCTTAATGTCAACAGTAGGAATTCCTGCTCTAGCCCTCCAAACACTTAGATCGAAGCTTTAAATAGGTAGTTTAGATAGGTTACTGGTTGGTGTAGCTTAAGACATATGGTGGGTAGCTGGACTACGTAGCATCCCCACGCCTCCCCATCTCACTCAGGAGCAAAGGTCCCTAAAGTCCCTTCTTGAAAACTATGTTACTTGGTTACGCACCATAACACTTTGCCTAGTAAATGCTTGATAAATGTTTGAATTGAAAGTGGTTTAGGGAATGGGAGCAGTGGAGATGCTGGGATTGGGGAGCCGCAGAGTGTTGCCCAGAACCAGCATGGCATTCTTAAGAGATGGTGCAGTGAAGGTCCTGCCTACACCTGGGAACTTCCCTAAAGAAGTGGGGTGTGCGGTTGGACAGGTGAAGTAGGGCCCGTGTCTTGAAGGGGAGCTGGGGAATGTAGGCTTACTTTGTAAGCCAGTCACTCTTGACACTGACTGAGCATTAGAAGGAGCTGGGGGGAGTTAGGAAACACGGATGCACAGACCCTGTATCAGTTTTCAAGGGCTGCCACAACAAAGTACCACAGACGGAGTGGCTTAAACAATAGCAATGTACTTTCTCACAGTTTCGGAAGCTGTAAGTTCAAGATCTGATTGTCAGCAGGGTTGGTTCCTTCTGAGGCCTCTCTCCTTGACTTGTAGATGGCCGTCCTCTCCCTGTGTCTTCACATGGTGTCCCCTCTGCAACGGTGTCCAAATTTCCTCTTCTTATAAGCACACTGGTCAGACTGGGTTAGAGTCCATCCTAAAGACCTCATTTTCACTTAATTACCTCTTGAAAGACCCTGTCCCCAAATACAGTCACATTCTGAGGTACTAGGGGTTAGGACTTCAACAATGGAATATTGGGGGGGGCACAATTCAGCCCATAACAGACTCCATCCCCAGAGACTCATTCAAGTGATCAGGAATGGGGCTCAGGCTTTGGTGTAGAAAGCTCCTTTTTAATGCATGGCCAGGAGTGTGAGGACCATTGCTGTGGGCTCTACAGCCTAGGCAATTGGGGGTAAAAGCTTGAGATGAAGCGGGCAGAGTTGTCTGCAGGTGAAGCCTTGCCTTGGCTGTCCACGGCCCTCACCAGTGGATGGCTGGGGGGAAAATGACTCAAAGACGTTGAGCTTCAGTGGTTTGATCTGCGAAGGGAACACAATCACACTTGGCCTGCTTTCAAGCAGGGGGCTGGGCCAGGTACTTGCTGGAGGTTTCTTCCAGTTCTAAGATTTTTAAATCCTGGAAGCAGCTAGCTATAAGGTCAGTTTATGGTGGTGGTGAGGGTTCAAGAAGACAAAAAGGAAGCCAGTTTCGATGTGCTATGGCCACCACTGAAACCCCCTCACCAACGTCTCCACAGCCTACCACCATTCTTGTAAGTGTTATCACTTTCCACTGCTCTCTCTCTCTGCCTGCTGCCACCACCCTACCCCCACTCTCACCAGCAGGGGGAGATATAGTGGCAACAATTGCAGCAGCCATGGGTGCCCTGTCAGTAGAGACATAAGCAGTCATACACATTTTAACACTGGACTGGATTATTAATTTCATAGTACATGAAACTGAGGTCCAGAGAGGTTCATCGACTTATTCCAGGCCACAGAACTACTTCATAGAAAAGCTAAGTCCATGCTCCTATCTCTTGACCTCACATTAAGAGTTCTTTCTGCTGACCCACATGACCTCATCGCAGCCCATCAGCATGGGGGATGGGCTCTGCCTTCTAGTCAGGAACATACCTTCATGGAAGGCTGCCCCATTAAACTCAGCTCCCCTGCATCAGGGCTTCCCTGAAATGGTCAGATTGAAAAGGGAGGCATGATCCTTTTTACTTTTTCAGTTAAGACTTGGTCAGTAAACATAAACCCAACCAACCATGGACTCAGCAAAACAGGAACTTATTGCCTCGTGTAACCGAGAAGCCCAAGGGCAGCTCTGGCTTCAGGGCTCTCCTGGTGTAAATGCGGGTCTCTCCTTTCTGTGGGGCTTGTGCCCTGTTAGCTCACTCTCAGGCTCCAGGTGATGGCAGGACGGCAGCTCCAGCCTCTGAGTCCTCTTGGGATTCTAGTACAACAGGAAAGATCTAGTCTGGTTTTCAGTAGCTCAAAGAAAAGTCATGGAATTAAATATTTCAAAAAATATTCATCAAGGGCCAGCTATGTACTAGAAACTCTTCTATATGCTGTGAATACTAGAGAGGAAGAGAGAGAACAGCCTTAGGTCATTATGACGCTTTCACAGGAGAGCCTTTGAGGGCTCCGATTGGACTGTCTTTGGGTATGTGTCATCTGTGAACCAATCATTGTAGCCAGGAGTATGTGATGTGCTGATTGGCTGGGGCTGGGTCACGTGCTCCACTTAGAGAACACAAGCTTCTTTTTGAGTGCAGGTACCATGTCATAGTTATGTTTATGGTGTGTCCCCAGGGCATAACTCAGGGACATGCCCATAATAAGAATATGAGCAATGATGTCGCAACAGTGACAGACAGTGTGGAGGACACACAGGGAGAGGCAAACTAAATTATGCAGAGGAACCTACCTTTGAGCAAGAGCTCAGAGGATATGAACTCACGTATGGAAAGGCCAAAGCTTTAAAGACATAAGCAAATGGTGTGGATTCATGAAGGGCTTCACAGAGATGCCTGTAAATGCACTTGTTCCCCAAATTCCAATAGAGCCGGATGAGAGGGGTACCCAGGAAGTTTCAAAAGGCTAGAAGAATTATGAATATGGAGTGTGAGTAGTTTCAGATAGTGGTAATAAACACGTGGAATTTGTTACCTAGGAATCTGATAATTACCTAAATTACCTAAAAGAAGTTCCTGGGTAGGAGAACAAAGGCAAATCTTCAGAGACTGGAGGATGCTTTAAATATAGTCTTTCTCTTGGAGAATAGTCATGCCCACGCCCAATTCTTTTGTCAGAGATGCTGTTAGACAAGTGTCCAGATGGATCACAGACAGGCCCAGGACAGGTCTCAGAGATGCTCTGAAAATAAACAGGGGGATCTGCTGTATGTTTGAGATGTGTGTGAGTGTGTGTGTTTGATAAGGATGGTTGCATTAAAGTTACTGTCTGAATGAATGATTAAACAAAAATAACTAAAGGAAAACAATGAGCGGAGGGCTTTTTAAACATTTACTTTTGAAATAACTATATACTCACATGAAGTTGCAACAGCAGCAGTCAATGAGCCCTTCCCCCAGCTTCCCCCAATGGTGACATCTTCTAAGGCTGCGGCACAATATCGAAACGAAGAAACTGACTCTGGTGCCTTGCTTTTGACTACAGACCTTATTGTGTTTCCATCGTTATTTAAGCCTTCATCCATTTGTGTGTGATTGCTGGGGTATGTGCTGACGGCATGTTTGGTTTTGTGAGGAACTCCCAGACTATTTTCCACAGGGGCTAAACCATTCTACATTGCTACCGGCACTGTATGAAAGATCTGGTTTCTCTGTTTTCTCACCAGTGTGTGATACTGTCACTCTTGTTTATTTCGCCTATTCTACTAGGTGTGCAGGAATGTATCATTGTGGCCTTAATTTGCATTTTCCTATCTTTCTTGTGGCTATTTGCCATCTGTATATGTTCTTTTGTGAAATATCTGTTTATGTCTATTTTTCTTTGATGCATCCAAATTAGTATTTATTTTGGAAGGCTATTTCATGGATGTTGGTGTAACCCAAAACTTTGTTTGGGCTGCTCTTTTACATTTTCCTTTGGAGACAACTGATGAAGCACAGGTGTCTCTCGGTCATTTTCTAATTGGATAGTTTGCCTTTTCACTATGGAGTTTTAAGAGGCCTTTATACAGTCTTGATACAAGGTATTTGTCACATACGAGACTTGCAAATATTTTCTTCTTGTCTGCAGCTTGTCTTCTCACTCCCTACACATGACTTTCACAGCACAAAACAAGTGGAAGTTTTAAATTCCCACACAGAAAAGTCTGACTTCTGCTCAAGAGTGCTGGACATGGTCCCTCCCTTGGTTGCCACTCATGAGGCAGGTTGAGGGTCTAATTCCTGTTCGGGTGCCCTCCTTCAGATTTACAATAGCTCACCTGCCATGGGCTTAACTCTATTCAGTGGCCACAGTTCTGTGTTTTCCTGGACATCACAAAAAGATTAGCTGAGAAAGAGGAGTCCACTACTAAGGGGCAAGTCCTCAAGGATCCAGAAAGTGAGCCAGAAAGTAGCATCCTCCCCTCCCTGGAAAACTGGAAAATGCACCATCATCACGAAAGTATAGCATGAAAGCCAGCATTCGAAATGCCAGGAGGCTTCTCAGGCCATTTCACCACAATATAAAGTAACAAATAGACCTGATTCATTGGATGAATTCAACCAATACAGAGAGCCAAAACACACATTGAATTCAACAGCAGAAATAATCTCAAGTTTGAGTCATCCAGTGTGCCTGTCTATTTTGATTGCATTCACCAGCTCAAAGTCAAATCCAGTCCATGAGCCTCAGTTCTGGTTGAAGTTCGCTGCGGTGGAGACCACAAGCGAGGAGATTGTCTGACATGCTGTCGGCGTGAACGGAATGGAACACAGCTCCACCTTGTATAGATGTCCACTGAGGGGGAAAAGATGAAAAGGAAAATGATTGTGCTTCAGTCATTTTCATTTAGGGCCATAAAACCTCTAATCCCTTCCTGGAAGCAGAGGCAACAGCTGTGCTGTCAGAAATGCTAAGACACTTTTCTCGATGTTTTGTGGGGACCCAATCTTTAGCCAAAATTTTGACATAATGGTTGCGCTGAGTTTCTTTTTAAATGAAAGATCAATTTTCTTTAAACATGTGACATAGGCTAATTGGCCCCAAACGTGAAGAATTAAGAGTGAATGGTACTGACCTGAATTTCTGAAGTGGGCAGAGAAATCTTATTCTTCCGGCCTATGTCCAGGTTGCCTGGGTCTGCTGGAGGGTGAACTACTGGGTAAGGACTATTTCACAGGGTCGGTAAGTGAACATTGGGTGTTTGCTGCTACAGCATTCATTGTGGCTGCAGCCCCCAGCTTCCATGCGAGGATGCCTCTCACCCCAGCCCTCAGCCCACAGGGTCACTTCAATGAGTGACTGCATCTCATTCCTACCGCTGTTTGATGTAGGTGGTGTCATCATCATCATCTTCACCACTTGCCAATAGGGGAACTTCTCCTCAGGCAGGATAACTTGTTCAAAGTGTCAACCAGGCTTGGGATGCAGGTGGTCTTGCTCAGTGTCCAACTAGGCTTGGATCTCCCTCCAGAGTCCACACACTCAAGTCTTCACGCTCTCCGCACAGAATAATAGCTACTCTAGGTAGTGCTTCTCAGGGGGACAGGACAATGTGGAGGGTTTTTTGGGAGGGTTATCTGGAAAAGTTAATCTTATTTGGAGAAATCTACTGGCAGCTGAGGGTGGGGGAAAATTTGTTTTTCCTTGACTCTCTCTAGGTTTTGTAAGGAAGGGAAAAAAGATGGTAAGGGAATGAGATAGAAACAACTGCTTTCTCTCTTTGCTCAGGCAATGAGCAGGCAGGTTGCAAACTGTGAAATTGAGTGTAATCCGGGGTAACAAATGTCCAGCTGCCAGAGATGGTACCAAGTGTCTGGGTACACCTGCCTGTGGAACCAGAAAGAGCTGGTGTAGGGCTCAGATCCCGGGAAGGTAGGAGAGCGAGGACTCGTGCATCAGATATATTTTGTGCTCGTGAGGGCAGGGACCTTGTCAGTTCTGTTCACTGCTGAACCACTGATGCTGGACTGGCACCTGGCCAGGTAATGGTTCCATGAGCACCTGTTGAACGAACAAAGAACGAAAGGATGAATCAATGTAGCAGGTGCTGGCAGGGCTTCCTAGTTCTTCAGTTACCATGAAGGTGAAGGACATAAAAACCAGGGTTATTCAGACACTCATCAGAAATTTTTGGTTCATACATCTTGGCTTGATACTCCTAATAATTATCTTATTTAATTCAATTTTTCTTTTTAAGAAGTCACTCCCTTTTCTTTTGTTATCTTCAGATTCTCCTACCTGCTAAGTCAAGTTCTTTATATCCTAAAATATCTTAACGTGGTCCTTTATTTCTCTCCATATAACCTATTTGTTCTTTTCATTTCAGCCAAATTTCTTACATCATCTACAGTTTTGTTTGTACTTTCTCTCTTTCTATGTGCCCCTCAAACCCACATCTAACTTCCCCCACCCCAGTCCCCACAACTCCACTGATGTGTTGTCATCAGTGTCCAACGAATACATCATGGTTCTTTATTTTATTAAATATTTTATTTGTTTAATTTAGAAAGAAGGGAAGGGAGGGAAAAAGAGAGGGAGAAAAACATGCAAGTGGGAGATACATCGATTGGTTGCCTCTTGCAAGCCCCCAACTGGGGACCTAGTCCACAACCTAGAGACATGTGCCTTGAGTGGGAATTGAACCAGCGACCTTTTGGTTTGCAGGCTAGCACTCAGCCCACTGAGCCACACCAGTCAGGCCTGCAGTTCTTTATCTTAATGAAATATACTTTAGTCACCTTTGAAAGAGCTGTCTATTCCACGTTAAAATTCTCCTTCCTTGTTATCTGTGACATCATTTGATTTGGATCCCCCTCTTTGTTCTCTGACTCCACTTCCTTTGTGGATTGACCTTCCTTTGTTCACATGGAGGTCCTACGTGGTTCCATCTTCTGGCCTCTGTGGGTCTTGCTCCCCACATTCTTCTTACATGGACCCTGTGTTTTAACTCACAAATAGTCACATGACCCAGCCAGGCCAATCAAAGGTTTCCCTGGGCGTTTTGTAAGAATTACCAGGAGCACAAGTTTTCCTTTCTTGTAGACAATGGCTTTAAGTATCACAACAGTCTGAAGCTGCCTGGGACCACCTTCTGCAGGAGAGACTGCCAGAGAGACCGGAGAGACTGCCTGAGTACAAAGTCAGAACCTGGGAAAGCACAGTGGAGAGACATGTTGTCATCAGGTTGCCCCTGGATCTGGGTGTATCCGAAATTTGTAATTTGAATGAATGCTGGACTCTAAAGTCCTGTGAATTAATATATTCTTTTTCAAGCAGATTTAAGTAGTGTTTCTGACACTTACAACCAAAAGTCCTGAAAACTATACTTTCTACCGTCTTCCTATTTCCAGTGTGGTCCTCATAACTATGAATGCCCCGCTGCTGTCCAGGAGGTGAACAAGGCCGTACAACTCGCAGTGCCTCCCGTGGATAAGATGTCTTGATGGCTGCCCAGTACCTACCCAGGGGAGGCAAACTCGAAAGCCTTGAGGAAACAGGCAGATGATGTACATGAGGGAAGAAGGCCAATGGACAAAGGCTCAGCTGGAGAGTAAGTGCCCTGCCTCCAGCCATTATATTCAGAAGGCAGACACTGTGAGTCTGCCACACAGAACACATCTGGAGTCTGAGTTTGACCTCCAGGCTCCAAGTTTGCGGGCTCAGGCTCCTGCACACAGCCCAGGAGGCCTCTGTGACTAAGCCCCAACACGTCCCAAGACTCGCCTCCTGTCGTTAGAGGCTATAGTGATACTAAATGGGTGCTGACATCTTTCACCACCTCACGCTTTTGCCTATGTTGTTCTTTCACCCAGAACCTTTGTCCACTCTATCCTGTCTGTCATCATCTTCATCTTGCTCAACCCTATTTGTTCATCAATGTTTGCCTCAGGTGTCATCAACTCCAGGGATCCTCCTCTTGATGAGACAAGTGTCCTTCTACATGTTCCCACAGCTGGCTATACGCTTTTCTGTCGTTGCACCCGACATACACACCAGACCCTGTTGATTGCTCACCCACAACTGTTCCTTCTCCTGTTTACTTGCTGGCAGAATTTGCCTCTTTCAACAAAGGCTGAAAAACCTGATACTCTCTTTGCATCTATGATCTGGGATGTGATTCTTTTGTTTCTGCTCAAAGGGATTGGATGGCAAAGCTTCTCAGGGATTTTTGGGAGAGATTTTCCTCTACAACAGCCAAGAAGTGATGCAGAGAACATCCTTTCTTTTCATTTCTGCCACTGAATGCAGTTCTCATGGAACTACAGGGAGGGAGTGATGTTTGGAGCTGTGGCAGCCATCTTGCAACTATGAGGAGAAGATCGAGAGACTCACAGAGAGGGTGAAGCAGATCCCTGCTTGATCTGAGCTGCGAACCAATGGGGGAAATTTCTTCCAGCCTTTTTGCTATATGAGATACAGAAATAACTTTTTCTTTGTTGCCAAAGTCACATTTTTGGGGAGTATTCTGTTCCTTTTAGGTGAACACATTCAGAATGATTCAACATATTATGTTCACATTGCTTTGTGTGTTTTCTCAGACTGTGCTTCTCAGGGACTGCTCCCACAACATGGCAGGGCGCATGAAGAGACGCAGGAGTCCTTGGCAGGACGCTTTGGCTCGAGTGTTCTCCGAAGGTCTTGCCAAGATTTTCTTTGAAGACCCTCCCTCTTCCCTCCTTGTCTTCTTCCCTCCTTCCCTCCTCTCTCCCTTTCCCTCCATCCCCCCTCCCTCCTTTCCCCTCTCCTCCTTCTCCCCCCTCCCTTTCCTGCTCTTCCATTTCCCCCTCCCCTCCCTCTCTCCCCCCTCCTTCACTCTGAAGCATATACTCCCTGCACCCCTCCAGCCTCCCAGTCTGTCCCAGTTCCCTCCTTTTACTTCTTCATATTCCCTTGATCACATTCTGCATCTTATCCCTGGAGGACCTGGATTAACACCAGACTGATGCAGCCTGAAAGAAAGACTTGGAGTAGGGGCCATTTTAGATAAGTGGTCGGGAGAGGCCTCTCAGGAGAGGTCACCTTCCTTTAGGGACCTGACTGGAGGGAGGCGATGATGCCTGCAAACACTGGGGGAGGCATGTAGGGCAGAGGGAAGAAGAAGGGCACAGATCGGACTTAGAGACTTGGGTCTCCGAGGGGTCCCTTCAGACTGCTGAGGCGTGGGGAGTGAGAGTGGGGAGATCTCTGGGTTCCCTCCAAACTCCCTTCCATTTCAAGAGGCTCTACTTTTATCTGCTTTGCATATTTGGCTAGAAATACTCTGAAAACCACTGCTCTGGATGAACTCTCTGATCTCTGCCACACGTGATGATGACTCTACGAGGCAACTGGCCGTGGGGAGACTGGGCAGTGGAAGAAATGACCTCTGCTTTGAAGCCTCATTGTTCCACGGAGATGCTGGATTAGGGCGAGGCAGGTGGAGACCCGAGGACTTGATGCAGGGAGTCTGGTGGAGAGAGCTGGGGCTTGAAAGCTTGGGGAGCGGCACGTGAAGCTGGGCGGCGGCCATAGGGGGCCGGGGTGTATCAGGCAGGCAGACTGGATGAAGGGTGGCCGTGAGTGCTCAGGCCTGGGGGGGGTGCAGGGGTACAGAGTTCTCCTCCATGTGGATTGGAGAGGTGTTTGGAGGAGCTTTGGAGAGTAACAGTGGTGCACAAAGACCTTGGTTTCAAAGTGTAAAATATTAATATTGCCCAGGAGAAAGGTGAGAGAATTTACCTGTTGCTGCTGGGAGTGAGGTAAGAGGTGGGGGCTGGGGAGTGGTGGTGGTGGTGGTAACTGAATTTACAAAAACTTCCTGGCCCTTCTTTGGTGACAAAACTTTATATATTTCCCCCTTTGTTTTCAGCAGAAAGAGGTTAGAAGCAGTGATGCAAAGACTGAGTTTGATGGGAGAGGCTTTTGCTTTCTCTTTTCTCCAGTCCTTCAAGACTGTGTAGGGAATGCCGGAACCATTGATCAGAAGGTGTGTGTATAACACTGAGATGACGTGTTCATCTCATGAGGATTCAGGGAATCCTTGAAGTATGCTTTAGTTTGTTTAGTTAGTTTGTTTATACATATGAAGCTCAATTACAGTGGCTAAAACATACAACAGTTTATTGTCTCATGTAAAAGAATTCTGGAGGTAAACAGCACAGGGCTGCTAAGGCAATTCCATGAATTGTCAGAGACCCACAAGCCTTCTATCTGTCTGATCTGCCATGTGTACCTTTCAACCTTATGGTCCAAGGTGGCTGCTAAAGCTCCTGCCATTACCTCTGGATTCCAAGCAGCAGGGGAGAGGATTGGAAGATCTGTTTTGTCCCTGTTAGGAAGCCATTTAAGATGTGCCATACAATGTTTCTGCTTGTGTATCATTGGCTAGAACTTAGTTTCATAGGCACCTCTCACTGCAAGTGATGAAATGAACGATAATGTTCTTAGCTTAAAATCTAGGTTTCAGTTCATAAGGAAGAAAGGGAGAATGGTGTTTGGGAGACAACTAGCTGTCTGAGTAAGCTAATAATAAGCATGCATACTAGAAATGGAACATCATTCATTCATTCATTTACTGAATCATTCATCCACTTGCTGACTCGTTAATTCAATAAATATTGAGTACGCAGGTGCTGGGCACCTGAGAATGAACAGGGCACTGTTTTTGCCCTGAGAGTGCTCCTGAAGTGTACAGAGATAAGAACAGGGCATGTGAGAAGTGATCTGATGGATGATTCCATGTATAGTGATAGAGCAAAAAATTAGCTCTGATTGGGCTGGGGAGCTTGGCAGCAAAGAAGACAGATGAACTGGGACTTGGAAAATGACAGGACTTCTTCAAGTGTGGATGGGGAGAAGGCAGTCTGGGTGGGAGGGGCAGGAGGATCAGCAGCATCTGCAAAGCCCTGTTGGTGTGAAATAGTGTGAAGGACCCATCTGGGAGCTGCAAGTACGACTACAGTAAACTAAAGAGATGGCAGAGATGGACAATGAAGGCCTTTGGTGTACTGCTGAACGCTTAAAGAATGATGATCCGCGATGGTCTATTTGATTCCAATCACGGCTGGAAGGCTGTCTAAGGCATTTAGACTTTATGGCGTAGGTAACGGGAGCCACAGATGGGTTTGGCCAGTGGAATGTGGGCTGAAGGGATCGTTCTGAGCCTTAGGAGGCACCACTGTTTCTGCTCATCCCTCTGGGGCTTCCGCAGTGGGAAGAACATGCCCAGTTCTTCGGGTCCTTTCAGCTTGGGCTTCAGAATGAAATGTATGGGGAAGACCTGAACCTGACCCACAGCTTGAAGCAGAAATGCCCCAGCTGCCTCTCACAGCTATGAGCAACAAGTAAGTGCTGATTCCGTTTGCCTCACAGATTTGTGAGGCTGCCTCACTGTAGAAATCTGCTAATGTACCTGGTAATTAGGTTCCTCTCTTCTGCCTAGATGGGGGTGGAGCCCAGCCTACCTGTTTGGTATGCCAGATGGCCTCAGAGGGAGGGAAATGTCATGCAAAAGGGACATCCCACAAAATAAGGGTGTGGGGCTCCTCAGGATGTGAGAGCTGGTGCTCGGGTGAATGCCTGTGTAGGCCTAGCTCTGGGCTTCCCCACCCCAGCATTGCTGACATTTTGTGTGTGTGTGTGTGTGTGTGTGTGTGTGTGTGTGTGTGTGTGTATTGTGGGGGTGGGCCAGCCTGTGCATAGAAGTTTAGAAGCATCTTTGCTGTCTACCCACTAGGTGCTGGTGGCACCCCGCACCCCAATTTGTGACAACCAAAAATATCCCTAGACATTGCCAAGTATCTCTAGGGTGGCAAAGTCACTCTCAGGTGAGAACCACTGGTTTAGCTGAGCTGGCTTCAGGCTTTCTGTTACAGAGAAGCGCAGAAAGTGACAACGGATGACGCCATTTATTGAGCACTTACTCAGCTCCAGGCACGTTGCTCAGCACTTTCAGGAATCACCCTAATTTGGAAAGTACATGACTTAGCTCAGACTGCCATCTCAAAGTACCACAGACTTGGTGGCTTAAACAAGAGAAATTTATTTCCTCGCCATTCTGGAAGTCTCTGTCATTGGCTAGGAGATGGCATCTCAGTCTTTGCTCTGGGTGTGTCTGTACTCTAACCTCTTCCTCTTCTGAGGGCTCTGGTCTACTGGATTAGGGCCTACTCTACTGACCCGATCGTGTCTTAATTACCTCGTTAAAAACCAACCGCCAAATGCAGTCACATTCTGAGGTACTGGGGTTTGGAACTTCAACATGTGAATTTGGGGGCACAATCCAGCCGTACAGAAAGTTTGTGAATGGGAAAACTCAGGACGCAGAGGTAAAGTAACACTTGCTTTTGTAACATGGTCAGAAGGTGGAGGAGCCAAGCTCGACCCATCTAACTCCAGAATCTGCGCTTACCACCGTGCGCCGTACTGACTCACCAAGAGATCAACCCTGCGAGGGGCTCGGGAAACAGGGTACTGCGTAAGCATCACGCATAATGAATTCTCTGTGTGTTTTATAGTTAAAAAAAAAAAAAAAAAAAAGAACGGGCTTGTGTTGGTATGGTGCTCACTCCCCTCACATGCCTGAGCATCGGAATACCCAAATTCAGTGTTTCCCCACTCGCCTGAGAGAAACTACTCAGATGGCAGGAAGCTCCCAGCCACATAGGGCTGGGCTGGGCAGCTCAATCCGACCCCGCGAAAATATGCTTCCAGAGCCTGTGCTTTATCTCTATCGCCTTTGATGACAGAGACAAAAACCCTTAAAAATTCCCACCTGTTCATCCAGCAACTCTGCTCCCTGGAATTTAGCCTTAGAAGAGATCACAGATGTGTACCAAGATGTGTGCATAGGATATTTGATTTTAGCAGAACAAACACTGAATAGATACTGCATGAATAAATCACACAGGTCCATATGGTGAGATGCTCAACTTGTAGATGAATGTTTCCTTCCAAGGGAAAACTTCATGATGATTAGCCTTGAGGAAACGCAGACTGGAGAGCCTTACTGAGTGTGATCCCGGTTTCTGGAAGTGTGCATTTACAGCACCGTCCTATCGGACTGGTAGGGACATGTGGGACGCGGGACAGATGAACGGGATTCGTGGTGTCTGCTGTTTTGCGGAAATCGTTCTGCAGATTTTAGACTACTTCTCAGGAAAACTGGGCTGAGTCCCAGTTGGGAACATTGGACTTCTTTTGTCACTTTTTTCCTAAGGAAGAGTCACGCAGTCACTTCTTTTTAAAAACCCAGTCTCCGTTTAGTAATTAAAATGTTTGCTCCAGAGTAAGGGCTCAAACCCTCCAATCTTCACTAAAGATGACAATTTCTGCTCCTTCCCAGCTTGAGGCGTAGGGCTGGCCCCTGAGTGAGAAGGGTTCCGGACTGTTGTGTCTGTCTTCCTCGCACACCCCAGGGCTCTCTCTGGCTCCTCCCAAACTGAGAAGGAGGAGAGAGGAGGGAAGGAGTGGGGAAGACTTACTGGACTGGTGTTGTTCTAGCCATTGTCTGGGTTTGACAGAGGACTCATCGTTTCCTGTGGTTCTTTGTGGGTTCTTTGCAGCCAGCCCCTCCCTGTTGCTGGTGGGCATCACACCTGGCTCTCCGGGGAGCATGTGTCCCTTCTCATGGTTCCCGCACAAGTTCTCCCTCAGTCCGGGATCTGATGGCACACCTCCTACACCAGTTCTCTGTCACGGGAAACTTTCACACATCCTTTGCCTACTACTTGGGAGAAGCCAGCCACGCTCAACACAGACTCTCCTCCTGCACCCTGGGTGCAACCTGTTGGGCACAGGGTTTGACCCTTTAGATTTCTCTGGGTGAGTCAGACATCAACATACTGCACCCCTCGCCCCCACCACATTCCAGGGAACATGCCTCAAGCCTTTTAAGAGGTCTCCTTGAAGTCCCCTTGCCTCAGCTCTGGTGAGAAGACAGAGCCCCTCCCCCATGGGAGCATGGCTGGCTAGACATGCAGCTTTCTCCCCGGATCCTCATCTAACTCCAACCTTCTTTAAGGTTCCGGATGTGGGTAGACTGGTCTCGTAAAATACGGCTCCTCTCTATTTCTTTATTCAACCCAAGATATCCAAAATACTATCTTTTTCACATGTAATCAATATAAACCATAATGAGATATTTCACATTCATTTTTTTTTTGCACTAAGTGCTCAAAATCTGACATGTATTTTGCACTTAAAGCACATTTCATTCTGGATTCTAAATTTGCACCAAAAATACTTGATGTGTATTTTGAATTTATAAAATTTACAGTTGAAAAAATAGATTTGCCTGCCCACAGTGTTCCTAACACACTTGAAGTTTTCCAATAACTGAATTAAATATCTGTTTTTAAATTTAGGTTTATTAAAATAAAATTAAAAATTCAGTTTCTCATTACACTAGCCACTTTTCAAGTGCTGGGTAGTCACACACAGACCCTGGGAGGTGGGTGGGAGGTACTGGAAGAGGCAACTGAATCAGGGAACAAAGCTCAGTGCCTCTAAGGGGGCGGGGTGTGGTGGTGGTGCTGGTGGGTTCCCTCCTCATTTCTGTGCCCCCCAAACACATTCCACTTATTTTCCTCAAGACTTCTGGGGCTAAAGGTGGGTGGCGGTCATGGTGGAGGCCCAGCTAGCCTCCCACAGTCTTCAGTGGGATTTCACTCTGCACTTTCCGCAGGATCAGGACGTTTGGACAACCTTCACTGCTGATGGGACAAGGGTTATCGAAACTCTGGGGAGAGTCTGCGGGTCAGGGGACCCACAGGAATCCTTGGAGGCTGGAGAGGCCCCTGGCGCTGACAGAGGAAACAGCTGCTCCCCCTACTGGGAGCCAGAGGAACAGCATTCCCATCTAGTATTAGTTCATTGTTTTCTAGACTCCTCCTTCCTGAGCTGGAGGCAGTGATGGGAGCGTGGTGGAGTCTGGTGGGCGCGGACCAAAGAAAGGGTGGATCCCTTTTGGGTTTCCAAGTCTCAGAACACAAAAACCCCTGACTTTTAAAACATAGATATGTTAGTGCAGAAGGGAATCTTGGGAAATGAGGATAATTTAATGAAGTTCCGTGATTTCCAAACTCAAAACAAAAACGAGTTGTTTTTGTCTAGATGTAGCCGGCCAACAAACACTTGTGAGGAGTCCAGAATCATCATACTCAGAAAAACCTCACAAGTGAAACATACATTTTAAAAAATGACATATCTAATACCTTCAGTGGTGCCTTCTAACATATTTATAAACTGAAAGCAATAATGTACATAGTAAAAAATTCAAACTGTGCCAAAGATTTTACAGTGAAAAGTAAAAGTCTTCTCTTCTTCCCTTAAATGGCACATAGTAGCTGTTCAATAAAGGTTAGTTTGCTACCGATGCATGGTGAAGTTAGCCAGAAAGCTAACAGCAACAAAAAAGTGTTATTAAACCACAAACTGCAAGTTCCTCCATCCAGACTCTCTACCGAACATTTAGGCAGGTGCTCTGATTGAGCTTCTCTGCAGAGAACACAGGCGAGTGGGGCCCACAGGGACATTGCTTTTCAGGGCTCTTTGGGGACAAGTGGGGTGTAAGGACTGGTGTTAAGTATGACAGACATGCCCCTGGAAGAGAAGCTCCCAGCCATTTCTCTCCTCGGCAAATATGTTGAGTGACTTTGGGCCGATCCAGTGGATTTTCAGGCTGGTGTATTCAAAGGGGACTGAGAGGCGGTCTGCATCCTCCAGGAGCTTGCTTCTGGGGGAAGACAGTAACCGATAATGTGACACAGAGCATGCTGCTAGCTGATGGCAAATTTCCTCGGGTCCAAATGAGGGGTTGCATCCATCCCACCACCTGCTTTTGTCAATAAAGTTGTACTGGCGCATGACGCTATCACTTTAGTGTTGTCTGTGGCTGCTTTCGCCCCCTAATGGCAGAGCTGAGTAGTTGTAAGAGAGACTGGATGGCCTTCTAAGCCTAAAGTATTTACTATCAGGCCTTTAATAGAAAAAGTTTGCCAACCCCTGGTCTAAAGGAAGAAAGAGCTATTTTCAACAGAGTAGGCATGTTGGCATGGCTTCTGGGAATGAGGAGAAGAAGAAAGGGGGGGATGCTGGGCATAGGCGTCCGCCTGAACAAAGGCATGGCAGCCTGTTCCAGGAAGGAGGAGCAGGCCAGGCTTGGAGACTCGGCTCTTCAGGTTGCTCCTGAGCTAAAAGGGATTGGATTCATTTCTGCACACCTTGTAGGCAAGAGAGAGAGAAGGGGGCGGGGGGGGGGGAGAGAGAGAGAGAGAGAGAGAGAGAGAGAGAGAGAATGAGACTGAATGAACTGAGGTCTGGAAATGCTTTGAGAATAACATGAGAAAAGCAGCCATTAATAAAAAGACATTATTTGTGTTTTATTGTTCAATGGATGTTAATTGGTTTTCTTTGTTCTTCCCAGCTCTGGTTGCCAATTTCCTCCTTCCTGTTGTCCTGCCTAGAAAAACAAAACACCAGGGGTACCACCACAAACCACAAATGGGCTTACGTCAAGAAATGTATTTTTATTCTTTTTCAAAGAGGTTCACAGGATCCAGATGGGTGCAGATGGGTTCCCATGGGTTTCATGAGGTCCAAAGTTTGAAAGGTTTTTCAGGGTTGTCCAACCCGTGGTACGTGGGCCGCATGAGGCCCAGGAGGGCTATGAATGTGGCCCAACACAAAATCGTAAATTTACTTAAAACATTATGAGATTTTTTTTGTGATCACGTGTCACAATGTATTTAATGTGTGGCCCAAGACACCTCTTCTTTCAGTGTGGCCCAGAGACGCCAAAAGATTGGACACCCATGGAAAGGATATAAGGAGAAATGCCCTCCTCCCATTCTCCAGCCTCCCTCTTCATCGCCTTGGAGGCAGCCAATGGCGTTAGTTTCTTATACTATATGAGGTCTTTTAGGCAGGTACAAATATGTATGCATATTTTTTTTACTCCTTTTAACATAAATGATCATCTCTTATATATACTGTTTTGCACTTTGCTTTCTCCCCCTTAGTAATGCCTTTGGAAAAGTGTTTCATATCCATACAGACAGAGCTTTCCCATTCTCTTTTATTGTTGCGCAGTGTCCCATCATGTGGATGTACCACATGATATTTAAGTGTTTTAGTTCTCCACAGGGAAATGGTGGGGTAGGGGGAGTCAGAATCCAGGAGCCATGCTGGCAGAGTCTTTCTGCCTCCTTTGGTTGACAGAGAGATTAATTCTGTCCCCATGATTTCCCTTCTTCAGGCTGTGGTGGAAAAAACACAGATTGTAACTGGAAACTGAAGGCAGGATTATTCTGATGTAGTTGAATCAGGTGGTGGTGATGGCATTTGACAGGTGTATTAGTCATGGCTTATTTTTCACTGAAAGTTATAAACAGCTACCTCAAGCTACCTTAAGCAAAAAGGAGGCATTGATGACTTATATAGACAAACAAGACAATTTAGGAGTTGTGGTAGATGCCACCAGTTGCCTTCCCATCTTCTCTATGTGCCCAATTAAAAACACTTGGCTCTCCTGACTCCCTTGCAGCTAGGGGTGGCCATGTGACTCTTCTCAACATTGAGATATAAAAGTATACAGGGTGGAACTTATGGACGAAAGGGGACACATTTGTCCTTGTCTGGAATGTGGATATGGCACACAGAGATGCAGCAATCATCTTGGGAGATGAGAAGGAGAGCTAAGTGATGAGGATGGTGGAGCAAAATGGTAGGAGGAAGCTGGGTCTTTGCTGTCATTGTGCAGCCAGCCAAGCAGCTCTCACCTGCCAGCCTTTTGATCCTGGAGTTGAGCTCTTGTTAAACACAGGCCTAGCCCTGATTCAATGCAACTGTATTGTGGTATGCATAGTGTCAAGTTTCTCTGTTTCTTTCTATCCAGTGTAGTTTTTCAGAATCCTAGAAGGGGCAGGGGCATGATACCAGCAGTTCTGGAATCCACACTGACAGCTTTAAATCCAGGAGAAAGAGAGAGCTATCCCCTTTGATTCCAAATGGGAGGAAAAAATAACTTCAGGGAAGAAATTGGGTGGTTTGGAGGATACTCTTTGAACCAATCACCAAGGACAAATGGATGAAATAGTATGATTGGCTAAGACTGTATCACCTAAGCCCATCTGGAAGAGAGTAGTGAGCAGTGTCTAAAGGAGAGGGGTACTTTTACCAGGAGGGAGGGGGGAAGGTGGGCAAGCTGATGAAAACAACAGATGGCTTGCCCACAGGCAATGAGGACATGTGGAGAGGAGAGAGGAAGACGTTTCAGGGGGATTGTCAACTCCTCCAGGAAGTCTTCTCTGATAGCCTGACTTAGCCACTACTCTCTCTACCCCATTCATTCCCTTGCTTATCCTCACTGTAGTACCTGTCATTGTGTATTGCTGTCTGTGTCCTCATGGTGGCTTCTCAAAGGTGGTTTGGTTGGAATCCTAAGATTCTTAAGGAGGGTTAGGGGTAGGTTGTAGGTAGACCTTGAATGTTAGGCTAAGAAGTTTGGGCTTGTCTCATGGAAACAGGGATCATCTGAGAGCTTTTCAGCAGGGGAGTGGTGTGATCAGAGCTACTGTGTTCCTGAGCCCAGATCCACTTGACCTCTGGTTGCTGTCTGTCTTGATCTTCCATTCTCTGGCTTTTCCTGGATTCTTCTTGGCCTGGTTCTTCATCTGACTTGGCTTTAGTCCGTGTTACCCATCATTGCTTCTCCCTTCCCCCACCTCCTCCACCAATCAGCTCTGGGCTGATTCTGGCTTTTGTCTGTGCAGGTGGAGAGTGGGGAGAACTGGTACCAACTGGGTGCTCTCCGAAGGAAGACTCCACCTGAGCAGCTCTTGTCTGCCCTCTTCCGGGCACTGGTGAGTATAGCTCCCTCCTCTTCCAGAATGGGACATAAACTGGCATGTCACAACCTTGCCTCATGGCATGACTTCTGCCTTCTTATACCTGGCCCCCCTTCTCCCTTAATTATTTACAAATCAAATCAGAAGGGTTTTTTTTTTTGAGTGACTACCATGTATGCACTATTTTTAGTGATAGCTATGCATAGAAAATGTTTCTGACTTCCCATTGACCTAGATATTTTTCATTGTGGGATCTAAGCGCTACATAAATGTCAGAACATTAATTTTTGCTAATGTGCATGTCTACCCTATTTATTTTTCTGAACCGAAGTCACTTCAGTTTGTTTCATCCACTGAAGAGGTGATGTATTTGAACTTTATAAAAATGTAATGCCCGTGCATTTATATACCCGTGGCCAACAGTGTTCTTGATAAATCACACCCTGATGTTTTCATCAAAGCACAGAAGTCCATGAATATATTTTTATTATTCATAGTAAAATCAAAGAAATGCCCCCAATTAATGACTTTGCTAAGAGGTAACTGCTGTTTACAGGGAACTTGGGCCTATAACATGGGTCAGAAACCATCCCTGGGTTTTTTTTTTTTTTTTTTTTTTATCTCATAAAATGATGGAGACACCTCCCAGCAGAACAGCTGACTGCATTCTTGGCCTCACTGTGGGTAGTGGAATTATTTTTTTCTGAATAATTGGTTTTCCTCGGGCCAAGCTTGAACTTTGCCTCTGCAGATGGGTTAGCAGACTCTCATTCCAATGCCTTGTCTCAAGGCCCTCGTGTCATCCTGGATCCACGTTTGGAGTTCCTCCTTTCCCCCATCCATCTGAGTCCAGCCCATCGCTCCAGACCTACTTCTAACCCCCTTCCTCTGAGATCCCTTCCGTGCATCATGGTTTTTCTTCCTGCTGAACAATAACGCTTCTGTAAATTCATACTGTCGTTTAACTTTACCAAAGTTTATGTCCCGTGTCTTTCCTTGAATAATAAAATCTTTATTTTTAGTGCCAGAATATCTTACACTTGGTTGTTTACCCCACATACAGAATGTTGATTATCTATTGCTATATACTCAATAGATGAGCAGCAAGCTGTTGATGGATGAGCTGTTGTATCATCTGCCTATCCTAGCTCTAATTAGTATACTTTCCTGAGAACTATTCACAAAAAACAGATTGGTCCAGGCTATCATTAACACTTCCCTGAAATATTTGCTTGTATTTAGATGCATCTCAAAATGTATTGCCCAAATGGTGCTGTGTGTCTATGTGTGTACATGACAATGGGAAGCCAAATGAGAGTCATTCTTTTAATTTATTGTTGATGCATGATCTCTTTGAAATTTAGTTTTCTCTTTCATCAAAATTATGCACTTATATAATTTTAGGGGTTGTTTTGGTCTGTTTGGACTACTATTACGAAACACCATAGCATGGATGGCTTAAACAACAGACATTTATTTCTCGTAGTTCCGTAGGGAAGTCCAGGATCATGGTGTCAGCAGAGTTGAAGAGTTCCTGGTGATGGTCCCTTTCTGGCCTGCCTTTTTGGTGTGTCCTAGAATCGTGTGTGTGTGTGAGAGAGAGAGACTGAGTCTCAAATTCACCCCAAACTCTCTCCTCAATTGTTTAGGTCTCCTCGCATTACATTCACTCATATCAGGTGTTCCAACGAGTCCACCCTTTTGGCCTTTCCTGTGTCCTTCTACGCTATTCCTATCTGTACTGTTTCCTTTCTAGGCTGAGTGCATAGCTTTCCTTCTTGGACCACCCTTCACCTTCATCACTGAGATTCCTTTGGCTTTTTCATGGGTTGATGCTCATATCGCCCAGACCCTGTGTCTTCCCATCTTTAGGTTTACCTTCTAATTTTGGGTGAATACTTCCTCTAGCAGATTCTTGAGTATAGCAGAGGTCAATGTTTTGGGACTTGTCATGTCTGAATTACCTCTGTTCCACCCTAACATTTAAATGATAACTTTGTTGGGTATTCAATTCTAGGCTGGAAGTGATTTTTCTACAGAACTCTGAAGTCATTCCTCCCTTATCTTTTTACTCTTGGTAAGGTTATTGAGAAATCTATCATCCTGATAGATTTTCAGAGTAACCTTTTTTCTTTTCTTTGGAAACTTTTAAGATAGCTTCTTTGTTCCTATTGTTCTGAAAATCCACGAGGATAGACTTTAGTATGGATTTGTTTTTAATCTATCTGGTGGGCATTTAATGTACAGCTTGAGATTAGAAACTCATATCCTTCAGTATTAGGAAATTTCTGGAATTATTTCTTGTGTTTTCCTTTCTTCTATTTCCATGTTCTTTTTTCTGAAACTTTACTTATTCAGATAATGGACTTTTAGACTAATTTTTAAAGTTTCTTTTCTATTATATCTTCTATCTTGTTGACTTTCCACTCTAGGTGATTCCCCTAACTTTGTCTTCTGACCCTTCTACTGAGATTTTCAGTTGGTTCTCACAGTTTGACTTTATAAGAAATGCCTCTTGTTCTTTAATTGTTTTCTTTTTGATAGAATATGGTTTTATTTAATAAATACAGTAACTTCTACTTCTCTGAGGATATTAACGATAATTTCCTTCAATTTTTTTATCTCCCTGCACAATTTTCTACAAGTTGCTTCCTCCCCCTAATATTTTGTCCTCTATTTTTCAAGTTAGAGAATCTCCTTGCGGGACTGGTGATCATTGGCTAGTGGTTGCATTTTAAGATGAGACACGTTAAAGCTAACTGGGAGCTCCATGTGTACAGGTGGGACTTGTTAAGTGCAGACTTTGCAAAGGTGATTTGTGAGCTGTAAGGCGGTTTGGTTGGTTTGATTCTTCAGGGGAATTCTGCTGTCACCAGATCTGTGTCTTCTTTTGGAGTGGATTGGTTGGGGGGATAGTCAAGGGACAGCAAAAAAGCCAATGTAATCATCAAGGTTCTTCAGAGAAACAGAACCAACAAGATATATATAAATAATTGTTCATGAGTTGGAGGCCCAGGGGAGCCTTATGGTGTAATTTAGTCTGAGTCTGGAGAGCTGAGACTTGGGAAGAGCCAACAGGTAAATCCCAGCTGAAGGGCAGGAGAAGACCAACATCCCAGCTCAGTCAGTCAGGCAGAGAAGGGCAAATTCTCCCTTCCTTCACAGTTTTGTTCTATTCAAACTCTCAATCAATTGGACGAGGCCTACCCACAGTGTGTCCTTTGGGGAGAACCACCTGATTTACTCAGTCTATTGAGTAAAGGTGAAGTCTGAGAGAAAGAAGAGTTAGGAAATACTCTAGGGCTCTGGTCTGAGCACCATCATGAGTGATGGTGTTTTCTGAGTTGGGGAAGACTAAAAGTGAGGCAGGTGTAAGGAGAAAAACTCAGAGTTACATTTTGAACATGCTGGGTTTGGGATTTTGAGTAACAGAAACACTAGGTTTGAAGATAAAATTTGGAAGTCATCAGCATCTAGTCTGCCTTTGAAGCTATGGGGCTAGATGAGATAACACAAAGAAAAACAGGAAAGCTGGGATTGAGCCAGGAAATAAAGCACAATGGGGGGGCCTGGAAGGCAAAGCAAAAGGTGTTTCATGAAGAGAAGGATCGACCGTGTCAGCTGCTGTGGAGCTGTTGAATGAGATGAGAATTAAAATGCATTGTTGGATTTGGCCAGATGGAGGTACTTACTGGTGACTTCAACAAGCCATTGGTGAGCTGAGGGTGAAAGTCTGATCAAAACGGGTTGAGAAGAGTGAACCTGTCCTTCTGACTCAAAGTCCAAGGTGCTCCTTGGTTCGCTGCACCACATGGAAAATTCTCATGTGCTGACTGGAGTCGTTGGGAGAGTTATGGAACCAAAGCATTTGCACCTTATTCTTGGAGCCCCTCAGCCTGGACAAGCAACCCTGTAAAAACTTGAATATAATCACCCGAGTGTAACTGGTTCACCGCCTTTTCTTCTCTGTGTGAGTGGAATAAAATATATGCAAAAATCTCCATATCTCTTCATCTTGGCTCTAGTCCAAGCCTCCATGAATGATGGGGGCATGTTGGAAACTTGTTAGCCTCTTAACCGTGGGGACGTCAGGGGAGGCCAGGAAGTACTGGGAGTGATAGAAGCATCCTGTTTACTGTCCAGCTTCAAGTACAGGAAAGAAAACCTGCTGCCGAGAGCAGTACATTGAATTAAATGAGGCAATTTTCCTCCCAAATAATACTCTAAGGAGCACTGCAAAGTAATAAACTCGACAGCAAAAAGCATGAAATAACGTGAGAAAGAGGTGGGAAGTAGAAAAAGAAAGGAAATGTGTACCTATTACTGCGTGTGTTTTTGTTTGGCCTATGGGACTTGTCTGCTGAGAAATATTTCTGGTTGTGGGTGAGATTTGCCATGGAGACGCGGGAGGACCAGATGCCACTCTGTGCCGCAGCCTCAGGTACTGAATCATCCAAAGCAAGCAGGTTGGTAAGGCCAGGAAAGCAGGGCTGAGGGTGTTTTCTACGAATCTGAGACACTCCCAACATTTTCCCAAGATGCTTGTGCTCTTGCCTCTTATAATTGTGTGCTCCCAGTCAAGGGCAGTATTCCAAATATTTAATAACTAGTAAAGAACAGGCTGTGACCATTTGGAACAGACACAGACCAATCAGAATAGAGGCTGTCTGCACCCAAACTTTTAGCTCAGTACTTGGCTTGTTCTCCATGTCTAGTGAAAAGAACGAATGCTGGGTTTAATCTTGGCTGTCTCTTAGCTCTGCGCCTTTGAGCACATTAAACCTTTGCTGAGCATCATTTTCCTCATATATATAAAAAAAGAGAGAATAATGTTTGCTTGCAGGGTTATTTGAAAAATGAAGTGAAATGTGTTTTGGTTGTCATTATTATATAACCAATCATCCAGAAACTCAGTGGCATAAAGCAACAATGGTTTATTATTTTCCGTGATCTCGTGGGTCAAGAATCCAGGCAGGGATCAGCTGGGTAGTTCTTCGGCTCCATGTGGTGTGTGCTGGGAGTCACTCACTCAGCTGCATTCAGCTGATGCTGCTCGTCCACATGGCCTCTTTCTGCCCATGAGGTATCTTATCATTCAAGAATCTGAGCTTCTTTATAGCATGGTGCCTGGCTTCTCAGGGCCAGAGAGGAAGCTGCCTGGTATCTTTAAATGTAATCCCAGAATGGGCGCAACATCACTTCTGCTAGACTACAGGTCAAGGCAAGTCATAAGGTCAGACGAGGTTCAAGGGGAGTCAAGAGACTACTCTTGGTGGGTTGAATGCCACGTGTGTGCAAGGAGGCAGAGAGTTGCTGGTGACCATTGTTGGAGGGTCTTGACCTCAAAATGAGGCATGTGAAAGGACCCAGTGCAGTGTTTAGAGCACCCTGCTCGAAGTCCTTCGTGGCTCCCAATGTGTTCAGGCTATTCCTTGATGTGCTGTTCAAGGCCTTCGATGGTCCCCACCCCCCATCTCTCCAGCCTCACCTCTCAAGGCTCACAGTTTCCACTCTAGTTGTACAAGCCTCTGTCATACTACATTCCGCTCTCGTGTCTTTGTACGGGCTACTCTCTAAATAAAACCCCCTTTCTTCACATACTGCCAGCGAACTCCTGCTTATACTTCAAAACTCTGCTCCGTGGTACTTCCTCTGGTATGCCTTCCTGACTCCCTCTATCTGTCTCACATCTGTAGCCCCACTGTCATTGACCTTCACTTACAAGGACAAACTCAGATAAGTGCTTCATCTCTCCATATGGTAAACATCTGTCTGCTTCTCCCACCAGGCTCATTAGGGCTAGACCAAGTCATTGTTGTATCAGTGCCTGGCACACAGTAAGAGTTTTCCATATCTGGTAGTTGAGTGAACGAAAGAACAAGCACGCGGCAGCCCTTAGCTTGTGTGGCTTGATATGACTTGGTGTGGAGATCTACCAATTTCTTTCCTGTGGATGGGTAGCTGAGGTGCAGGGAAAGAAAAGATGGCTGGAGTGAAGGAGTCAAGGAAGTGAAAGGCCAGCACGTTGAATGTGTCATTTAGGAGATTTCACACTCACCAGGAGTGATGAGGGGCACTGCGGAGGGGGACAGTCAGGCAGCCTCTCAGGTGATCAGTGAATTAGGAGGAAGGGCTGGGGGTCCTGAGAAAATAGCAGTGGGAGAGTGAGTGATGATAAAGCTGGGCAATTAAATTTCCAAGGTGATGAGGTGTTTTTCACTTATTTATATTTTATTCTATGATTTCTTTTAGTGGAGCAAGAAGGAGACATTGTTTGGAAGAAGCTATGGAAACTGAAATGGACACCTGCCCCACCCTGTAAGGTTTAAGGATTATGGGAGAAAAAAATCCCTCTCTGCTCGAGAGGGCTGTGGAAGAATCAGCGTCCCCAGAGGGTGGCTAAATTTTAGTGAGTAAAGAAGGTAGGAAGAATGTTCAGAGAAGAGGTGGGGGATGGAGGGGAGTTTGCTGGTGGAAGTCTCAGTTCCAGAGGGCTCTGTGGGAAGGTGTTGGGAGGAGCTGTAGGCTGGGAGATTGTTTTGATTAGAAGGTGTACAGGCTGTATGAGAAGTGCTGTGTGCTGCGGGAACTTCCGATGGTGTGTTGGGAAACGCCCTGCCTGGTTTCAGGAGCTGTAACCCACCCCATGGCTAAGGCTGAGTGAGCGACCTTAGGACTGCAAGCCACTAAGGAGACAAGGCTTATCTCCCTGGCAGGGGCACTGCTTCTGCTCCTTTTTACTTCACCCTGCCTGGCCTCCAATGCTTGATGGGTTAGCCAATGACGGGTAAGATTCCCCAAGGTGGGAACGACCTAAGACAGGCATGATCATGGGGAGGCTCCAAGAAGGACTTAGGGGGCTACAGCAAAAGGGGGTGATGGACCCTCAGCTTTGACATAGCTTGAGTTCTCATTCTGTCTGCGAGAAGTTTCCTAATGTCTTGGCTGCCTTACTTCCCCTGCCTGACTTAAGCTTGAAACAATGACAGAGGGCGGTGCAGCTTTGTGCTGGAAAGGGTGGGTTCCCCAGGTGATCAGGCCTGAGAAAAAATATATAAAATCCTGTGAAACCTGCTTTGCTAAGAAAGACCTCAATTAAATGATAAGGGTCCGAGCAGTAAATGAGTTTGTTTCCGAAAGTTTTATGGCCATTTAGGTATCTCACCCTGACTCAAAATAGGCCCTCAGGGTTCTTTGTATGTTATCTATTGTTGAGCCTTACTGCCTGATAATGATTAATGAGATTTACCTGTATTCCTGTGCAAAATGAGCCCAATAAAAGCCTGTCAAAGCAAGGGTTGGGATGCTCTCCTCTTGAGAGAGTGGCCGTGCCGTCCCTTTTCCTCCACAGGACTCGGTAGTCCATGTGAATTTGTCTTGTATCTCATCCATAACGCCGCAGACACTGTGGGCTGGTGTCTACATCAATGGTGCTTGAGATGACAGATGTAAAATATGTTGAACTTGACCCTGGGTGGCTCTTAGAAAAGAATGGATAATCAGCCAAGAATATTGGCCAGCATTTAGCTTGGGCCATTGGACAACTGCACAGTCCTGTGGCTCATAGTGCCAGGATAGGGAGCATAAAAGGGGCAGGATTAGGGAGCTCAGGAATTGTGGGTGGGACTTGTACATGGCCAGTCTCTCCCTAAGGTGGAGGTATCAGGGCAGCTGAGAGCTGTGGCAAGGTGAAAACTGTATCCAGTAAGTTTTTCCTTTGGTAGAAAGGGTGTGCTCACTCAAGTGGGTAGACTGAAGGTCTGGGTGTCTCTCTCATGGTTGGAGTAGGACATGAGGATTTCAGAAGGGCAGCAATGGTTTGCCTAAAGTCACATAGTTCAGACTCAGGTTTTCTGAATTTGAGTTCCTTTTACTTTCCACTACCTTCTCAGGGGGGTGAGATGGGCCTGAATTAGGGAAAAAAGGTGTCTGGGGAAGAACAGAGACACAGGCAGTTAGACACAGGTTTTGTAGAAATTCCAGACAAGTTTTTAAGCATCTTACAGCAGAAGCGAGTCTTGTCCAGGCATCCTGGGATGTGCCTTGCGAGATCACAAGCCTAAGAATCTGAGCTTCTTAGTAGGATGGTGGCTGGTTTCTCAGAGCCAGAGAGGAAGCTCCCTGGTCTAGCCTCATCATGGCACCTGGAGGTGAGCAGGAACAGCTGAGAGAGGTGCCTTAACAGAAGACAGAAGGTGGCTCTCCTGGTTCTCTGCAGCCTGACAGTGTGGTGAGGGGAGTGAAAGACTTCCTAGTAGCCATGTAGCCCTTGGAAGGTATAATGGGTTGAATTGTGGCCCCCAAAAGATGTGTCCAAGTCCTACTTCTATACCTGTCAATGGGACCTTATTTGGAAACAGAGTCTTTGCAAATGTAATCAAGTTAAGGATCTAGAAAGCAGATCATACTGGGTTTAAGGTGGTCTTTATATCCAGCGATTGGTGTCTTTGTAAGAGAGAACAGAAGGAGATTTGAGACACAGATGTGGAGAGAGGAAGGTCACGTGAGGATGAGGCAGAGATCGGAGAGATGTTGTGCAGGCCCAGGAAGGCCAGAGCTACCTGAGGCTGGCAGGGGCAAGGGGGGATTCTTCCTTTCGGCCCAGACTTTGGGACTAGTATGGTCCTGCCGACACCTTGATTTTGGACTTCTAGCCTCTAGAACCATGAGAGAATACATTTCTGTTGTTTTGGGCCAGCCAGTTTGTTGCGACTTCCTATGGCAGCCTCAGAAATCTAACGCAGTAGGGAGGAGGTGGACCCTGAAATTACTGCTGAACCAGCAGAGGTTTGCGTTCAGGACCAGTGATCGGAAGACTTCTCACCAGAGGCCTGTGGCTGTGAGCACAGACTTCAGGAGGTGGTGGCTGCTTAATGCCTCAGAGGAGGGGAAGGGGTGCCCTCTGCCAAGGAGACATCCGTGGTGGGCTCCCGGGGTCCAGCCCAGCCCAGCTGCCTCCAAGGGAAGACTCTCCAGGCTCCTCCCTAGTCACTGTGAGATGACAGCTGTCCTCAGCACTGGGCAGGGGAGAAAGCCTCAAACACTGAGCCTTCCCCCCAGTGACTCTGCAGGAAAAGTCACTGTTACACTGTTTTATACTGGAGGAGATGGGGAGACTTCAATTGGTGAGTTCCGGCTTTCCTATGGAACGGGGCTTGTGAGTAAGTTTAGATAATGTATTGAAAAGAAGGTGCTGACCATTTGGAGGCACAATTTAAATTATATATGTGATATGTATAATTTACATATCATTTATATATTATATATATAATTTATATATCATGAGACAATAATGTGTATACAAGGTCTGTCCAGAAAAAGTCCAGCCATTGTTAATATAACAAGAATGGTTTATGCAACATCTATGTAACCTGGCAGCCAAGGAAAATGGACTGGAAGGCACATGTGTGAACAATGATGACTTCACTGTACTAGTCAGTGGGGGTGGTAGATGCTATTGAGTGAGCATGTGTGCTGTTTAGGGACATTACACTCAACATGACTGAGCAAGCAGAGCAATGAATCTGCATCACATTTTGTGTTCAGCTTGAGCATTTTTCTGTGGAAACTATTTGGCTGATTTAGGAGACCATGATTATGGGCAACTGGTGATTGGCAGCTTTGTCACAACAATGCACCTGCTCATGCATCATGTCTCATGCAGAGATTTTTGGTGAAACATCAAATCATCCAGGTGACTCAGACCCCCTACAGCCCAGATTTGGTGCCCTGCGGCTTCTGGCTTTTCCAAAAACTAAAATCACCTTTGAAAGGGAAGAGATTTCAGACCATCGGTGAGATTCAGGAAAATAAGACAGGGCAGCTGATGGAATTGGGAGAACTGTGTGAGGTCCCCAGGTGTCTACTTTGAAGGGGACTGAGACATCATTATCCTATATACAATGTTTCTTGTATCTTGTATCTTCTTCAATGAATGTCTCTATTTTTCACATTAAATGGCATGATACTGTCTATACAGACCTTGTATATGGCAATATCTATATCTATCTATCTATCTATCTATCTATCTATCTATCTATCTATCTATCATCTATCCATCCTTCCATCCACCTATCTCACAGTCTCAGACTCCTTAATATGGTAATGAGAAGCAAAAGGAATTTTGTTTCTGAGCCATGCTGCAGTCTCCCCACATGTGAAGAAAGCATCCTCAGTTGCCAAAAGGTTGCATGTGGGTTTAGTTGCTAGGCTGTGGGATTACTTTCCTGAGATTGCCAGGGAAAGGGGTGAAAAGGAAGAAGTGAATTACCAGAGTCATGTGGCATTTCTGTGCTGGGACTTGGGCGAATTATGTAACTGTCCTTTGCATTCAAATTTGTTTTACTTCTACTAGATATTTTGCTGAGGGGACAAGCGAGATTCCAAAGCTCAGTTCACTGGAGTCTGCAGAATGCTAATGAGCTTCACAGCCAGCAAAGTGATAGAAGGGCTGCCCCTCTGGAGAAGAGAGGAGGGTGAGGAGCCCCAAACTGGGAGCCAGAGGGGTCCGATGGACCAGCAAACCCTGTCAAATGCACTTTCATCCTTGTTTATTGCCAGTATCTGGAGGCATTTTTGGTTATCATAACTAGAGGGTATGTGAGGGTTGCTCCTGGCATCCAGTGGGTAGAGACTGGGGATGCTGCTAACCATTTCATGCTCAAGACTCACCCCTCTCCTGCCACAACAAAGGGTAATCTGGCCCAAAATGTCAATAGTGCCAAAATTGAGAAACTCATGCTATGCCATGCTGCCTTGGATCAGATCCCAAATAATTTTTTTTTTTTGTAGCAGAACACTTGTCTTAGCATCTTTGTTTGGAGGATTGCAAACTAAGACAATGTGGGGTGGTTATCAAAGCTCTAAGAGACAAAATAATTTGCTGGGAGTTGCACAGCTTGTGGGTGGGAGAACCGTGGACTTCCTGTGTCTGAGCCCACATTTTTCTCTATATACCATGCTGGTGGGTGGGCTGGTCTACAGATCTCATAACATGTGTAGGACCTGGTGATGGGTAGTCTTAGCATATTCCCAGGCATTTAGACAATTCTAGCTCATTGACAAATTTGTTGACTGTGTAATAATCAGATAGCCTTTCCCAAGCGGATGACAGAACGTAGACAATGATTTGAGGGACTGTTTCTCAATTCTCCCAGAGTTGGTATATAACAAGTACCATATAGATGAATAGAGAGAGGAAAATTCATACGTACAATGGATGCCTTTGAGCGTTAAGATTTAATTCTCTTGCAAAACATAATTGAGACTGAGCTTCCATTTATTAATGTATTCATTCATTCAATCATACTTCTCTCACCTATCATTACCTCATTAACAAGTGATTATGTTCAGGGGTAGACACTCCCATATTGCAGGCATAATATGTAAGAAGAGAAAGAGCCCTGAGCTATCATTGTCAGATGATTCTACAAATGATGGAGACAGGAAATCCAGACAGGCTGAGCAGTTTGCCCAAAGGTTTGAGAGTGAATTCAAATAGAATGAAGGTTAGGACCAGGTTCCGGAAGGGGATGAGCGTGCCTACGGCAGACAGCAGTATAGTCTTTTGCTGCAAGGACAGGAGTGTGTGACCCATATTAATTTGAATTTTATTAAATGCATCTCATATTAATGATCTCTGCCCGCTGCCCAAAGGTAGCAGGGTGTAGCGTTTCCTCCGTCTGTAATTCCCTAGATAGCTGTGTTCTAGCGGGAGCCGTTTACAGAGCAGGTCTCATTGTCCTGGGTTTGACTTAAGTTGAGACGAGGGAGCTGTTTAGACCCTAGACGTTCCTCTTCCAGCTGTCGTTCGAAGTTCAGGAATGTGACTGCTCCCAAATGCCTGGGAAATGAGAGCTCTAGCTTGCCCTTCAAGGGAACGTGCTGTGAAACTACCTGCTTTCCCCAAGCATTAAAACAAGCCGCGTTTGATTTTTACCAGCCTTGATGGTGAGCAGAGAAGCCATTGAGTCTGTAGAGTCTGTAAATTGGGATTGTCCTCAGGCTTGAAACCTTGCTCAGGATCCATGGTGTTTGCCCACTTTGCCCCAGTCCCTGTGCAAACTTCGATGTCTCATTTTTCCAGGACTTGTTATGCACCTTTTGTTGCCAGTACAGCGCTGGAGAGAAATCTCATTTTGTTTCTCCTGACACAGAGACCAAATTCATTTTTGACAATTTCCAATCGTGTAATCCCGTCCAGAGTACTACGCTGTTAGTACCACAAAGACACTGCCCCTGGCATTGGGCTGCTGGCCTCCTGCCAGAGATTCACATGGTTCACAAGGAAACGGTCCCCAGGACCCAGAACAGGAAGTTAGCAGAGACATATTTCCATGGTGACCATACATGTTGGGTCCATCAAATTCCACATCCACTGCCAGTGGATTTAAGCCTAGATAATTACACTGTGAATCTCTATCACTATGTTCCATTTTAAGACTTCAAGGTAGCAGGTGAAGTAGGACTTGGTTCCCAGCAACGGGGTTTGTTGCTTCAGGTGCATGGCGGGGTCATAAATGAAGCTGGCCTTGGTGATACCTGGAATCAGGGGCTAGAAAGCTCTGTATTTGGTGTGGTCGGTACATTTTTATTCGGGGCACAAGTTTCCTCAATGCTGGTGCATCCTTACCTATGGAGGTGGGGCCACTAGGCTAACACTCCACCCTTTCCCTATCTCTTCCCTTTGCAGAGCGGGCTATTTATTCTGAGCCATAAATTGCTCTCAGCTCAACTTTCCTATTTGTTACCATCTCAGTGAAGATCACTCTTCTCTGCTCCTCCTGTGGTTTTCTCGTATTTCCAGGACTGGGTGGGAAAGTCTGCCCAACTCTGTGGTTTCCTACTCCTAATTTCCTGTTTCCTAAATGTGCCCATAGAAGCCATACTCGCTAGCAGGAGCTGTTGTTAGTAATAAAGGTGATATTTTGGCTTCTGTTGGTATGATTTTTTCTGTTTCTCAAATGATGTTGAACCTGGGTGGAGAAAGAAGTGTTATTTACTAGCCTCTCTTCAATCCCTTCATTAGTCATTCATTCAGCAATTGCTTATTGCCTGATTTTATGTACCAAGTGCAGGATCCACAGAAACAGAGAGAAAGGAGGTGGTTCCTGCCCTTGATGGACTCAAAGTCTGGTGAGAGTTACCCACTGATGTGTTTCTGGGGCCTTGTGCACTTGATAAGTATTTACTGAATAAAAGAAAGAATGAAATGAAAAAGTACCCCAGGTACTTCTGAAGTACTTACTCATTTCCACCCTGGCTCCAATCCTCAATCTTCAAGAGAAATGGATGAAATAATTAGCCTTCAGAAAATCTTCCATAAATATTCTCTCTCATCAAAATTCTGGAAAAAATAATTGGTAGGGAAATGGTTAAGTGCAAAACCATAAACTTGACTAGCCACCTGAGCTAAGGGAAGGCTAACATTCACAGATTGACACAGATGCAATGATATGTCATTAAGATTTCTCAGGGACTCTTTTCTTTCCCCTTGGAGTGTTGGCTGCTGCTGACTCTCAGCTGAGTCTCTCTCCAGGAATTGCCCTTGGTGGAAGAAAACAGCCTCACTCAAGATCATGTCCCCTCCCCAAGGGCAGCCCATGATTGGGCAATGCTAGGTACATAGGCCTGCCCCATGTTTCCAAGTGGGAAACTCTAAATGGCCAGCTCAGGTCCAGAGCCCCCTGTAGGGCTGAGATGAAGTTCTCAGGTGACTGTATCACTGTTCAGCTTCTGCTCTGTCCAGTTCTGCTTCCTTTATTCCTTCAGGTGTTGCCTGAGAGCATCTCTCAATAAACTTCCTGCATGTGAATTTCCTCCTCAAAGAATGATTCCAGGAACCTGATCAACATATAAGTGCAAACTACTGTGGATCATGGGGAGGAGCTGTCTGGTAGACCCCAGGCTTTTGAGGTAGAGACAGTACTGCATCATTGCATCCTTTACACACTCACCATGTTATAGTGCAGCATCTCCATGCTTTCTTATATTCAGTAGATATTTATCAGGTGTGCAAGGCCCTGGAGTAATATCAGTGGATTAGAAGGGAGGATGGGGAATTTGGGCAAAAGATGGCAGGGACTGGCTAGAGAAAGGAGGGAAGGGTGGGGTTTGGGAGGAGAGGTGTGAGTGTGGAGCTCCTGAGACAGAGGAAGCTCATACCCACTGCTGGGATGAGACGCTTTCTGCTTGCTGGCCCCCTCAGGTTACACTGCCCTTTCCAGGGAAGCCACCTGGCTGCAAAGCTGGGGAGACAGATGCCTTGACCTTGGGTCGCAGCAGTGGTGGGGTTTACCCACAGCAATGGGCAGAGCGAGTGTGGTGTTAGGAGTCTGAAGACACTGGGGAGGGCAGCACGGCCTGTGAGTGGGGATTCCTGGGTGGAGAAGGTCAGGAAGTGTCAGAATGTCATGACTGACTCTTTGGAGGATTGACTGTATCTGGCTGACTTGGGAAGGCTTTCCTTTGGCCTCTGGGGTTCCATGATGTCATGCCTGGGCCTGCACAGGCTGCCAGAAGTGGAGGGAGGACCAGGGTGCCTGCTGTGGCCAAGTGGGGTTAGCCAAGATGAGCACCTGCTCCTTCTCTGGCAAATGCAAGGGCAGAGGGACCAAGCCAGCGAGGAGCGTACTGCACAGAGGACAAGGGAGACAGGGAGGAGCCAAAGCTGAAGGGGCCAGAGGAGAGAGCCAGGCGGATGCAAAAGCTTCTGACTTCATTTTCTTTGTTATTGATATAAAAATCAGCCCCTCCACCTCCAAGCTGCCATAAAGAAAAGCAAGCAACTTGAGCTTTCTAGAGAGCTAGAGGCTTTGATAGTATTCATTGCTCTACCTAATGTAAGATTTGTGAAATTAGAATCCAATCCAAATAACGCTGCATATCTATTATATGCCAGGACTTATGCTAAGCAGCCTGGCTTCCTTTGCTAGTAAGTATAATCAAAGAAGCAGCTCCTAAAATATTTACCTTTAACGAGAAAAGGATAAACAGGACCACCAATTACCATTTGGTTGATTGTTCTTACCATGGACATTGGCTAGGTTCATTCTTTAGCAGTGAATACCTATTTGTTTCATGAATTTATGAAACAAAATGTTACTGAATGTCTTTGTGGTGACAGACACTGTGTCATGTGCTGGAAAGACATGTGCCCAGCATAATAGAAAGCAAAGAAATGAGAAACTCAGCACTTAAGGACAAAATAATTTGGTTTTGGATATTAATTCATTTAGAATTGAACATCTTTAGATTTGAACTTCCAGGAGGATTTAATGTTTGAGTGTGTGTCTTATTCTGAGAATTTGATAACAGGACGTTCCCGAGGTTGTAATCATTCTTCATACAGTTCATTATTGGGGACATTGCAGTGTTGTCATTTAATGTCATTGCTGAGGCTTGCATGTGCTCTTTGGGACAGCCTGGCTGCACCTATTGGGACTTGGGAAATGGGACAGGGAGGGAATTTTTATCCTTGGTTCTGGAATCATCCTGGTGCTGACTGGAGCTTGGTTTTGTTCTGGCACATTTCATAGCCTTCTGGAAGCGATGTCTAGGTCCCTTGTCAGGGTCCCATGAATGGAATTTGGTACCGAAAGTGCAGCCTCTTATTCTGGTGATTGATCTCATGAGAGGACCGTGGCCACGCTGCAGCTGACCACAGACTTTACAGCGAAGCCAATTGAGTTGAGAGCAAAGAGCCAAAGATGGTAAGGAAGAACATTTCTGCCCACTTCTGAAGCTTCCACTTCTGTTAAGGAAACTCAGGTTGGCTTCTGGCCCCTCTCTGCTCCAGGGGAGGTAGAGTCACGTATCTGGCTGGGAGCTTCAGGAAGAACAAACTGGATGTATTTGAATACACCCACCTTCTTCCTCTTGGGAGTGAGCTGCCCTCAGGGAGCAGGTGTTCCGCTTGGTTCTTCTGCCTTGTCGGGGTGGGTAAGCCCACCAAATGCACTTTGCCCACCTGTGTTTTGTTCTCGCCTGTTTCAGAGACTTCTAGAAACAAAACCAAAACTGTGCACCAGTGGTCTCAGGAGGTCCCAAAGGAACAGAGGCTGGCCAGCAGGTCCAGTTGGCTCCACAGGAAGCCTAGTCCTTCCATCCTTTCAGTAATGGTGAGAATATTCTCAACTCCTACTTGGAGCTCCCACTTTCCAATGTGAAATTCAAATGTGAAAAAATACAGTATTTTTTATTGCTCTGTCAAAATCCCAACAATGTGATATAAAAGTAAAAGAAATCTGTTTGTATGTGGAACAAAAATTCAGGCTGTATACCTATGTGCTAATTTTGAGTACAGAATATTATTAGGAAAGTGGAGGCAAATGAAGTCACATTTGCGCCCTTCATGGTGCGTTCAGCCTAGTCTCAGGTCCTAGAGCAATTCCAAACACCCCTTCCCTGGAGCCAGGATGGCTGCCCCTTCGACTTATACTTTTGGAAAGACCCTGAAGCAAAATAAAGATCCCAGAGTCTATCATTAGAAGGATAAAAGAAGCTAGTATTTTTGAGCTTTTCTCCCATGTCAGGCCTAAGTGCTAAGGTTATTTTATTTTTAACTGACAATATTATGGGCTAGGTGATTTGAACATCCTTTTCTTTTCCTCCTAAGATGAAGAATGTAAGGTCCACAGGGCAGGGTTGTCTTACTTTTTCTTTTATGGGGGAGTGGGGGGAGGTTAACCATTTTTGCTCCACTTTGCTGTATCCCTAGTGTCTAGATCAGGGCTTCATTCATTAGGTGCTCAGCACGTTTTTGTTGAATAGAAAAACTCAAGGTCACTGACCCAGTGAGCAGAGGAGCCAGTGTAGGAGCCCAGACAGTTGGGTTTCAAGGCTCTCCCTCTGGCTGTTACGTGATAACATGACCTCCTGTACACGCCTGACACTTGCTAGCTCTGGCATGTAGTGTTTGCTAATCATTCTGTGCTTACTGGCCTTGGGGCCCCTCCCCCATACTGCGAACACCTTGAGAGAAACCCATCTGCCTCCCGCACCTCCATTGCTGTGTAGACAGTAGGAGTGGATTACATGTGGGTTGGTTGCTAGGCTGCAGAGGAGGCAGCAGGTACTCCGGCTGGGTGGTGGGAAGGGCAACCACGGGTTCTTGGCTGCTGAGTTCAACTTGCCCCAGCAGTTCCGTCTCCCCACGTGCCTCCTTCTGGAGACTGAGCCAGTGCACTGTCACCGCTCCACTAGGGGGACCCAAATGCAAAGGAAAAACCTGTCCTGCCCTCAGAAGGTCCAGGGTTCCTGGCCACAGCCCCGAGGGGAAGGCATGGGTTCCCCCAACCTCAGCACAGGTGCCCTTGCTCAGCTCTGGTTCTGCTTTCCCCGTGCCTGATGGTGGTGTTTACAGTCAGGGCTTCTGGAGTGAATCCCACCCTTGTGGGGCCAGGACTGCTCTGTTCCTGGCACCCTCCACTGCTTCTGCCGGTGCTGACATAGGCATTTGTCACAGGAGCAGAGAAGATGGATTTTGAAGGACCGCCAGCCTGATGATGCGGCTGCTCTGGTTTCACATGGGAAGCCCTGAAATTCAGATCTTGTGAAGGGAAGGTAGTCCCTCTTCTCCAGCTTTCTTCTCTTCCTCTCTATAATCAGGGGACCTTAGCCACGTGGACGGTTCAGTGTGAGACCATTCAAAATTTAGTGCTTTCCTTCCTCCAGAAACGAGAACCGAAGACGTGGTTCTCACTAGAGCAACCTGACTTGTTGAGACAGAGCAAATGATTGATTTTGACAACGACCCTTACAGGGCTGGATGGATGTGTGAAATGTTGGGTAGTTTCACTTTTTCATGACTATTTTAACACTGTGCTGCTGTGCTACGGAACAACGCCTCTTCTGTTTGGGAACAGCTTGCAAGCATGCTTCAGGCATTTGGGAATATTCTCAGTTGCGTGTTTTCTGCCATAAAATCTGATACAAAGTTATTTCTCCCTATGATCTCTAAGTAAATCATTTGATTTAATTTGTGTTGTAGAGGTTTTATTTCTTTTACAATCTCATTTTTTCCTTAAGGAGAATGTTATAGATGTTCTGCTCAATGTGACATACTTAGTGTTGTGGACTTTAAAGAAACTGTGGCAGTGGAGGCAGAGATCCGAAACAGAGCAGGCGGAGATGGGGTTCATGGTTCCTTTGCGGTAAAGATAGGGTGCAGAAGGTGTAGGCATTAAAGCCAGGTGGGGCAAGTCTTTTCACAGGTTATAAGCTCAAGGGGAATCCTCAGAGATTGTTCTTACTTAAAACTGGCATCTGACAGATGAGAAAACCGAGGTCCAGAGGGCAAATGAACTTGGACTTGCACTTGGCTGGTCACAGAGCTGGTGTGTAGCGAAGCCCTGAACACATCTGGTCACCACTCTTTTTATTATCCCATAGACTTTTGTTGCCCACTGAGGATGAAAGTATTTTTCCCCCCCGTGGCCTTTTACTTTACATTATTCTGCCAAGGAAGCGCCTGGAATAATGGAAGTAAAGCAGGCGGAGGAAAGAGACAGAGGCCTTTGACCACTGTGTGATGATAATGTCCTGGCGGCTCAGTGCCCAGTGACCCACAGCTGACACGAAGGGGAAGTGGTGAGTAGCTCTTTCCGGGAGCACGCAAAAGGTTGAAGGAACCTCTTGAAGCTTGTGTCCAAGCACAGAGGGTACACTCAGCAGTCTCAGTAGATGCGGTGCAATGTTCTGGAAAATACCACCTAGCATTTGACACATCCTTTACGTTCTCTAAGCCCTTTTCCACATCATCCTCTCCTCATGGATGCTGCCTGCGTCAGCCAGGCTCCCGGCAACTCTGCCTCACCCGAGCATTGAGAGGCCTTCTTGGAAAGATGCAGGTAGGTCACTCAATGACAGGACCGAGCTTCTCTGGGGACAAGGGTGCAGGAATGAAAGGACAGTCTCCGGAGCTGTGCCTTGGGCCTGCCTTGTCTCAGAGTGTTTTCAGCTTGTGTGTCACTCTGCTCAGGGTCCCGTGCCAGGGCAAGGTGTCCTCAAAGCTCAGCCTGGAGCACGCGTGCATTCCTTGACCAGGAGGCTGCTGAGGCCTCTTGATGGGCAGCTTTTCTAAGGCTGATTCCCAAGCAAAATCTGAGGGCTCTTGACGGAAGGAAGCGGAATGGAATAAGCAACAAATATCCCCTCTAAATCCTGTGAGGTGAGATGCTAGATGAAATGATTACCTCCAAGGAATAAAGGAGAAATGTGAGGCTCAGAGAGGTGAAGTGACTTGCCCAAGGTCACACAGCTATATGGAGCAGAGACATGTTATTTCTCCTGATCCTGTTCTTTTTACCAAAAGAACTGCTGGCATCACCTTGCTCCCTGCCGCTCTTCCACAAGGGCCCCCTCACCCCATCACCTGCCATCCCTGGACTGTGAAGCTTATGCTTTTACTCCACTCCATTCCTGGATCCCACATTTCTGGGCACCAATGAAATAAACCAAGGAATATTCCACACTGTGTGCTAAGGGAAAGACTCTCTCCCAGACTGGTGTTCCAGACACTCTGAGAGTCCCCTCTCACTTCCTATCCTACTGGTTAACTTATTGCTGGGGATCTGGACCTCATGGGAGGGAAGATCAGGGAACCCAGGAAGACACCCATGCAGGTTTCTTCGAGACAAGGTCTGCCTGCAAGTGGGGCTTGGCCACGGATTCACAGCCTCATCACAATATCATTATTCAGAAGTGGCTGAATCTTTGGGGACAGTGGTTCAAAAATATATGGTTCTCCACAATCCATAGAAAGGCCCTATTCCCTTTCTTAGCTCTCTGATGGGCCAGTTCTGATGTGTGGGGTGCTGGTTTAAAAGAATTCTGAGTCTCAGGGACGAGTGGGAAGGAATTACATGTCCTCCCAGTGATGTCAGCTGGAGGCGTGGCATGGGGAGGGGCGGCACATAGGATGAGGGTTTGATGTTCAAGACGGAAGCCTGACATGCTCTTCTCCCAACCTCCCATTCTTGCTGCGTCTCCACGTCCTTGTCTGTGCTTAGTCTACGCTCTGGCACTGTGGTTTAAAAACCTAAACTACCAGAAACTAAACTGTTTCTCCAGGTGAAGTGGTATGTAGAAGCCCAATATACAAAATAAAGGAAAAGACTGAGATGAAGTGGAAGGGCCCTC
This sequence comes from Anoura caudifer, assembly GCA_004027475.1. Classification (NCBI taxonomy): domain Eukaryota; kingdom Metazoa; phylum Chordata; class Mammalia; order Chiroptera; family Phyllostomidae; genus Anoura; species Anoura caudifer. The sequence goes on from PVKU01002429.1 coordinate 202,472, forward strand.
GGAGTCTACTCTGGCCTTGACTATCTGTCCTCGAGTCTCCTGGAGTCCTCCTTTGGCCCTTCTTGGGACATATTCTCCCTTTGCCCTCCCCTTTGCTTTCCCTCTCCCTGCTCCCTTAAGCTACAATGACCTCACCAGTCCCTCAAGGTCTCGGAGGTGACTTATTCCCTAAAACCTTCTCTGATACTCCCCAACTGAACACACTCTCTCTGAAAACTATGGCATTTTTCTTGAACATCTCTGATCGCTTTTAGAGTTGCTCATTTGAGTACAGTTTATTCTGATATGTTATAAACACTGCTGGGGAGGTCCCTGTGTGGTGAGGAATCTCAGGTCTGTGTGGTCAGTTTTGGTAAAAATGCTTGTATTTTAATGTATGACATTGCGCACTTTGTTTCACAGCTCTTGCAAACTCTTCGTAGTTTTCTGCCTCCTACATCCATCTACACTTAACCTTTCTGAACATCTTTGTTTTTGTAAATTTGGGGTAATATTTATTATTGACTTCTGAGTTCTGAAACGAGTTAATTTTATTTATGCAAAATGCTTATAACAGTGCCTGGCTCAGACGATGTGCTCAGTAAATGTTGGTTATCACTCTTGTTGTAATTACTGCTGTGACCTCAGTACCGCTAAGATAACACTTTCCCCCTTGACTTCAAGCCCAGGCTCCTGCCCGAGGGGATGCCTGCCTTTGCTTTGTAGTGGGATGCAGGAAGAAGTGAACCTTTTGACTCCTGGCCTGGCTCCTGGGTGTGTGAAATGAGAATTAGTCATGGCCTCCTTCATACTCTGAGAACATTTACACTCGTCGCACCTGCTGGGAGAAGCTTCCATTCAACCAGTGAATTTTGCAGTTCCCAGCCCCAGCCTGTGCTCTAGGGAAGAGCTGACATTCAAGGTCTTGCAAAGGCATCCTAACAATGACTCAGTGACTCCATTCAGGAGCTGGCCCTGCTGGGGGGAGGCAGAAGCTCTGCCATGGAAAGGCAGCAGAAAGCTGCAGCCATGTTTTTTTTTCAGGCTGGGTTCTCTGGCGCACCCCAGCATACCTGTTCCCAGGGTGCGCCTTTAACCCCCAGCGGCAAGGGTGTGTTTTTTCTAAGAGACCAAGAACCTTTCAGGAGCCTGTTCCTGGAGGGGACAGGTTGAGGTGCCAGCAGGCCCAGCCCTCTGCTGAGTCCTTCACAACGTGAGCTCATTCAGTCTTCACTGTGCTGAAGTGGCAACTTTGTCGCCCTGTTATCACACTGGCCCCAGAATCAGCTCTATCTACTCTTCTTAGAGGGTTATCGAGGCCACTATTGCCAACAAAAGGGTCAGGTAAAAAACAATTAGCCCTGTATTTGCAGACCTTTTGTAACAAGTACACTTTCCCCTTTTTCTTTTTAAAGAGAGGCGTAGATTACTTGAGAGCAATAATGCTAATTAGGCTTTGCTGCCTCAGCAGGATAAAACAAATCGACCAATCTACCTTTGGAAAGCAGGAGGTGGGAAAGAGTCTCCTTCTGAGCTGGCTGCACACCAAGAGATAGATCCTGATTTCATATCAATTGTCTGTGAAAGTTCCTGTAGGCAACTCAGGGGGAAAATCTGGCACAATTCCGAGAGCTGGACAGAGATGTTTGAAAAACCTTTCAGAAATTGTGACTCAGATGCCCCTTCCATCTGCCTCATTTCCTTTCTCACAGGATTCTCAATGCACTGGAAGGCTCCAGAATGATATGCATGCCAGGTAGGAAGTATTGCTACTTCTCACAGTGGACAATTCGAAACCTTGTGGACCCTTTTCTGACTAGATTCTTGGGGGCTGAGAGCCCTGTGTTAAGAAGTGTAGAGATGTGCTTATGTTAATGGCTGTCCCTGTTCAATGTTCCTTTAAGAAAATCTCTGTGTCTTATAAAAGCATAAAGCTTCATCTAGCGCAGTCAGGAAGGAAAGGACCAAGGGCAATGGAACTCTTTTGAAAATCAGGAGGATAAGATTCTGAGGCTGCTCATAAGTATTTTGACTGTTCTTTGCCATGGTAGGATTGTACTTACCCCACCCCATTAAAATAAGACATGGCTTTGTGACTGGCTATGGGCAATGAAATGTGAGTAAACAGTGATATCTGTCAGTTCTGGGAGAAAATGTCAAGAGCCAGGGTGATTCGTCATGTACTCCTTCCCTCTGTCATAATGACAGGGAATGTTTGAAATGGTGACTAATTTTTTAGCCTGGTAGTGAGAGTTAATTTTATGTGTCAATTTGGCCAGCCTATGGATCTAGTTGTTTGATCAAACAGTCTAGATGTCGTTAGGAAGGTAATTTTTAGATGCAATGAACATGTTTGGTATTTTCCTGTGTATAGTGCATACCCATGCTTTTGTGTGCATTGTACATGGGATTGTTATTCCCATTATTGTAGCCATGGTATGTAATCATTATACCCATGTATAATGTATGTCCTTATTTTTCTCTCAAAAATTTGGACAAAAACATGTACATAGACCTGAGTAAAGCAGATTGCCCTCCATGATGTGGGTGGGCCTTACCCAATCAGTTGAAATCCTTAAGAGAGCAGACTTAGGTTTCCCACGGAGGAAGAAATTTTGCTCTAGATGGCAACTGAGAGACCCTGCCTCAGTTTCCAGTTTGCTGCCCTTTGCTGTTGAGACCCAAGACTGCACCATCAAACCTTATCTGAATTGCTAGCTTACTGGCCTGTGCTACAGATTTTAAATTTGACTCACCACCATCATGTGAGCCAAATCCTTAAAATAACCCTCTTTTTCTCTAGGTGTATGTCCTACTGATTTCTTTTTGTTGTTGTTCTTCTCTGGCCAATACACTAGGTGAGGACAGACTGGAGCAGAAACTTCAGCCAACGCATGATGAAAATGTAGGCTGAGCAAGAATAAGCCTTTGTGTATAACCTAGATGGTCCTTACTGAGGGGACATAATGTGTTCCATTTGGGCTTTTTTACTTACGGCTTTTTTTAGGAGCACAACTGAATCTCAGTTGGACCTCATGATTCAGCTTGGCTTAAACAAACTTGAAATCATTTTAGTGACCTTCGAGTCAGAATGACATATTCTAAAGCTTATGGCGATGCCACCATTTAGGATTTTGAACAGCAGGAAAGGAGTTCATTGCAATGGCATCAGGTAGCTCACAGAGTTAATGGGAGGAATGAGAAAACAGGTTCATAAAAGAACAGGTATGATGAGGGCACCAGGGGCCTAGGAAGCAGGAATGCCTCAATGGTCTCACTGGGAGATGCAACTGAAATGAATGGGCTCTTCCTGGAGTTTTATGTTTTTTGTGCGTGTAGAGGGTGATGGGGGTACCGTTAGGCAGCCGAAAGGAGGAACACCTACATGACTTGGCTTGGCTGGAAAAATGCCAGTTTAGTCTGTTGTCCTGACATCATATTGATAGAAGCCACGTTCATTCTTAAAAATCTAGTTTGGAGGATAAGTAGTGGAGTTGAAGACATTTGGGTTCAAAACCCAGATTCTGCCATTTTCCTTGGACAGGTGGCATGAGTGATCCATTTTTCTAAGTTTCCTTAAGAATAAAATGGGTATAAGAAGATTGATTAACCCTCACGAACAAAGGAATGTATGGTGGAAGGAACACGGCTTTGTGACCAGAGGCCCTGGGTCTAAGCACTGCTGTACCTCTTCTGGATGACGACCTTAGGACAGTGAGCTCTCTCTCTGGGTCTCCCTTCCCTCATCTTTTACATTGTACTAATAACGACGTCTACTCCAGAGCAGGGGGTGAGTACGAAATGAGAAAACCTAGATGAATGTGCTACGATAATTACATATTCATTATTATCACTAAGAATGGCAATAATGACTTTCTTCAAAGTCCCACCTTACAACTGTTCATACCCATCTCTTTTCGGTTTGGGGGACATAATGTGAATCAGCTTCCCTGATCTATTGCAGTGCCAGTAAGAGAAAGCTGAGCTGTATCTTTTGTGGTAGCTGCCCCGGTCTTTTGGATGTGCTGTTGTTAGTAGTAAGGGAATCACAGCAGCAGGTAGGTGGTACCTTGCACAATGGGTCAGTGTGCCCAACAACGTTGCTAGGTCCACCCTGACCTGTGCTTGCTAAACGTAAGCACAGGTGCAGGGCTACGTAAGCAGCACAGACAAGCACAGACACGTGATGGGGTGTGATGTGAATGGAGCCCCATAGAATGGTGCAGTGCACAACTTGTACAATTGCGTAACTCTGGCATGTACCTCTCTTTCCACAGGCCTCTAAATTTTCTCCTTTTAAAGTGGCATCTAGGCCAAAGTTCTGGCTTTTCTGTTGGAGTTTTTGTAGTGCTGGAGGCTGTACTGGAGAGTTTTTCTCATCTTAAGTCAATAAGGGACCCCAAACCAAGGCAGCATGCAGAGAAAAGAACTGTGAAGGAGGCTGAAATCTAGGAGCCAGCAAGTGAACCCAGGTGGCTGCCCAAAGGGTCCTGAATCAGCTCTCAAAGCTGGGAGGGGAAACGAGTAATCCAAGAATATGGTAAAAGAACAAGTTCAAGTGGATAGAGTGCAGAGGGAAGATTGTGTCAACTCCTGGGAGCAGGCAATATTTGCCTGAGACTCGATTTAATGTGCTGGCTGAGGTGTAATGGTCTATCAACCTCTCAAGTTCAAGGGCCAAGAATTTGGCTTGGCTCTTTATACCAGAAACCATCAAGCTATTGTTTATTTTAAAGGTTTTATCTTCTCATGTAAGAGAAGACCAGAGGTAGGCAGGACAGAGCTGGTATGGTGGCCATATAGAATGATCCAGGAGCCAAGAACTTTTTTATCTTTCTGCTCCAAGGCGTCCATCTCAAGACTGCCTCATGGTCCAAGGAGGCTGTTGGAATGCTAGCTGTTACAGCAACATCTCAGATATCGGGATAGAGAATGGGAGGAATGTCAAAATGGATAAAATTCCTGGCTAAGTCAGTTCCTTTTAAGCCATCCTTCTAGAAGCTCCTCACACTTCTGCTAACCATCTTTGGCCAAAATTAGTCTCATGGCCACATCTAACTCAGTGGAGGAGGCTAGGAAATTTGGAATTTTTACTGAGTGCATTTCTGCCCCCAGTATAGTTGGGATGTTATTTCTAATGAGGAAGGGGAAAGTGGTTATTACAGACAAGCGACAGCCTCTGCCGCACGGGCCTTTTGCATATCTGTTTCTGTGACTGTTTTGGTTGGAATTACCCCTCTTACAAAGCAACTCGCAGGTGCAGGTGGTTGCGCTCGGCATCCTGTTGCTGCTCTCAGTCAGTGCTAACTGGGTTATTGAATCAGAGCCTTTGTTAAACCATTACACGGACCGAAGGGCAGGGGAAAAAATGAGCCCCTCTGTTTGAAGACCTGGTGGTCAGGGCCAGAATAAACATTCTCCGCAACGTCAACCTGGCTTGCAGAAAGCCCAACTGTTCCAGAAACTCAGCGTGGGTGAGAACTTGATCTTGCCTTTGTTGCTGCTTCAAATGACAGTTCCTCATTAGGACATTGTGTATGGTGGCTACTGATGCCATAAGAAAGAGGTTTGTGATTCATGAAATTACTTCTTAGCCAGAAACATATAGCGCTAAAGTAATGAGGCAATGACATATATGTTTTTTTCATATACATTCCAAGGCATTACCTGCCAGTGATTGCTCAAAGAAACTTGGCCTTGAGGTGGCATACCAGCATATGTTGAATATTGCAAACTTTTTAGGGTCCTCCAATAAGTGGAAAAGCCAGACCATATGTGTTAGTCAGATCATTAGAAGTTCAGCTTTGTTGATTTATGCTTTGAAGTGTCCATTATTAGCAGTAAAAAAAAAATCATTGAGCATATACTCTGATATAGTTATGAGGGGCAGCTACAAAGAGAAATGATGTTTGGTTGTTGCTTTTAGAAACCTTGCCATTTAGCATAGGCGATAAGATGTGGGTGGCAGGGTGAACCAGGTAGAATGTGAGGGGGACTCTAATCGGGAAGCAGTGGGGAGCAGAGAGCGCGGCTCCCACTGGGACTGGGAGGGGGACTCCAGGAGATGCTGCGTGGGAAGAGTGAAACCTCCAAGGATGAGGGCGTTTTGGACCCACAGAGAGAGGACTTGAGAAAAATAGATGGGCCTTCACCAGCAAGGGAGCTGCATGAGCTAAGGCCTGGGGAGAAGACAGCCTCAGCCCTTCCAGAGGCTACCAGAAACCAGCTGGGTTTGCAGAGGCAAATGGACTTGGGGGGGGGGAGGGTCCCTAAGCACATACGTTTGGAGAAATAGTAGAGATTTTAATTAAATATTAGCGTATTGAAGGCTCTGAGCAGGCCCTTTCTTTAACAGCAAATTTACATCTACAGTGTGTCCTCACTGAACATCATGGATAGGTTTTTGAGAGCTTAATGAAACCAATTTTACCATAGCTAAATGATGTTAAGAAGTAATGGTATTTGAGAACCTGCTGCGTTTAACTGTGTTAAACAGGTAAACAAATTTATATGGGCAGGACAGACTTTTATTACCCAGACGCAGAGTGTTGGAAGCGTGGTTTAGCTCTGTGTCCAGGAAGAAGGAATGCGGCTGCGAGGCATCTAGCAGTTGGCCTGCGAGCACACGGTGTGGGGGGAACCTCCGATGCATCAGCAGGATGGGGTTCCAAGGCCACGGCTCCTTCTGCTTCACCACGCTCTCTCCTGTTCATCAAAAAGGGAAGTAAAAGGCAATGGTCTCTAAAGATTTTTGCTCCTGTATGCCCTAAAAGTATTTTGAAAGATTATGTACCCCCTTACATATTCTTTAAGTTAGCCTATGTTTTTTTCTTCATAAATTTAAATAATTGCAAACGGTAAAACTTCTATATCTTATATTACTGGAAATTTAAATATAAAATAATACATCACTTTTAAAATTAATCCAGTGGCATAAAGATTCCGTAGTCTTTCGACACCATCATCTAATTGAAAGAAGAAAAAAAAACAAACAAACCAAAACATGGACAGGCTTTTACTTAAGACCAAAAAATTCCGAGACAGCATAAGGACTTCAGCACAGGAATGAAAAATACTGGGTGGCCAGGAAGCCGAGGTAAGACCAGGGAAGGCCACATAAGTGGACTTACGAAGGTCGCCACTCCTGCGCTCCCTGCTCAAACTCCCTACTCGAATCAGGCAGCTGATTTTCCCTCTTCTAACTGCCCACGTTGAAACTACTGACCCACATGCGCATTTGATCGAAATCTGACAGTTACACAACCTTTCTAGGGTGGCAGTAATGAGGGTTGCTGCGCCCCCCCCCCCACCCCCCAGCACAGGCGCAGGCGTGAACATAGTTACCAAGCAACGTGGCTGGAAAGATGAATGCTAATGTGGAAAATTCCATTCCCAAACCCTTCACAAGACCCCCTTGTCACATTAGCCCACTCTGTCTCCAGCTCATAAAAGTGGCTGAGCCCGGCCGCCCCTGAGACAGTTCAGAGGACTTTGCTTTCCTCTGTGTGCTCAAGCATGAGCTTAATAAAATCTGTCTGGAAATTGCTCTGGGGTTTCCTCTCGATTTCTGTCTTTCGGAACCCAAGAACCCCGACACTGGTAAAAATTCTGTATCACATTTTTTTTTTACCTTAAAAACTACATTTTCATTCTTCTTCCATCACAGAATGTTTTGCTTATTGTAACATATTTTCATGTTTGGAGATCTTTTATTGATCAACCATTAAAACTTTTTGGCAATAAAAATATGTTTCCATATTGAAAAATAATTATTTCTTGCAACTCCAAGGTTCCAAGCTATAAAACAAATTTTTTTTGGATTGAATCATCATTATAATTACTATTAGTTCACAATTGATCAAAATAACATATGTGTATATGCTATACATTTTAATAAATATCAGTCATGAGAGTAAATGTTGTTGGAAATGCTTCTTTAAATGATAAATATGGGTTGAGGCTATATTTCTCTAATAGTGGCTCTGGAGATATCAGAATTTTAGGTTGTCCTTTGGATTGGTACCTGGGAATTCTTGCATTTATGGCTGAAAAGTGTGTATTTTTTTTCCCTCAGAATGGGTGAAAACAGGGAAAGGGCCTGGGAAAGGAGAATCAGCTTGCTTTCTGATGCATCTCAGTTGTATAAAAGAATTAGCATTTGCTGATTGTAGACCTGGAAGTTGTTTCCTCTAAAATGGTTTTGTTTCTGCCTGTCTGTGCCTTGGGAGGTTGTCGTGTGGATATGGCCCAGTTTGAAGACCCGCTGGTGCACAGAACAGAAGAACGACCCTGATAGCAGGATGCAGGGTCATTGTGCTCAGGACTGGCTGTGTTCCCCTAGATACGTTACTTAACCTCAGGGGGGTCAGGCTCCTCCTGTTCCACAGAACTTCCCCTCCAGCACCCACAGTCGGGCCCCCAGGCACCCTTCTGGGGATGAAAGCGGTGATATCACCGAGTTTGCATTTATTACTGAGTATCTCCATCAAATCATCTTTTCTAAGCCGTTAGATTTTGTAGTGGTCTCGTCTCAATGTATCAAACAGATTTATGAAATTAGTCTTTGACCTTTGCAACAACTAGAAAGGAACTTAGATGAAGGGAACAGAGCTTTGGGGCATTTTTCTTTTCTTTTTGATCAGATATTTGGTTTCCACAGCTTGCATGACTGATTCTGTGCTTCAATGACTCTCTTATAACCTTAGCATGGAAAGATGGAAAAATTCCCCTGACATTTTCAGGAAACATTTACTATAGATGATTTTATACGGCTGGTCAGAATGGGCTAACTGATTTTTCACAAGAACAGCATCTGGCAGAAGGCCTGGCCTCCTTTGGTCCCCTCTTGCCAAAACTCACTGCAGAGCTGACCTGGAGGTCTCCTGATATCCCATATGAGGCCAGATTGAGAAATAGCTTGGGCAGGGGTATCCTTTTCACTTACAGTGAGGTAGAGGCCCTCTCCATACCCATGTTTCTGGGAAATGCAGGGCAAAGCGCAGTGGCTTTCTGTTCCTGGAAAAACACGATGCCCCATCGTATGTGGAGGAGCCAGGCCCCACGCCGTTCTCTAAGCTAACACGAAGGATGACGACATAGGAGGTGGTCGCACACTCTTCTCTTTCTAATCTCCCCGCATCCCTGGAGTTCCCTGGCCCAGCCTGGTGCCCAGCCTCAGCATCAGCTACTTTCCCCTCAGGTAAGGCCACTTCCACTCCATCAGAAGATCTGTCCTCACTCTGGCTCCCAAGGCAAAGACTGACAAGCAGCGGGCGGTCCCCAAGCCACAGGAAGGGTTTAAACAGGGTGTGTGAGCATCAGATTTCAGTTTTAGATTCACTGCTCTGGCTGCAGCTGTGTGGAGGGTGTTCCGCTGTCGTTCTGCCTGAGCAACCCAATGACTTCGACATGTGGGTGTTGCCCAGGCTTTGCAGTGAACGTTGACAGTACCCCTCCCTGGCTTGAGGCAGAAGGCCGATGCTCTCTTTTTGGAGATGAACAAACCAGGTTGCATTTCTGAAAATGGAGATTTTTTTTAGAGGGTCTTCACTAAGCCATCTGGGTAGACCTTGAGCTCTAGACTCAGGCAGCCCAGCGTCTGTTTGCCCACACCTCAGGTCACTGTGTGACTTTGGGCAAGTTACTGACCTCATCTCAGCTTCTTCCTTATCTATAAACCTGGGAGAATAACTGTATCTATAACACAGAAATTTTTGTGATGTTTATATTCCTGGCCTGTGTAAATATGATGCTATTTTCTTTCCTGAACCAGTGCTGATGAAAGGGTAGGGGGAGGGGGAGACTGTGGTTAGGAGAGGGAGCGGAGGTGAAGTGTGTGTGTGCAGGAGCTGTGGGAGCAGGAGGGAATGATGTCTCTGAGTCGGATGGGCAGAGATGCCACAGTTTTGCCTAAGAATAACACTGGACCGATCTCTGTCTCAGTTCTAGCTCAGACACCTTAACAACTGGCCTCTAGGTTGGTAACGGTCTAACACTTTTGTATGACCCCAGGATGGGGTCTGTGTAAATGTCAGATGGATTTGTGTAAAGAGCTGGTACCTTGAGGCAGGTGAATTAGTCAGCATTCTCCAAAGAAACAGAAGCAACAAGGTTGTGTGTGTGTTTTTCCTTATTTTAAGAAAATTGGCTCACAGAATTGTGGGGGGCTTGGCAAGTCTAAAATCTACAGGATGGGCTGGCAGGCTGGAGACCCCCCCAAAAAAATTGGGGTTGGAGTCCAAAGGAAATCTGCTGGCAGAGTCCCTTTCTGCTCGGAGGACCTCAGTCTTTGTTCAACTAATTGGACGAGGGCCACCCATATTATTTAGGGCAATTTGCTGTATTCAGACTCCACTGATTTCAATGTAGATCTTATCCAAAAACCACCTTTACAAAAGCATCCAGAATAACATTTAACCAAATATCTGGTTATCGTAGCCCAGTCGACTTGTCACAGAAAGCCAACCATCCGGTAGGCATGCGCCACCAGGGGGTCGTGGCCTGGATTGTCTTACGCCTGACCCACACCACTCAATCACTCATCTTCCTGATGCTCGGAGGTGTGTGTGTTTGTGATCCTTACTCTAGCAACCCTCTTCATGATCATGTATACAATTTGATCACGGGACACTACGTGATAAGATTTGCCTTGTTGGAACCAAACAGCTTTCTGGGCAAAAATGCCCGCTCTCATTATGCTGGTGTTGAGTGTACCTTCTGTTATCGTGAACTGGCTGGAGGACAAATGCACGGCATGCTGGGGTCTTTGACTTGGACAGATGCGCTGTAACTCATATGAGCTCGGGTGTGGGATGTGTAGGGATTGTAACAGTGCAGCCCAGGTGGTGGAAAGAAAGCTGAACATAGCAGGTCGGCACTGGGAGCACCAACAGGCAGGAGCCACTGCCCCAGGGGACCGACAGCCTGGGGATCCACCCCTCAGTGTCCAATGGACGAGTTAAGTTCTTTTTTTAATAGTGAAAAGGCACGATATTGCTGTTGAATGCCACGCACCATGCTTCGACTCACATTTTTTCTAATAATCAAAGGGTGCAAGGACAGCCACGGGGGCACTGCACACAATGCGCATGTTTCACAAATTTGCACACCATCCTTGCACAGGGGCCATGCTAATGTTCTCCGTATTGTTCCAATGTTAGTGTGCGTGCTGCCCAAGTGAGCACTAGATGCGGTGGGTTCTCGTGTGTTTGTGCAGGTGTGTATTTGGACAGGGAGGTTTAATCTGAAAGTGAGGTTCCCCCCTCCCACATCCCCATGGTGGGAGGTTCCACAAGGTTGGCCGGACTCTAGGAGTCTGGGCAGTAGGGCCTGAGCAGGAAAGAGAGCCGCATGAGCAAGGTTGGGAACAGGTCTTCATTCAGAAAGCTCAGGTTCGGGGGAGGATGGCGCAGAGATAACACCGGGACCTAGGGATTGGCTAGAGCAAACCCCAGGAGGTAGAGTGAAGGGTTCTGTGCTTTGGAGGCTACGCGGTGAGCCCAGGCCCACCCCAGCACAGTCTAAGTAACTACAAGCAGTGAGACTCACCTGAGACCTTGCCTGTTGTTGCTGCTCAGGCTTCTGTCCGGACCCTTACAGACCAGAGAACAGGGGATGGAAACCGTGACAGATGCAGACGTCACTATGGGCTGTGCCAGGCAGTCAACAGGGCCAGCAAGTCTGTGTGTGGGAGAGAGTGTCGGTGAGGGTGGCGCCCTTGCTCCCCGCGGTGTTTGCCTTGCGCCCATCCCTGGCTGAGACCAGGAGCGGAAGGGCGGACGCTGATGAGGCAGTGGCTGGCTCTTCCATGAGAGGGCGCTCATAGCTTGTGTTTGCTTGTGCCTGTGGGCATTCTTTTTCTTTTTCTTTAATAAACAACTCATCCTGTAAATGATAATGTTTCAGAATTCGTAGAAATATGACTTGTCTTCTAATCTACAAAGCAGATTCATGTACTTTTCATGATTCCTGGATCACCTTTTTGATAGTTAAACCACTTTTCCCCTCTGGGATGCGGGCAGGAGGAGGTGAGGAGCATGTTACCCAAACCCCTGCACCCGTCCCCCTCCCCACGGGGCTCACAGTCTGGCTGGAATTGAAGATCCATCTCCTCCTCTGACTTGAGGTGGACTCGGAGATGTAATGTGCTGGAGATAAAAGCAAGATGGTTCCCTGGGTGAGGGAAGGGGAGGGGGAGATTCGTTGCCTGGAAGCTTTTTTGAGGAAAGATGGAAACATCAATGAGCCTGACGGAAAGATAATATTTACAGTGGAAATCACTTTTTTCAGAAGTCTCTGAAGAAGAAACATCACAAACAACCCAGGGGCCACGTTGCTCAGGGCAAACCTCCTAAGAGCTGTGTGAGACAGAGACGTGGCGTGTGAGTCAGAACTCAAATGTGAGAAGGTGAGAGGAAGGGACGGAACTTTACAAAAGCCAAGAAGTACCCTCCACTTCTGGACAGAGAAGGGGTCGCGTAAACCCTGAAGCAAGTCTCTGGCAAGCAGGAGGAAATGTTCTCTTCTGAAGTTATTTAAGGCAAGAGTTAGCAAGAGGTGAAGTAAAAATGCACAGCTTGGGAATCAATAAATAATTAATCACACACTGGTATTGTACTTTATTGTTTAGAAAGCAGGGTCTCAGTGTAGGGATTTTTGATATTTCTGTTTAACAGATGAAGACACAGAGACTTGGCAAAGTTAAGTCAATTACTTAAGATCTTTTAATGGTAAGTGGCCAAATCCTATTGAGAGAATGGGTTCTGGAATATTTCTTGATATATTTTTAGCAACTTGTGAAACTCTAATCTCTCTTTCTTCAATAAACATTTATTGAGCATCTGTGTGTAGGTATGAGGTATCTGATGGGTTTGGATACAGTCCCTTCCATCTGGGGGCTCAAAGTGTAGCAAGTGGTTCTCAACGGGGGTGATTTTGCCCCTCAGGGGCCATATGGCAACCTCTGCAGACGTTTTTGTTGTCATGACCGAGGGAGATGGGTGCCACTAGCATCCAGTGGGTACGGGTCAGTGATGCTGTCACATAGCTTTCGAGGCATGAGACCGCTCCCCCCACCCCGCCCCCACTGTCTCCACTGCCAACAGTTATTTGGCCTAAACTGTCAATAGTGCCAAGGTTGAGAAACCCTGGTCTAGTACATCATTCATTCATTCATTCATTCAATCACATATTCTATGAACTTTCTGAGTACCTGCAGTGGAGCAGGCACCCTTCAATGTGTAGACGACATGGTGGGGAACAAGACGGAAGAAGGCCTTGTTCTCGAATCACGTTCTGGGTGCGGAGTGGAGGATGGCATGTTAGCAAAGACATAAATTAGTAGCGAGCAAAGTATCAAGGGGGGATAAGAACTCGCAGAAAGTTCAGCTGTGTTGGTTTAATGGCGTATAACTTGGGGGTTGCTTTTGGTTGGCTGATCACGGAAGGCCTTTTAAAGAGGTCATATTAATGACTAAATTGAATGGCAAGAAGCCATCTGAGGAAAGTCATTCCAGAGGAGAGCAAGTGCAAAGGCCCGGAGGTGAGAATGATGTTGGAATGTAATTTCAAGGGCCAGAAGAAAGGCCTGGCTGTTTGGGGTGTGGAGGGAGGGGGAGAGAGTGAAGGAGGTGATACTGGAGAGGGTGGTGGGTACTCCATTGTATTAGGGCTTTGTTAGTCAAGACAAGCAATGCGGATTTTCTTCTAAAGCTTTACATGAAGCTGTTCTCATGGTGAAAAATGACAAGGGTTATGAAGAAAAGGAAATAGAATCTTGGGGACAAAGTGTCTGAGGAGTATGACATTGAATTTGATGATCAGAGAGGGCCTCTCTAGAACCTTGATGTTAAGAGGAAAGCACTTGTGAGGAGGCCATGGAACTAGTAGTATCCCTGGGGTTATGGGTCAAATCGTGCCCCCTCTAATTCGTATGTTGAAGCCCTACCCCCTGGTACTGGAACATGACTATTTTCGGAGACAGGACCTCCCAAAGGTGATTAAGTTAAAATGAGGCCAGTAGAGTAAAGCTTAATTCAATCTGATCTGTGTCCTTATGAGAAGGAGACGTCTGTACGGACACACCAGGGGTGTGTGCACAAGGGAAAGACCGTGTGAGGACACAAAGAGAAGGTGGCCGTCTGCAAGCCAAGGAGAGAGGGCTCAGAAGAAATCAGTTCTGCTGACACCGTGATCTTGGATGATCAGCCTTCAAAACTGTGAGAAATAAATTACGTCGTTTAGGCCACACGACCTGTGGAAAGTTGTTATTGCTGCTCCAGCAGACTGATCTATCTGGGGTTTGATTTTCTGATCTGTCGAATAAAGGGCTATTGAGAATTTTTAATGTAAATTTCTTTCCATGTCTAAGAGTCTTTGGGTCTAAGAAATACGTGAGCTCCTTCTCAGGGCTGCCTGAACTCTTGTAGCCTTAGCTTCGTTCCTTCATCCGGGAATGACAGAGCCCTTGTGGGGGAAGCAGAGGAGCCCTAGGGAGGGATCTGGAGTTGGACACAGAGTTCCCGTCAATTTCAAAGAGCGCTTAGGCTGGGAGAGTTGCCCAGTCGCTCTTCTCCCACATAAAGGGGATTTGAAACCTCAGAGGCGGATCCATGGGATCACAATGGCACGTTATGTCACCCTTGGGGACGGGAAGAATTCTGTGCTGGAGTCTCCAGAGGGGAGATGGAACTTCAGGAATTTTCTCCTAGAGACTTGGGGGACTTTCACCAGAGACCACAGAGGACTTTCGGCTCCCCTGGTGCTGGCCGCACGCACCATCCCAGGCACCGCGGGGGCCCACCTTCTGTGTGATGAGGCCTCTTTAGCTCCTCTCATGCTTTTTGCCTCTGATTGCAAATCCTGGAGGGTGTGACTGGCTCCAGGACTCAGGGGCTAGGTGGGTGAAGCTTCTTCCAAGCTCATGGATGCCGTGCTTGGGGAAGAAAACTCTGACCTAGCAGGAAGTGCCATTGTTCTCTAAATGGTGGATGCTGTTTGAGCAATTACTTTTGTTTTTAACTTTTTTTTTTTTTTATGAGTTGAGATACATCAGAACATATTGAAGGGGAAGACTGTACCTTGATGCCCAGTCTTTCATATCTAACCATCTGTCCAAATACTGTAATTCAACAAGTATTTACTAAGCAATTCACATTGCTTACCATTTGGGGGAGAAGTAAGTGGGGAGGAGACATAGACCCTAAATCAGTATTTGACGTGTGTGTGTGAAATGTTTGAATAAAGTGGCTGGCAGGGAGTAGTTGTTCTTTAAATGGGTAATGAATGAATGAAGGAAGGAACGAATGCATAGCTTTGACATTTTATACTTTAGGTTCCATTTCTGTTTCTGCTTCTGTGTACTAGTATAAAACCCCAGCCAGCACTGAATAATGCTGTGTCCCCAACACCCAGAATAATACCTAGTACACATGAGCATCCAACGAATACTTAGATGGATGAGGGAATAGCTTTAGAGAATAAATGAACCTCTCTGTGGGGGGTCTCATTCATTTATTCAGCACACGTGTGCTAGTTCTATGTGAGGTTCTGAGGATGCAAAGGTGACCCATCTAAAGTCCCTGTCCTCCAGGAGCGGTTTAATTGTAAGTGAGCATACAGTTCAGTACATTTTGATGATTTCTATGACAGAGGAGAACACAGCAGTGTTGAGAGCATGGGGAAGCTGGAGCTTTAGCTTAGGAGGAAGTGAGCCCAGTAGGAAGGGGGTGAGGAAATTGGATGAGTGAAGGCACAGTGCTCGGAGGTCTGAGAAGCCTGGGCTTCAGGGTGTCTGGTAGGGCTGGACTTGGGCACTTTTCTGGGGGGATGACAGGAGATGGGGTTAAAGAGGCAAGAAGGGCCAGATCATGGGGGGTGTTCCTGCTCACAGGTGTGAACTCTACTTAAATGTAGTGAGGAAGCATTTAGGCCAGGAAGTATCAAGATGAGACATATCTTAGAAAGATCCCTCTGGTGGCAGAGTGGAAAGTGACTTATTCTTGGAACAAGAAGTGAAAGACCCTTGGGGAAATGACTCCAGTAATCCAGGTAAGAGATGATCTTACCCGGCAATCAGAGGACACAGATATTTAAGAAGCAGAAAAGACCCTACCTGGTAACTAGTGGATTGTGGGGGTCAAGGGAAGACAGGGTGTCTCTAAGGATTCTGCGTCCAGGTGAATGGAGCGCCAGTGACAAAGAGGGAGGAGGTGAGCATGCCCACTGGCTGGTGACAAACAGACATGTGGAGCTTAAGAGGGAAATCAGTGCCACTCAGTGATAGCATAAGGTGCTAATCGAAGCCTGAGAACAGTAGGTGAGCAGAAGCCTCAAGGTAGAACCCTGGGGAGAGAGCAACATCCAAATGGGGAGGAATGTTGGGCATTGGGAGGAAAATGAGAAAGCGGTCCCTCCTAAAATCAGATGATGTCCCCTCGCTACTCTGTAAGCTCCTTGGGTCCTGGAGATAAAACCTTGTCATTGACATGCCAAGCAGGGGGCACTGGAAACGGCCAGCTCAGAATGAATCCCTTTGTTCCTTCCTTCCTAACACATCCTGGTTTGCTCAGCTATTCACCCCTTCTCATGGACTCAGGGAGGCTGGTTCAGTCTTAGCTCCAGGACAGGTCCTATCTACTCTTCCCCAATCTTCATGGGACAGTCTCTGGTGACTGCCAGTGATCCAGGGACCCAACATGACCTAAAAGGGCCCCATAAAGCTGAAAACAAAACTTCCATCCCATGCTGGAGGGGAACGAGGAAGACTGGAGCCCCAGCTCCATGGCTAGCCTCAGAGGGAATGGAGATTTTTGATGATGGTACAGCTTGAACTGTTATTATAGGTACTTTTAATGGTTCTTTGTTGCCACCCTGCTCTTGTCATACTGACTTTGGCATTGGCTATGCGATCTGCTTTCTCCCATGGCTGTGAATGCATACGCCGTTTACCTTTCTGAACAGAAGCTTTACATATGATTGCGTGGGGTGGCTGGAACTATTTGGTTTCGGCTGTTTACCCGGACATGGCCCACATAGTGGTTACTCCTGCACCCTGCACTGCAGAATCAGACATGATGCTGAACAGAGCTGGGAGTAGCTCAGCCAGGTCGACTCGGGGTCCAGCAGAGCCCAGTCAAGCCCAACTGACAACAGGTATGAGCTAGTTATCGTAAGCCACTGAAATTTTTTTTTAAAACAACTGCTACTCGATATATTAAAAAGGTTGATTTAAGTGTCTGCAATGGCGACTTCACCCTGGACTCCTGGCTTAAAGTTGTATCATCATTCTGCATAACCCAGTGAGAGCAGATGGAAACAGGGGGCTGCTGAGCAGCTGAATTCATCAACTCAGGGTGTGTGTGCTTTCAGATAGTTGAGAACTCTTTTTTTTTTGTTGATCATTTAAACCATTGTGAGCTAGAATTCTGTTACTTGCAGCCAGAATGGTCTGCCCCCCATGTCAAGCTATTCATGACTCAGTTTTCCCAGTCTCATGTCCCTAAGCACTTTGTATCTTTGTTAGTGCACTTCCCTCTGCTCCATCCGACAAAATTTTATTCCTCCTCCACAATCCAGATCAATGCTTTCTTCTGTGTGAAATCTTGTTTGACTCTCTGGAAAAAGTTAGTTATTCCTATTGTGCTTTAATCTTTCTCTTATTATGACCTTTATCACATTGCATTGTACCTGTTTACAAATCTGTCTAGCACACTAGACCATGAACATGGTCTGTGTGTCTTATGCATTTTTGTATCTGTTGCATCAGTGCATATATGGTGTATAGTAGGTGCTCAAGAAAATTTTGCTGAATAGATGAGCAATATTTTTAAATGCATTTCTATAATGTATTAATGGGAGAAGGTTAGGCATTTGTTTTATGTATTCCCCCTAGTTGTAGGTCACTAATGGAGTTAGACTACCCTGGGTATATAGGAGCATCATTTTTCCAGATTTGAATGGAAAAGGGGGAAATATTGAGAATCCAAGACTGTCTAATTATCTGACCAACACATTCCGACAGGTCAGCAGGCTCTGGGATTTGGCAGCAATTTTGTCCATTTGGAGACTCAAAGAATTTACCAACCCCCTGAGAACCATTTTTGTAAAGATTATGAGATTTCAGGTCAGCTTGTCTGACTCATTTGGCTACAAATGTCCTGAAGAAGCTTAGGTCAATGAACACCATTTAAGTCTGATTTTTGTCATCTGGCCATACAGTTTAAACTAATATTTATTAGCCCCTACCATGTTGTAGATGCTGTTACAGGCATTTCAAATGAAAATCTCTCGTAATACCTGATACCCATTTTAAAGTTAAGAAAACTGAGGCTCAGGGGAGAGCAATGGGGCAAAAATTGGGACAACTGTAATTGAACAACAATAAAAAAAGAGACCATTCCAGCTAAAAGAAAAAAGAAAATCAAGGCAGAGAGAGGCCAAATAAAAACTCAAGGTCACATAGAGCAGATCCTTTGATTCCAACTCCAATTTTTGTTTTTTTCTGGACTACTAAATAGGGACAACCTCTCCCTTGATCACCTCCTGGGCTTGCAGTAAGAATTATACGAGATCGTGTAAATACATTTTTTAAAATTTAGATAGCGGTGAAACCAGTGCTACCTAGCTGAAGTTTGTTTTTAATGCTTTTATCTGAGTTACTGAGAAACATGGGGGCTTCTGGCTTCCTGGGACACCTGTGGGGAAATATATTTGGTGGGAAGAATGGAGCTGCCCAGCCCCCTCTCGCATTCATCATGGAGAAAGGTGTCAACCCCCCCATGTTCCAGGCCCTGTCCTACCCAGTGTCCTCACTGCTAAACATCTAAAGGAAATCATGGCTACTTTTTGATAAACGCCCACATCTGCTGCGATCCCTGTATAATTTTTAACCCTGCATTAAGATAGGTTTCATGATTTTCATCTTACCAGAGAAGAGAGTGAAGTTCAGAAAGATGCAGTAACCTGTCCACAGGTGATGAGGAACAAAGTCACCTCTGAACTCAAGTGTGTCTGATTCTAAAGAGCAAGATAACCTGGCCTGGTCATTATTCTTTATTCTAATAGTTTATGGGCATGGTTCTGGGACATTCCTTTTCCTGATGTGTTGTCATGACTCAGGATATTGAAAAAAAATCAGTGTCCTTCCCTACGTGAAAACTTTCTCACCTTACCAGTCATTTGATGCGCATTTTAAGATACAGTGTTAGCCACTGGAGATGAGAAACGGAATTTAATTCTGCGTGTGTTGGCTGTGTGCACTTAAAATTTGAACATGGGTTGAACAAAAACATTTAATGATTTGGGAATTCAATGGATGACAAGTCATTGCCTCTCACCCTCCTCTGCCTTGGTCAAAGCAAGCTCAGTAAATTAGATGTTTAAACAGGAAAAAGGCAGATGGGCCTTGGGTGGAGCAGCTGAGGATTAGGCCAGGGGTGGACAAGCTGCGGCCCACAGGACAAATAAGGCCCCGCTGCCTGTTCTTGTGTAGCCCTCAAGCGCTAAAGTGGTTTTTACATTTTTAAATGGTTGGAAAAATTATGGAAAAAAATTTTTTTGGTTATGAACATACCCCTATAATATCTTGATTTTGCTTGTGGGCCTATACAACCTGAAATACTACCTATCTCCCTACAGTAAAAGGTTGCTGACTTCTGACATAGGTCTTTGTCTCTCTGAGGTGAAGAAGGAAAAGGATATTTTCTGTTTTTTTTTTTTTCTTCTTTCAGTTCATTGTAACAGACATTCCTGAGTGGCTTTGTTTAGAAGCTGTGGAGAGATGGGAGTGGATTGGGCCAGTAACTCACTGTGCCCTTGGGCGCTGTGGCATTGTCTGTTTTTTTGGAAGAGGTTTGTTGTGGAAGGAAAAGAAAATATTTCAGGGAAAGCAGTCTGCCATGAGCAGAACAGACTCCTTTGTGAGTCCCTGGCTTCTAATCAGAGCGCTCCATGAGCCTTGCCTGGGCTGGCCTTCCTTGTTGCAGAAATGCCTGGAGAAACCTTCATTTTTGTTGGGAAAAGAAAGACTTCCTCTTTTTCTCCAGGGCAGAGAAATTAATGGGGGAAAGTCTGAGAGAAGCTCTCCTTTCTACATGGAGAATGAAAGGGAGTCTTGTTGTTTGAACAGGCTTCAGGCAAGAATCAGCTCTGAGTCAGTGGTTGGCTGGACAGCTGGGCTTGGTGGCTTCTTAGTCTATTAAAGCTTCCCCAGCTGACTCCTCCTGACAGCCTGTCTTCTTCCAAAGGGCCAGATTTTCAAAGGGACATGTCCAGAGCATGCACTCCTGTGGAGTCAGTGGTGGAAAGCCTGGTCAGGAGCCCTCAGAGCAATTGCCTGGCTTCCTCTCACATCCTGTGCTTTGTGGCATTGGTATTAGAGATGTAAAGTTGAATGTCTTCGGATCAGTTTTGGAAAACCAAGTGCATTCAGGCCCTTACTTTTCAAGGTCAAGGTCAAAAAGCTCTAGGTCCTTTGCTGTGGAACCCCACTCCTGTCTCCAGATTTCCTCCCTCACGTGTCTACCTTCCTGGTCCTGCCATGTCCTTCCTACCCCAGTGTTCCTCCTAGTCCCTCCTCTGCCACCGTAATGGATCCCTGACCCTTAGCTCCACAGGTGAACCTTTCCAGGTAACACAGGGAGATGGGGGTGAGTTTTACTTCTTTGCTTCCCAGGCATGGGATTCACTTGACAACACGTTTGCTCCCAGGAATGCACCATTAACACATCTAGGAGTGAATAGCTGTAAGATGCATGCTCTGGGCTGCTCCACGCTGAGGGCACAAAAAACAAGTCACAGTGACAGCAAAGACTTTCTTCTGGCTCTGACTTCCTTGGTCAAACAGAGCCTCCAAATACTATTTGTCCCCATTTTCTGGGAAGTTTGTGGTGGCTCCTGTGTGGTGAGGAGTTTAGGCCTGTTGTCACACCGACTTTGCCACCTGCCCTTGTCCTGGTCTCCTGTTCTGGTCTGGGCTCTGAATTACTGGATGGTGTCCCTAGCCTAGCTCTTAGAGGCTAAGTCACTTCCCTGCCAAGGCCACTGCTGGGCTGGCCAAAGCTGCTCAGCCTGCTGCATCTTCAGGGCTGTCGTTGGGGTGCAGAAACCTTGCCATGGTCCCCAGTGGGGTGAGGAGACCTCCTTCTCTACCTTTGGGTTGCTCCCCGCACCCTGTCTCAACATAGGACAGCCTTGTGTTGTGTCTCAGTGAGATTGGTTGTGGAGATGGCCCTTTTGTTTCTTGCCACCCCTCTTCCAAAGGCTCAGGTGCAAGTTCCCGGGGGCCCAGGTGGGAGCCCAGCTGAAAGAAGGCTCCTAGGTAGCCTCAGAATCTCCCCTGACCCTGAGTGGGACATTCATGTTGGACCAAGCTGTATGCCTGGCTGTCTCTCTGTAGATGGTGAATCCCTTCCCAGGAGACTTCTCTGTCCCTCGTGAAAGAGACTCGTGGCTGCCACTCCCTTGCCCCTCATCCTCCAGGTGTTTCCAGACTTATGAGAAGGGGACAGCTAAGGGTCAACCTAAGATCCCTGCTTCAACCGGAGTCCTGTCTTTTTGTTTGCTATGTGCTGTTGGCTGCCAGATCCTCCTCCGCAGATTCCTGGTGTGATGGCCACATCGGCAAGCTCAATGCATTCTCCTGACACAAGGACGCACAGTGCACATTTCAGTGACAACCAGTGTGTCTCCAAAACCAGGGCACTAGTCAAGGTTCTCCAGGGGAACAGAACCAGTATGATATGTGTACGCATTGAAAGAGATTTAACATAAAGAATCAACTCACACGATTACGGAGGCTGGTGAGTCCAGGGTCTGCATCGTGCTCCTGTAGACTAGAGACCCAGGGGAGCCGATGCGAAGTTCTTGTCTGAAGACCACCAGGCTGAATGATTTCCTCTTGCTCCCAGAGGCCAGCTTTTTGTTCTCTTCAGGCCTGTAACTGATTGGATGAGACCCACCCACATGATGGGGAGTAATCTGCTTTGTCAAAGTTCATAGACTTAATTGTTAATCTCATCCCCAAACTCTCACCATACTGATACATAAAATTAACCATAACAACCGGCTAAGGCACATGTTTTAAGAATGGTCCCAGCAAAACAGTCCTTTCCCTTGGGGATTAAACTCATGAGGAAGAGGGTTAAAATATTAGAATTGGAAGGGACCAGAGAAGTCCTCTAGTTTTCACTCCTGGTTGTATGATGAGACCCAGGAGGGTTAAATAAACACAGTTGGTTATTTGGTTCACTGACCTCTTCATTTATTCAGCACACATTCTTTTATTCAATGCTTACTATGTGCCAGGCACTGGGTTTGTACTGAGGCTGCAGTAGTGAGTAAGGGTTTAGTCCTTGACTTTGAACTTCCAGGCTGGTTTATGCAATTATATCATGCTCTGGGGTTTACAAAGGGCATTTGCAAATATTACCTCATTTAATTTCATACAACTTTTTTTAAAACTTAGTCTCATTTTGATGTGCATTTTAGAGATGAGGAAATGGAGGTCTACAGAAAGGAAGTAATTTCCCCCATATTATGTAGCTAATACACAGCAGGGCAAGGATCTGAATGCTTTCTTTTTTTTTTTTTTTTTTAATTTGAAAGCCCAAGCCCTTGGGTCACACATACAGTTAATGAGTTAGGAAAAGCAAATACAATTTAGGATTTGGAATATTCCTTATTAAGCTGCATTGTAATTCTACACAAAATTGTAATTTTTCTTATATCTGTCTTTTACTCTCTAGACTATGAGCAGGGATTGGGTCCTCACTGATTTTTAAACACCCAGAGATAGGCAGACTGCCTAGTGCATAGTAGGTGCTCAGGAAACAGTTGCTGAATAAGTGTTACTGAGGGTCCTTTGTGAGCCAGGTGCATTCTGATTTTAATTATGAGTGGGAAACCAGTCCAGGAGGGAAGTTTGGGAGTTCAGGTGGAAGCTTTCAGACAGAAAGGCAGCAGAGGGGATGAGGTGAGGAGCAGGCTGGAGGGCTGGGGGTGCCCCATGGTGAGCTTTGATATTCAATAATCCAGACTTTGATTCCCATGCGTGAGGTTCAATTGCTGCCTTTGTGTACAGACTCATCAGGAAAAAGGGGAGGCTTTTCCAAGTCGGTTTTCTAGTGAAATCTGTACGGCAGGGGCAGAAGTTAGGTCTACAGTTCCGGCTCCCTGTCTTGGCCACATTTCAGAGGAGACCCACGCAGAAGTCAGGGGTCGCTGGAGCAGAAACGTGTCTGTGATTACCGGTGCCAGTCTGGGAGCTGGAAGGGTATTTGCTGGCAAGGGCTGGGCTGGGGAATGGTGGTGGTTCTTTCCTTTGATTTCCTTCCAGATCTTGTCAAGGTAGTCCGTGGACATGAGCCTGGGGCAGCGGGACTGGGGGTGGGGGGCGGCAAGGAGGAAAGTGCACCCACTCTCCTGCTAGAAAAGTACCCGCGACTGTCGGACCCACAGCAGAACCGTCACAGGACATGACAAACCTAGCCGCCACAACTGGGAAAGTTAAGCCATTGCTTGTACCTGTTTGTGATGACATAGAGTTGTAAATTGTCTTCCACATAGAAAAGAAAGAGAAAAAATGATGAACACCGTGTTATGGGGACAGAAGCCGCATAGTCAAGAAACTGGGTTGCCTTTTCCCACCCCTCCCTTCTGGGCTCACCCCCCTCATCTTAGACAAGAGCTGCCAGTATATAAGAATTTAAAGACAGAGGTTGCTGCCTTATTGTCTTGAACAACAGTTTCTCTTCTGCACTATGAGGACTGCCTGAGTACACTATGTGGACCCATAGACTAATCAGAGCTTCAGCCCTTCATATTTGGCCACTACGCTGTTAATTCATCATTGTACATGACCGAGGCAAAGTTGTTGGAGAGCTTAAATTATTCAGTATCACTGCACTGATCATCTGCGGAGGATAGTGACAGGAACACTTGAAAGAGATTCAACTCGTACATGTGTTATTAGTTAGACGTGTGAGTTTGAACAACAACAAATACATCACGTTGGAAATTTGTTTCTCCGTACTGAAAAGGAGAGTGTGGGGGAGAGGCCACAGAGAGGAAAGCTGAAAGGCTGATGAACATCTGACTTTTTCTGAGCCATTCTCATCTCTTGAATCTCATTTGCACCCAGAAGCTGAGCTTATGAACCTACTCATGAATTGGCTCTGCTAAAGATACTGGTGATTCCAACAGAGGTTTGTTGTCTCAGAAAATGAGCACATCACACCTCAGTCCTAAAACTTTTGAGAGAGGGGTACATCATTTCGCAAAGTGAGTGGCTAAGGGCGTGTCTGCCTCCGTGGGTTGGATTTTGATGAAATGCACAGTCATGCACGTGGCTGCACCCAAGAGCCGGAGCGGATGCAGCCTCAGAACGGTCCAAGGTTGGAGTACGATGTCAACAGAGGAGAGCGAGTGGAAACTGGCACCCCCTACACCCCTGGGGCCAGCGGAAAGTGGTTTGACCCTTGTGGAAAGCAGTTTGGCCTCATGTATAGAGGGCCATCAAAGTGCTCAGACCGCTGGCTCATTCTCACTTCTGGGAGTTTATCCCAAGATAATAATAAAAAAGAGAACAAGTTATTCGTGAAGGTGTCATAGGAGTATTGTTTTCTAATGGTGAAAAATTGGAACTGTAAAGCAGGGGCTGGTAACCTTTTCCTGTCAAGGACTGGATGGTAAATACTTTAGGCTTTGTGAGCCCTGCACTGTCTGTCTCTAATACTCACCATTGCCATTGGTGTACACACGAAGTGATAAACAAAATGTGAATGGATGAGGGTGGCTGGGTTCCAGTAAAACTTTATTTATGGAAACTTGAATTCAAATTTTGTGTAATTTCTACATGTCATAAAATGTTCTTTTGATTTCCTTTTCAATCATTCAAAAATGTAAAAATGCTTTTTTAGCTTACGAGCCTTTTAAAAACAAGAATGGGTAACATTTGACTCATGGGCTATAGTTTGCTGGCCCTCGGTCTAAATAGGAGAATAGTTTATTAAATTATTATATAACCATGTAATAGAATGTTATATAATCAATAATATGATAATTGAGGGAAGCATGTAATAACATAAATTACATTTATAATATGTGAAAAATTCAAGGCATGAAATGGTAAAAACATCCCAAAGTATAAGAAATGAAAATAATTGTGGTTAGGATGGAAAGATGAATACATTTTCTTTTTATTAAATTTTCTTTAAGATTTTTATGCTGTCCTTATTTTTTTCTTCTGTAACTCTGATTAAATATTTGTTCGATGTTCCCATTTCATTCTTCATGTTTCTTAACCCCTAGTTTTATCCTGAAAAAACGTGGCTTGATAGGATTAATAAAAACATCAGCATCAACATTTAATATGATCGAAAGACGTGTGAAAAGGGCTTTACATTCATTATCTCATTAACTTATCTCATTATCTCATCCATTAACTTTTGCAATAATCTAACAAATAAAGGAAGGTTCAGAGAGACTGAAAGTTTGCCTGAGATCCACACTTGGAAGTGGTAGATTATGGACTCACTGCTCCGGAATTTAAGCTACGGAAGGCATGACCTCTCTTGATTAGTTGAAGTCATGGCAGCTCAAAGAGGTTCTGAGTTAATGCCCCTCCAGCTCAAGTCCAGTAGTTCTCGGTGGTCCTTTCTAGCTCTCTCCCGAATGTATGCATTTATGCATTTAACCAGTGACCATGTATTGAGTATTGGTGTCATAACAATGTGTATGACCTAGTTCTGGCTTCACATGTAAAGCTACATAAAAATATTTATGCAAATAAGCCCCTGACTAAGAGTCACATTAGTCAAAGGGGTGCCACAAGTTGAGTGTTCATGGAAACCCCATGAAAGAGGAAGGGAACCATGAACTGGAAGGGCATTATGGCAGAGGGAACAGCATGCGAATGGCATGGAAAGGCATGGAAATGTGAAACGGCTTTGTCCATTTGGTGAACAAATATTTTGGCACGGCTGGAGCAGAGCGGCCTGTAAATGGTGTTGGGCA